>JAGSXJ010000030.1:0-425373 GCA_020726575.1 Plectosphaerella plurivora
CTCTCTCCGGTAGTATATCTTATTCGTAACCTCGACTATTTCGGATTTAACGATGGTTAGGACGTAATGTTTATATAATCTATAGTATATTATAATAATTTGCTTATACGACTTAAGTAATCGTAGTAGCTAGTACTTTACGCTATTTATTTAACTCCGAAGCCTCTTAAAAGGCTTTTTAGAACGCTAGGTATACGGATAGTAGGTAGATAGCTAGAGATCTTAGCCTCTACTGCTACGTATGTTAGTATTACGCGTTATAAAAGCTCTATAGTATACCTACTATATAATCGACTTATCTAGGGTATAGATTATACTACTAGTTCGTGTAGTAACTATCGATGATGTACCGCTCTACTCCCGGGTTAGTATCGGAGTATTAATTGAGGTAGGCGCTAAAGCTACTGTGAGTATAGATCCTACTAGACTGAGGCGCTGCTAGAGCGAAGGGTAGGGTTATTAAAAGAAAGGAGAATGTGATCTATATAGCGATAAAAGGTAAGGTATCGATTTTTAAGTTATCGGTTGGAATTATAAGATGCCTGAGACGTCTTATTCAGGGACGACTAGACGGGGTTCGGTTAAGGGTTATATATAATCGGTTTGAGTTACGTTCTCTACTAGCTACCGGGATTACCGGCTTAATGCTTTTTGAGACTAGGGTATTAAATTAATTTACCTTAATATACGAGTTATCGGGCGTTCATTAGGACGTCTACTTTAGTAAGAGTTTTAGGAGTATAGCCTAGTATAGATCTGGATAGGGCTCTCTAGGAATTTAAAGATCTACTATTAATCTACGTCGCCCTTATAGGACCTTTATAGTCGTAGTAAGAACTTAGATAATCTGTTCGTTGAGGTTGGGGCGAGTTAGCCCGGTACTATCCGTCTCTCGTTTAGGGGGAAATATTATTAACGCCCTACCTTAGTAACGTAGATTTTTTATACGAGTAATTAATCCGGGGACGATTAGTTTATAAATACGAGAGGCCTTAACTCGGGATCTTCTAAGAAAATCCCGCCTTTAATATTATTATTATTAATATACTTGTCTTACTCCGTTATGATTCGTTACCCTTATAGTAATATAGCGGAGTTACGAAAGATCACCTGGCCTCTTTAGAACGACCTGCCTAACTTGGACTAACCTGACTGATGAATTATTATATTAGCTGTCTCCTAACATGCCGCACGATGTCTTAACGAAACGTCCTAGCCCTTTCCCTCGAAGAGATATTTTGACCGACTTAATACTTTTATTAAGTATATACTAGATATTTAAAAGCTAAAAGTATAATATCTAGCGGGTATGATAAGCTGCTTAAAGATTGTAGCTCGGATATAACGAGAGCGACTTCTATGTATCCTCGGTAGTGACTTCCTTCCCCGCCCCCGCCCGATGTTTCTGTAGGCCGATATCTATTACGTCTACTTAGCCCCGGCTAGTACGGGCTTCGCCTG
Source organism: Plectosphaerella plurivora (assembly GCA_020726575.1). Lineage (NCBI taxonomy): Eukaryota > Fungi > Ascomycota > Sordariomycetes > Glomerellales > Plectosphaerellaceae > Plectosphaerella > Plectosphaerella plurivora. The sequence continues at coordinate 1,462 of JAGSXJ010000030.1, forward strand.
TAGGCCCTTGACTACTTATTTACCGGGGCCGGGATGGACCCTGTCTAGTATAACTAGGTGATTTATCCCCTTGGAGACTATGTTATAGAGCGATATAGCCGGTCGTTCCGTGCGAAGGATGTCTGAGAACTGATGAGTCTCTAGAAAATTAACTTCCCGGGTGCTAAATCGCCGTTTTGGATATAGCCTTGACGGCTTGGCGGGGAACTTATAGTAATTTACTACCGGTACTAAGAAAAGGTGGAGCGGAAGTACTAAGCGGATCTAATAAGTGTTATATATATTTAAGGAGCAGGGTGGCTTGGAAGGACGGTTGGCTTCCGAATTAGCTTTTAGAAAGCCTATAATCTAGACCTTGGTCGCTAAAGAGATAAGTCGATGTAGTCCCCTCTACTTAGTTTCCGATCCTACGTTTCCTAGTAACTAAGCTTAGAAGTTATAATTCCGAAGTTATACTCTCCTTTTTAGCCCTCGAAACTAAGACTTAACCGTTATTAGCTATAGCCTAAGTAGAGGTTATTAGTAAAACCACGAGCTATCTTCTATATCGTAAACCTATCGTATTATACCTAAATATAATAGATATAGGTATTAAGTGGATATTATAATAGTAAATAACTACTTATTAAGAATTATTATAGAACTAGAGTAAGACGAGACGAGAGCCTAGAGTAGTTATCGATACTATTTATATAGAGGTTATTCGCTTAGTCGGTGTCTAGAGGTACTAGATCGATAAGTAAATTGAAGAGTTCCTGCTAGATCTTGATCTATAAGTGAAGAGATGTGTATTAAAGTCCTTATATAGTAAGCTAGAAGGCGAAGTAGTAATATTAGAGACTATCGCTATAACAGCCTTGGTCCTAGTTTTAATCGTGTTATCTCTAAATGTAGTAGATAGTCGGGCTGTTGCCGGCCCTTATAGGTCCCTACTCGTTAGTAAGGTACTCTTATTAGAATATAAAAGAGCCGATAAAGGTACTAATAAAGATCTAGATGATAATGTAGCCGTTATAGTATATAGCGAGCCTAGGAAAGGGTTAGTTTCGCTCCCCTTAATATATTATATAGGGCGGACGACTTATAGTATAATAAAGTAGGTAATAGTAAACTAGTAGGTGTATAGAAGCGCCCTAACGGCCTATTAGAAGATATTAGGGCGGAATCGGGGAATAGGGGTATAGGTAGCCGGGGCGAGACTATTAACGTTACTACTAGCGCTATCGTTATTAGGGCCCTTGGAGGATTAACTAGGGGAGGAGGCGACGGCGGGGGGTAGTAGAGTGGGCCTGGATATGCTTCTAGGTAATAAACTGGTTATGTTCCTTACTGGCGTGGTGGAGGGCCTCGAGGAGGATGACGAGGAGAAGGACGCCGATATAAGAGCTAGTGAAGGCGCCGGCCGTCCTGACGTGCTAGCTTCGGGCGATAAAGTATAAGTCGATAGTATTCTATTTCTATAGTATCTAGAGGTAAGAAGAGAGTTAAAAAGAACCGATAACTACGGGGTTTTAGTTATCACGGTAGCTCACGGAAATCTTATAGCTCCCGCTTATATCTATGCTACTACCACCACTACTACTACCGTGATCTATACTACTTATACCGCCCGACGCTACGGAAGTAGCGGCGGCGGTAGTAATACCGGTCGCGCTGCTTATTATATGTGCAACTATCGAAGTCGCTATATTACTATACTTTATGCTATCTATCTTGTTTGTGGGTTGTCGCGCTGCTCGGTGAGAATAGCTTATTATACTCGGTGAATTTCCGCCGGAAATGCCCGATAGTATAGACTTTATAGTAATAAACGTGTTCGAGGCTGTGTATCGGCCGATATAGAACCGCGCTATATAACTCGCTAGCCTTGACCCGTGCTCGGTATAACTCCTTCGCTGCTACCTCGTCGATTGCCTTTAAGTATAGGCTGAAAAGACTTACGAAGCCCGTGATGCCGATATATAGTCCCGCGGCTTCTACGGTTATTATTCTTACTAAGTATAGGTAGTAGATATTCTCTGGCGTCGAAGGATAATGACGGCTAGACGCTGCTAGTAAGGGCCGTTACCGCTGCTAATAGAGGCTACCTCGAAATAGTTAAGTTCCTGATGGAGAAGGGTGCCGATATTATATTAGCTAATAATAACGGATCGATACTAATTATTACCGCTATTAGTAAAGGCTACCTCGAGGTAGTTAACTTTCTGATAGAGAAGGGCGCCGATATTATAGTAGTTAGTAAGAATAGAGGGATACTGATCTACGTTATTATTAGGAATAGCTATCTCGAAGTAGTTAAGTTCTTGGTAGAGAATGGCGCTGATATTAGAGAGCCTACCGATACGGGATTAATACCGATCTACGTTACTACTTTTTATAGTTACCTTAAAGTGGTTAAGTTCCTGGTGGAGATAGGTGTCGAAGAAGGGCTATACTGGGGTCGTCCGCTCTCTTCTCTAGCTAGGTCAGGTTAATCCTAACTCGACGTCTAAAACCGATCGGACGCCTCTTTCTTAGGCTGTCTAGAAGAGTCACGAGGTATTAGTTTATTTTCTACTCGAGACGGACGGTATTGATGTAGACTTAAGAGACGGTACGGGCTGTACGCCGTTAATATGGGCAACTTGAGTAGTTGATATTGCTAGTCTTCGGCTCCTGTGTGATAGCCGAGCTGATATCGATGCCGAGGATAATTATAGCGTGACTGCCCTTTAGTTGGCTACTTTTAGTTATAATTTGGCTGCTGAGTATATTTTGATGGAATATAGTGCCTTAGAGCCTAGGGATTTCTTCGGATTCGGGGCTTTGTTCGATACTGGATCGAAATAGCGGAGACTGAAAGCTTCCTCTTTTCTTGTACCTTCGTGAGTAAATCTGTATATTGTTCGTATGATGAATATAAGACTCGACCCCGGTCGGATCTAGGGAATAATAGGCACGGAGTGTATGGCTTTTATTATGGATGTGCGCTACGAAGACCCGATTAAGCCTGACGTTTGTGGTGACGAGCCGCTACGACTCTAAGCCTTTATCTTTATATACGAAGCGCCTTAGTAAAGATAAATAGTCGAGGACCTACTAGCTTACGTACCTCTTGTCGTGCGTATATATCTCTTTTAATATCTTACTACTCTTATAACCGCTAGCCCGAGACCGTCTAGTAGCCTTTATACGGCCCCGATGAGGACGCTAATAGTAAGGTTATATAATATCTCACCCGGCCGGAGGATAAGCTATTAGAGTAGGTATCGCTAATAAAGCTAGTTATGTCGGTACGTATTAATATAGCGCGGGATAATAATCTCTGTCGTGCGACTACGCGGCGGACTAAGGCTTACTTGGTCTCTATAGTAGTGATTTAGGTACTTAGGAGCGTATTAGTAGTAGAAGGGGGTATCCTAATAACTAACTAGAGGGCTAGCCGTGGCTAGTTGAGATTAAGGTGGATATAGTAGTTATAGTGTAAGGCGTGAATAACGTGGCAATCGGGCAGGTTAGTACCTAGTAATATATAAGCTTAGTAAAGGAGCGAAAAAGGCTTAAATCGGGTACGAGATTAGCGAATTAAACCGGGTCGCCGTATTACTTAGTATTACCTCTCTAGTACTAACCGCCGCTTCGCGACTAGCTACGCTAAGGTGCTAGTAGGAAGCCGGGGAAAGTCTGGAGCCGGTCTAGTTACTCTCCCGCGTATAGCGGTGTATTGTAGTCCGGTGTGAGTAGTGCCTGATGTAGAATGTAATGGGTTTCTACGGAAAGCTACGGGCTATCTTTTCGAGGACTATACGGACGGCTGAGTCCGAAGGCTTCTTAGTAGGCCTTGATAGGTCCGGAAGGTCTATATGCCCGCTGGCGTCGCGTCGGATCGCTCGGCCTCGAGACTATATACGCTAGTACTAGTAGTCGCGACGGTTATAGCGGAGTTAGCCGTGCTTTAATAGCGTGGTGGTTAAAATGAACGCGTCGAGGTTGTTCTCGAGGACGACGAGATAAGTAACGGCCGTTAATAATATCGATAGTAACGGGTATTACGGGGCCCCCGATGATGGGATACGAGCGCTCCTCTTAGTTGGCCCTTCCTTAGCTAGCTTAGCTCCGAAATGGCGTTCTACTACTTTAGCGGCCCGACCCGCTTTATTCTGAAACGCTAAACGCCTCGCTGTACCCCCTCTCGTAATAGTATCTTCCGAGTTAGTATACTCCTCCGCTATCCTATCCTTTATGGTAGAAGTTCTGATTATAAACGCCCTAGAGGTCGAGGTCGATCTAGATAACGTAGCCTTAGTACTCGACGACGAGCTCTCTACCGTAAGCGATTCTCTTAAGTCTAGTATCCTCTACTATAAATAGCGCTACGGGCGTCGTTACTACCCCTACCGGGAGGGGTAGTATAACTTTCCTAATAATAATAAGGAGTAGGATCGCCTGGATATAATCTACTACGTCTTCTACTGCCTGATCGGAGATAAGCTATTCCTTGCTCTAATTAACCCCGATAGAAAGCGTATTCTCGATGTCGGGACCGGGACCGGAATCTGGCCGATTTAGCTTGGAGACGAGCATCCTGGCGCCGAGTTGATCGTTGGTAGCGGGCGACGAGACGATCATCCTATAAGCGGCGTGGCTGTGTGCATCTGAACTGGGTCAGACCAAGGGCGCGGATTGGCTCGCGACGGTTTGACGACTCGGGGAAAGCAATTAAGCTGTGCCTCGTGGTGGACGTGCTTGAAACAGCCGGGATGGTGACTTGAGGACAGGATCAGCAGGAGGTCCAATGAATGGGGGGAGGTCTAAAGTCATGGTTCTGGGGGGGAAACGGGAAGCTATATTTGTCCCTAATATCAACGGCAATGGACTCGTTCAATGGGGCCGTTGTACTTGAAGAAATCTCCCGTGTCATAGTCTGAGATGCATCGCCAAGGGATCGTGATGTCGGTGTCAGGCCCATGTTGTCAACGAGGAACGAGATGACAACACGGCCAAGTCGGGCATCATGCGTGAGATCGACAGGCACGCCTGAAGGCAAGGGGACACTGATCGCCGTCTGCCTGTGTTCGTCCCACCTCTCGACTCGGACTTGAGATGATGATAGGCGCCCCTGACTTGGAGGGCAGAACTGGCGGCCGGACATCGCCCTTGTCCTTGGCCTCCCCCTTCTCTCCTCCTCAGGCAGCAGGACATCGCCGCCTCGCACCATGCCCGTGTGCAGTATGAACAAATGAATCATTTTCAACTCCAGTACACTAAAAAGTAAAATGGTGACGGCCTCCCACGACCGCCGCGCACATGCAATGGTATCGTATCAACAGGCCCCAGCCCGCGCCTACTCCTCATCCTCATCCGCCTCAGCAGCAGCAGCGCCCTTCTTCGCCTGCGCCGCAGCAACCCACTCCTGCGCCTTGGCCATGACGCGATCCTTGCCCTTGGGGTCGAGCTTCTCCTCCCACGCCGCCCAGCGCTTGAACCACTTCATCGCCCGCTGCGGCTTGAGGCCCTTGACCTTTGCGCCGCGCTCAAACACGTCCCGGATAGCGGCCGTGTCGGGGTTGGTGGCCGAGATCTCGAGATCGGCGAGCTGGTTCCAGAAATCGAATCGCTTTGGCCATGTTGCGAGAATGGTCTCGTATGTTGTGCGGCCGCGCTCGGCGTCACCGTTGGGCGAGTGGAACTCGAGAGCGCCGAACTTGGCCATCAGCGCCGCGGTCTGCTTCTCGCCCAGAGCCTGCGAGGCACGGGGCAGCAGTGCGCGGGCCCGGTCGGGAAGGTTCCTGGTGACGTGCAGGAAGTGGGCATAGTTGGCCCAGAACTCGGGTGACTTGGAGCCAAACTTGGACATCATGGTCTGGAAGAGCTCATCGGCGCGCTGAAAGAGGTTAGCATTGTATCGTTATCGAGAAAAAATGGCGGACATACCCTGTGCTTGTTGGCCTGGATGAAGATGGTGGCCAGGCGCTCGTGGACCTCGAGAGGGTCGTTGTACTGGCACGCCCGCTGGAAGACCTCGTCGCACGTCGCGTTGGTGCCATAGGCGGCCTCGAGGTTGAGGTAGGCGGTCCAGACGTTGAGCTTCTCCGTCTCCTCGCGGATGTTGATCGTCTTGAGAGCGCGTTCGGCAATGTCGCGCGCCTTGCTCAGCTCGCTGACCTGCATCTGGTGCGCCATGTACGCGATCCAGAGCGCCGACGAGTCTGGCTGACCGAGCAGCAGACGCTCGTAGTCGCTCGTCGTCTGGGGGCCGTTGGTATCGAGGTCTGCCGTCTTATCGATCTGGATACCGTTCTTGGGCTTCTCCTCCTTGGTCTTCTCCTTCTTGGCACGAGTCTTGATCTTCTTGTCGTCAAAGGCGTCGCCCGTCCAGTCGTACTTGCCACCCTCGGCAGCGTCCAGACCGGACATGTCGACGTCGCCATCCTCGTCAACGCTCTCGTCGTCCTCGTCATCATCATCACCCTCTTCGTCATCCTCGGCTTGGTTGTCGGTGCCGAAGAAGCTGATCGGGGCGCCGCCGACGGCGAGGTCCTCGCCCTCGTCGCTGTCGACCTCCTCCTCGTCATCGCTCGACACAAGCTCAGCACCCTCGTCATCCTCCATGTCGGTATCCTCGTCGTCGAAGTAGGCGGGCTTGAGTCCGAAGGAGATGCGCTTCTTGCCGGCGTCAACCGTAAGAACCTTGGCCTTGACCTTGTCGCCCTCCTGGTACAGCTTCCTGGCATCCTTGACGGGCTTGTCGGCCATCTCGCTGCGGTGGCAGAGACCGCTGACGTTGTTCGAGTCGTCGATGACAACAAAGGCACCAAACTCCTCCACCTTGCGGATCTTTCCAGTCACGATCTGACCAGCCTGGAAGTCACCGTAGTTGCTCGCTGGCTTGTAGTTATCGTCGACAACGGAACCCTTGAGGTTGAGTTCCACCCTGCTGGCGCCAGCATCGACAGAGACGACGCGGCCCTTGACAAGCTGGTCAACCTGGAAGTGCTCCTTCCAGTCCTTCAGGTAGCGGTCGGACAGGTTGGAGATCTTGACCAGGGCAGTGACCTTGCCACCAAGCGTGACGAAGACACCCTTGTCGCCGACGTGCTTGACGAAGCCGCGGACGATGCTGCCCGAGGTGATCTGGTCAAATTCGGAAATCTCCTTGTCGGTAACAGCCGAGTCGGAGTTCAGGACGCGAGATGCGCGCGTGGACAGGCGGATACGCTTGTTGCTCTTGTCGACCTCGACCACAGACACCTGGATAGCCTCGCCCTTGTTGTACTTGAGGGTGTTGACGTTGCTAAAGTCATCGCTCATGTCGACCAGGCTGATGGCGCCCGAAATGGTGGGGGTCAGCTTGACGACAACCTGGCGCTCGTTGACCTTGGAGACGCTGCCAGGCAGCACCTGGTTGGGCTTGAGGGTGTCCCAGGTGATGGCGGAAGCGGTAGATGAACGGGCGGTGAGATCGAGACGGTTGGTAGCGGCATCGACGGCGACGACGCGGACCTGGATGGCGGCTCCGACCTCGAAGTGGTCCTCCAGGTTGCCAATCTTGGTAATGTCGTCCGAGGCATCGATGGCGTTGATCCTGCCGCGAACAACGGGCGAAAGGTTGACCCAGAGGTAGCTGCGGGAGACGTTGTTGATGAAAGCAGGGTAAGTAGCGCCGGCCTTGATGTCGCCGAGAGACAGGGGCTTCAGCTCGTCGGCGGTCAGGTCGCTGGGCTTGGCGGTGAACTCGACAACCGAGTTGAAGGATCGGTGAGAGAAGGCGAGGAAGCGGTGGTCCTTGGCATCGTGGAGACCCATGGCGCGGACGGTCAGAGAGTCGCCCTTCTTGAACTGGGCCAGAGGCTGAGCGGGGTCCTTGATCTTGTCCCAGGAGTCGAAGATCTGGGACACATCCACACGACCCTGCACCTTGTCGGTCGTTTCGACGTTAAGCTGTGTGTCGTGAATGCCAACAACGTGAGCTTCGGCGGTCTGGCCAAAGGTGATGTCCTTGACGGGGCCGTGGACCGAAGGACGCTCGGGCTTGTCGCCGGCGGGCTTCGACTCCTTGGCCTCACCGGCCATGGCGGCGGGAACAACCACAAGACGCTTCAGGTCCTCCTTGACCATGCTGACGGCCACCTTGATGGACTGGTGCTTGCGGAGGCCAAAGTTGGGCTTCTCCTGGTCTTCCTTGGGGAGCTTGGCCTTGAACATGACACCGGTCAGGTTGCCGCCGAACTGGATCAGGACAGCAGCGTTATGGATGTTGCTGACGTAGCCAGCGACAATGTCGCCGACCTTGGCATCGCCATATCCGCGGAGGAGCTTGCCCTCCTTGGCGGCCTCGACGAGACTGGGCTTCTGGGACAGGATGATGGCCCGGCGGCGGTCGTTCTTGTCGAGGATGACGAGGTTGGACAGGGTCTGGCCGGCGTGGATGCGCTTGAGGGCAGATTCGTTCTTCTTCTCCGAGTTGTCGGTAAGGTGGCCGACGGCCAGGGTGGCCTTGAGGCCGCTGCCGTCAAGCTCGAGGGAGACCTGGGAGTCGGTTTTCTGGGAGACCTTGCCGGAAACGAGGGAGCCGACAGACAGGGCCTTGAGGGCGTTCTGCTTGTCGGCGCCAAAGGCAGAGGGATCCTTGCAGGAGACGATGATCTTGCGGGTCTCGGGCTCGGCGTCGATGATGTGCACGTTGAGAACCTGGCCAATCTTGAAGTGGTCCTTGGGATCCTGGATGTAAGCCTCACTCATCTGGGCCACGGGCAGGAAACCTCTGACGCCCTTGTAGAACTCGACACGGGCTCCGTGAGCTGAAATGTCGCTGATGGTGCAGAGGGCCTGGGAGCCGACGGCAACATCCTCGTAATCCTGGACGATTGGGATGTCCGAGTTGACGAGGGTCTTCTTCAGGGTCAGGCGCATCTGGCGCTTCTTAGGGCGCACAGACAGAACGCGCGCCTTGACGGACATGCCCTCGCGGAACTTCCTCTCGGGGTGCTGCAGACGGACATCAGCGAGATGGCTCTCGTGGACGAGACCAACGAGGCCTTCGGCGATCTTGACGAGAACACCGCTGACTCCGGATGCGCCGACGATGACCTTCTCGATGATACCGTTGACGACCTCACCGGCCGGCACGTCCTCAAGGCGCAGGAAGCGCTGGTCAAGGACAGACTGCTCCAGGGACAGCAGGAACACACCATCGAACTGGCTGTATCCCACGACCCTTCCGCGGTGGACCGTCTCGGGCTTGAAAGGACCGCTGGACTCGTACAGGGCGTCGACCTTGCCGTCCTTGACCCTGGAAATGTGAACAAATCCGGAGAGGCCTTGGACGCCAATGTCAACGTAGAGACCGATATCGGGCTCGACGTGGCGAACTGTGCACTTCTCGACAAAGGCGCCGATGGGGAGAACGGTCAGGGGCTCCTTGGTCGTTGCGCCGCGGCCAGAGGTCTTGGTGCTGAGTCTGGTGATGTGAGGGAGCAGCGACATGCCCAGCTTGGGGGTGCGTGCCGCGGGGAATGTGCAGATGATGCGGGCCTTGACACGAGAGCCGACCTTGTACTTGGACTCGAGGTCGACACCGTCTGGTCCAGCACCCGAGTGAATGAGGTCGGCAGTGACGGGCAGATGGCCAAGCAGAGCTCCGACCACGCCACGGCTAGTGACACTGGTGATGAGGATATCGGCAGCGGTACCGGGCTGGAACGACTGGACAGTTGTCGCCTCGCCGGGGACAGAGTCGATCTTGCTCAGCTTCGCAGGGTCGGCAGTCAGCTGAACAATGGAGCCGGAAACGCTCTTGACGAGGCAGAGGGCAACAGCGCCCGGCTGCAGCCTCGACTCCTCAAGATCCGATCCGACCTCCTTCTTGGGCAGGAAACCCTTGAGCTTGTTCTTTCCAATGCCGAGCTCCATCTCGAAACCGTGATCTTGCACGGTAACGACAGCCGCCATGACGGTGGCATTGGGCACGACGTCGCCTTTGGACATGCCCGAGTTGGCCTCGTTTGGCCGCAGAGACAGCTCAATCTTGCGCTTGGCCTTGCCAGCGCCCTCCTCGTCCTTGGTGGAGAGGACGTACGCCCTGACGTACTGGCCAATGGCGAACATGGACTTGAGCTCGAAATCGTCGTCTTCGTTGGACTCTTCGTCGCTTCCGTCGTTGGATGCCTCGGCCATCTTCTCGAGCTTTGTGGTGATGGTTGACGAGATGGCGGCCATGGAAACGGTGCCGCTGAGGTTGTTGGGGAGCGAGACTGTCAGGCTCGAGTATCCGACTTCGGTGATCTGGCCAAGCACTACAGAGCCTGTGATCAGGCGCTTTATTGATTGTCAGTACTGTTATTCGGCCTGCTGCTTGCGGTGCGACGATTGCCTACCTTGAAGTTGAGACTGTCAATCTTGACGGCATCCTCGTCCTTGCTGCTGCCAGCAACGGAATCGAACTTGGACTTCTTCTTCCTATCCTTCTTCGACTTTGTCTTCTCCTCCGTGTCGAAGAGATCTCCCTCCTCTTTCAGCGCATCGGCTTTGGCCTCGATCTGGATCTGCTTCTGCTCGAGAGGCGTAAGGACGCTGCCGCCGCCACGGGGGAACATGGCCTCCTCGTCCTTGAGGACGGAGACAACGGATGGTTGCGCAATCGCAGGTGCAGGCGCGGCATCTGCACCGACCTTGCTCTTCTTGTCGCCATCGTCCTCGGACTTCTTCTTCTTGTCGCCTCGGTCTTCCGACTTGAACTTGGTCGGCTGTTCTCTCTTCGTAGGTCGGGAGTCCTTGGAGGCCTTTGCCTTTTTGGACGGGTTGTCGCCGCCGGGGGCTTCCTTTCGTTTGACGGCGCCCATAATTGCGATGTGTTGGTGGTGCGCCTGGAATGGTTCGAAGGCCCTGTAGCAAAAGAGCGGACGACTTCACCAAGACCGCCTCGAGTAGCTCGGCGACCAATTCCCAGAATTTTTTTCTGCAGAGCGGGATGCTGCCGGCCGATTAGATAAGTCGATAAGATAGCGGCTTGGGTCACGGTGGTAGCGTCATGCGGGAAAGTGGAGCCGCACCAGTTTGTCCTAGGGCCTTTGGGGGGTTGGAGGGGCTGGTGGCATGCCGGCGCCAAGGACGTGGACACTCAGTGATAAACACATGCATCCAGGTAACCATTTACTGCCAAACACCACCAAAACGCCACGACGATGAGGACAGCTGCGCAGCTTTCTTGCACCTCTGTATAGACAGCGAAATGTCTCCTCGGAAGCGCTTACGACCAAACCCTGCCGACTCCAGCTCCAGTAGCCTCCCGATCCCTGGTGCAGCGCCCGGTACTACGTCACCATCTCCAGCGCCACCCGTGCTCGATACGACCACGGTGCCGGCGCCCCAGCTCCCCAACACGAGAGAGGCTACCCAGGGTCGGCTGAGATCCGTACGTCAAAGTCTCTTAAAAAAGTTCATCTGACAAGGCTTGGCACTAACACGATGGTCGGGCAGGTTCACAAGACCCGAAGCTGGTACGGATCCTGGCCGCGAGCGCCAAAGGCATCCGCATCGAGCCCTCAACTGGCTCGCGAGTATATTCTGGGAGGCAACTCCAAGCCCTCAACCGATAGCACACCCGAGCTACGACGATTCGACCTGAGAAAGCAGGCGTCAGATGCCCGGAGCACTGAGACAGCCGATACCGAACCCTTGCCATCTCTGCCCAACATTCCCGAGACGACTCAGACCTTGGAAAACTTGCCCGAGGACAACAAGACGACGCCAGTGAAGGCGACCGAGGGAAATGATACATTTGCAGCGCTACACGAGTCCTGCGCCCCTCCACTCACGAACCCACGGGCGGATCAGAAGCCAGAGGCCGCTGTCTCGTCACCTGAACGCCCTTCCACTTCGTCCGGCTGGCTACACTGGATGATATCTCGCAAATGGGAGACTGATCACGAGCACGGAACGTCCACAGAGTCGGCAGCAACACAACCGTCCCAGTCGGCGACAACAAACAACCTTCAACCAGAGGACCCGAGCCAGACCAACTCAGCCACCGTCAACGCAAAGGGAGCGGCTCAGCCGGGTGCTGTCAACCCAATTTCGTCATCTGCCGTCCCGCCCAGCTCGGCGGGCCTCCCTGAACAGTCGAGCGGCCCGGCCCCACAACCAACTTCACCGAAAGCCGAGGCTCAGCCTCCAGCGACAGCTTCCTCGTGGTTCCCGTTCTGGGGACCAGCGGTTCAGCCCGAGCTGCCGTCAGTCGCAGAAGAAACGGAACAAACACCCTCAGCTCCCAACATGCCTTCAGACAAGGAACCTGAAGATACGCCAATGCCCGATGCGCCAGCATCCGCGCCAGAGCCCCCGGTCACGTCTCCGCCACCCTCAGTTGGCTCCACGTGGGCGTTCTGGTCTCGAGATGTCAATCCAAAGCCGGCCGGAAAGCCGCAGGAGGAAACCCAGTCTGGACCGGGAGAGCTAGCCGTCATTGGACAAGGCTCGGAGGCTCACCCTGAGCACGCTCCGGGTCTCGACATGTCCAACTCGGAGACCGCTACTCAAGGTGACGCCCAGCCTTCCAAGGCCACACCCCAGGAGCCAAAGACCAAAGGAGGTCTCGTAGCCACGATCAGGGGCAAGAAGTCTAAGAGACTCCGGCCGCAGTCCATGGACCTCGACGAGTCACCTTTGCCGTCTGGGGCCTCAACTCCGCAGCCAGATGCATCGTCCAAGGCATCCATTGCTGAGTCTGTCCCGGATAGCCCGAGCAAGGCAACGCCCTCCAAGCAGGCTGCCACACCAGAGACGCCTACCAAGGCAGGACCCCCCAACCTTCTGCTTCCCTCATTTGGGAGCACTTATCGGATGAAGGACAACCCAACCATCATCCAGCAGATCACCAAGCTGCTGCTTAGAACGCGGCAGTCGCCGGCCAACCATGTCTTTAGGGTTAAGGAGACCCCCAAGATCAAAAAGGCCATCGCCATTGGTGTTCATGGACTGTTCCCGGCATCATACCTTCGACCCCTCATCGGCCAGCCCACAGGCACATCACTCCGGTTTGCCAACCTCTGTGCGGAGAGCATCAGGCGTTGGGCTGATGCCCATGGGTGCCAAGACTGCGAGATTGAAAAGGTGGCCCTGGAGGGCGAAGGTAAAATCGCCAGCAGGGTGGATAACCTCTGGAAGCTCTTGCTCAACTGGATCGAGCAGCTCCGAAGCGCCGATCTCATCATCCTCGCATGCCACTCACAGGGTGTGCCAGTTGCCGTCATGCTGCTTGCCAAGCTCATCGACCTGGGAATTATAACGAATGCCAGGATCGGAGTTTGTGCAATGGGTATGTTTGCTCCCCCACTTCAAGTTTATCAAAGCTGACCGCCTGAAGCTGGCGTATCTCTAGGGCCTTTCCCTGACTACAAGTCGAGCATGGGCATGCTGATGGGTACTGGTGCCGAGCTCTGGGAGTTTAGCAACCCTGACAGCGACATCTCTCAGAGATATGAGGCTGCATTGAAGGAAGTCTTGGAGTATGGCGCACGCATCACATTTGTGGGCAGCATCGACGACCAGCTCGTCCCGATGGAGGTAAGATTTCTCCTGTCATGGGGCTTGATAACCGTGCTAACGCCTGCAGTCCGCCGTCTATTCTCCAGCCACCCATCCTTACATCTATCGAGCCGTATTCATCGATGGCCGTATCCATGCTCCTGACTTGTATGTCTATTCTACAGCAGCCTCCCCTGGCATTCGGCTAACCTTCTCCAGTATTGCCCATCTCGTGGGCTTCGCACTCAAACTGCGCAACCTGGGTGTATCCGACCACGGACTGATCCGAGAGCTGTCCAGCCCCCTGGCCGGGTCCTTGTACTCGGGCGAGGGACATTCAAGGCTGTACTATGAAGACCAAGTCTATGACCTGGCCGTGGCTCACGCACTCGAGACGACCGATATCCCCAACCTTCCGCGCAATCGCAATCGCATATGCGAGATCACCCATCCCCATCGACCAGCAACAAGCGGATCATCCACCTCCGCAGCAACGCAGACCACCGGCACAGGCAGCGTGCGCGGTGCCGCTGTCTCAACTGGCGCTCTAGCCAACCCGAACCCCTATCATCTTCCATGGATCATGCGTGGCCTCCTGGAAGAGAACTTTGTCAAGACCGAGTTGTCCTCTGAGACGGAGGAGCTCTTGCAGCAATTTGACGACTGGAAGCCTGTGACCAAAGCCTTGAAGGATGTCAAGTACCGACTTGAGGCAGTCAGGTCCCGGCTCTGATTGCTGCAGTGCAACATGCATCCACATTCAACACCCGCCAACCGACATCAACACGGCCATGGGCTCAACACATCATGTTCTGGAGTTTTCTGTTTCTCTTGGTTTCCCTTTGGAGGACCTGGCCCTCGATAGCATATAGCGAATACCCTGCTTCCTCTTGGCTCGGCGCAACAACATCACGAAACGGAGTGTGTTCAGGGTACATCTAGATTACACAGCAATAGAATTTCTGCCAAGAAGAGCTCTCGTGCCGAAATTCGGAGGGTGAATCGGGTGGTGCACTGACAATACCGTCACCTCAGAGCGGCGAGGAAAGATTCATAAAGGCGGCGAGACACGGCTGGGGTAAGACTGGCACGAGCGCGAACGAGCGAGTCGTGCGCCAAACATTCCGGGGTCCCAGGGGCCGTCCGTGTTGCTGAAACTCGAGCTCAGGGCCATCGAAGCGTGGGCCGTCTCACATGTGGGCACACCTTGGCGGGAGGGCCATCTCGCGACAGCGACGGTGACGACACTCGTCGTACCCAGCGGTCCTCTGCAGCCGCCGAGGTTCGGAGTGTGCCACTTGCATCTTGAGCACAGAGCGTCACGATCTGATAAGGCTTTTTGGGGAGTGGTTCGCTTTGACGCGCGTCTCAGCGAGAGCCGCACAGTCGGGACAGCCTGGACAGGCCTGTGAGTCTTCACGTGTTTCTCGCCAAGGCACTGTTTGGGACAAGATGCCCCCCCGCAGTGCGAGAGCACAAGGAGAAATGGAAGCGGTGTCCGGACGTTCTCGAACAGACGGTTCCCAGTCCGGAGAGGGAATGGTTCCGGAGAGAGGCCCGCCTGCGGACCTGCAGATCGCTGGGCGTGGCCGTGGAATGCTCTGGACCTCCGGGCACGCAGTCTCAGGGTCTGCTTCTAGACCACGATGGGAAGGACGTGAGAGCGGAGCACCGGAGACCATGGCCTAGGCTCTTATGGATGGACGGTGAAAAGAAGTTCTGGGATCAGGTTCGCGATAGGAGTTGGTCCAGGTTTTGTGAACAGTGATAGATCACGGGATGCAGTGTGGCCAGGAACAGAGGACCTGCACGAAGGGTGGCCAAGGTGGGGGAGCCTTGTGACGGATGCACGAGGCCACGGAACCGGGGTCGCCAATGTCTCACACGCCACGGGTCAGAACTTCAAGGCCCGCCAATGTACCGTCGCCGTGCTCTGGGGTTAGACTTTTTCGATAATAAGCTTCCCCTCGCTGGCATTCTCCCGGAAGACGCCGCGACTCGGCCCCAGCCGGGACGGCGCTCGGTCTGGGGTGCTGGGTGGCAACTCCAAGTGACCAGGCCCTGAGTCGGCGGGGGTGGTCTGCGACGTCGATGAGGAGGATGTCGCGCAAGGACTGAAGTCTGCGGGAGCCCGACGAACAAAACAACAACAAACGAGGAGGTTCCCTGCCTGTCGTGTGTTTGTCGGATGCACAGCATGACAAGACTTGCGTCTATTTTTTCTTCGTTTCTGTTTGTGGGTTGAGTTCCCCGTCTGGAGAAGCGATCGATCGTCGTCGTCTGATTTTCGCCACGAGCCCCCCAGTATCAACAAACGGTCAGTCAAGTCGGGCATTGTGAGGAGTGATTGGTGTGGAAAGGCAGGGACGCTACAGCACGCCGGCTGCTGACCCGTCTTGTGCGTGACCCCGCCAGGTCCCGGGTCCGGTGTGTTCACCAAAGTCATTCGGTCCCTCCGTGTGGTGGTAGTTTGCGGCGGTGGCGGCGGGTTAGCCGGGCGAAATGGCTGGGCTGACTGAGGGGTTGAAGCAGTTGACTGTCCATTGCCGAGTGATGACGATCGCCTCCAGGTCTGGCTTGGAGAACTTGGTTGGAAGATGTCGATGAGGGACAGCCGGACATTGAGGAGGAGACACTGGAGGGAAGTGGACTCCAGTGGCCGGAGGTGTGCACTCCACTGCGCGTTAGTCGACTTTTTTTTAGCGCCTGGGCGCCACAAGATCACCGCCTGCCACTGCCAGATCTCTTGGACCCAAGTCGGATGACATTTCGGGCATCCGCGTCGGTCCTTCCTGCTCGAAATACCCACGATAGCCCCAGCCAGACCGTCCGTCCAGGCACAGGGTCCCTCCACACGCAAGTGCAAGTGCGGTCCTTCCTCCGAGATCACTTTACCAAATCGATTTCTCCTAGGCGCACTTCCACCAGCGAACTTCCGTCCTTTCTCCAAACGCCGGAAAACTTACAGTCATCATCTTGCTAGACTGCCGTCTTGGCTCAAGTCAAGTCCTTCACCAAAACCCGCCTTTTCCCGTTGAACTTTGGTGCCTGCCATCGCCCCTTCCTTCCCTCCCACCCGCCACCCAACACCCCCCATCCCTGCAGCGACCCTGCGCCTGCCCGCGTTCGAGGACGAGTCCCCTTCCTGCCACTGCTGCCCGCTTGGTTCTCGTCAACCTCCGGGTCACTCGCCCCATTCAGGCGTCATCGTCCTTTAATCCTCGCCCGGTCCGCCACTGGCTTCAGGGATTCGACCCCCCAAGACCAACCCCGCCGCCCGCCGTCTGCTCGCCGCCGCTTGCGAAACCCGTGGCACGCCAGCCAGTGCCAGTGCCCCCTTCACCCACTTCGAGTCGCATCGCACCTGCACCTGACCTCGACCTCTCACGCCTTCAGTAAGGAAATCCAAAAAAAGCCAAGCCGTCTTTGTTCGTTCACCTTGGCCCTCCACTGTTTCTGTTTCCCTCGACTGACTTACCCAACCCGGCCTTCAGACACACAAGGCTCCTGCTCTTCCCCTGGGTACCTTAACCTGTACCAGTACTTGCAGACTTTGTTTGCCAGCCCGCGCCCGCCGCATACGGCAAACCCCCTTCGTCGGTAAGCACTGGTGCATCTCGTAAGGGCCCGTGCCGCAGACCGCGCCGGCCGCCCCCAAGGCCGCCTGGACTGGACCAAACTGACCACCGCCCTTCCAGGAAAAACAAGGATTCCAGGCTGCCCCAAAGACCGACCTGCCTGCAGTGGCCAGACCCAGAACCCTGCCTTCGACTTTCAGCCTTCTGTCCCCCTCCTCCTTTCTTCCCCCCGAGTCGTCTTGGCCCGAGTCTTTGATACTCCCTCCGACACCTATTTTCGAAACATTTTCACCCTCACAGCCAATCGCCCCTGCGACTTCATCAAACAGACAAGTCTGCCTCCCGGTCCCCTGCCGTGCCAGCGACTCTGTTTACCTGTCTGAAGCCCGTTGCCGGCCCGCTTCCCGCCCACCTGCCCCCGTTTGCTGCGGGCCCCTGCATCAGCACTCTCGCACGCTGCCGCCCTGCCCCCATTCCAGCGCTCCTCGACAGTCGATCCCCTCCGAGCCGATCCCGCCTGCCCTCGACCTCTCCGAGTCGTCGCTCCGATGTTCACCCAACCTGTCTCGTCGCCGCCGCCCGTTGGTCCTGGCAGTCCCCCGTCCACCTCCACCAGGAGCAGCCGATTGCGCGGCCTGAGTTATCTGAGAACCTACACCCAAACACATTTGTTATCCAGGGAGCACGGCTCAAACAACAACTCGTCCTCGACGACAACCGCGCCCTCGACGCCACCCGCAGTCTCCTCGACGACTCGCGCCCCTCTCCTCCGATCTGCGAGTTATTCGACTCCCACTTCCCCAGCTGATGACGCCGAGACGGCCAATATTATGTCCCTGGTCACATCGCACCAGGAGCCTCTGGTCTCTCCCCGCATCCTGAACCCGTCCGTTTCGCAGCCCGCGGCAGTCCCGGAGACTGCTGCCCCCGCCGATTCTGCGACCGCCGCGGTCGATACCGAAATGTCCAACGCCACCGAGGCGCCGGCGGCCACTCGAGTCGCGGCTCCTGGCGACACTGCTGCTGTGGCCTCGACCAGCACCCCGCCTGGCGATGCACTCCCCTCGATTCGCTTCTCCGCCTACTTCGACCCCCGAGCCGCACGCCCCAGCCTGACATTCGCCCCCATTGCGAGGACGCTGCCCACCGGCGGCGAAACCATCCGAGTCGGACGCTACTCGGAGCGGGAGAATCAGCCCAATATCCCCCACAACACCCCGTCGGCGGCGCCCGTCGGTTTCAAGAGCAAGGTCGTCAGCCGCAGGCACTGCGAGTTCTGGTGCCAGGAAGGCAAGTGGTACATCAAGGATGTCAAGAGTTCGTCCGGCACCTTCCTCAACCACATCCGCCTGAGCCCTCCCGGCACCGAGTCGAAGCCTTTCCCCGTAAATGACGGCGATATCGTTCAGCTTGGTATCGACTTCAAGGGCGGCGAGGAGATGATCTTCCGCTGCGTCAAGATGCGCCTGGAGCTGAACAGAGGCTGGCAGAGCAAGCCCAACGCCTTCAAGTCAGTAGTCCAAGGCCCTCTCGCACCGAACGATGCTAACAAGTCGCAGCATGACGGCCCACAAGAGGCTGAGGAACATGGCCTCATCTGCCAACTCGACAACCTCGCAGGACTGCTCGATCTGCCTTAACTCGATTGCCGTGAGTAGCCTCATTCGTTCTCATTTCTTGCGGTTGCTGACTCCCGAGTAGCCGTGCCAGAGCCTGTTTGTTGCGCCTTGCTCGCACACTTGGCACTACAAGTGCATCCGATCCCTGCTCAACACACCGTCGTATCCCATCTTCGTCTGTCCCAACTGCCGTATGGCAGCCGACCTGGAGGCCGACATTGAGGATATGGAAGAGGAGGAGGCATGGGAGCCAGAGGTTGAGCCAGAGGCCGAGAAGGCCGCCGACAAGCCCAACAGCACCGAGAACAGCGGTGCCCCTGCCGCACCCGCGGCCCAAGCCTCAACTTCCGAGGCCGCAGGAGCCGACACACCGACACGAGGCTCCGATATCGAGCCCATGGATGTTGCGGCCGATTCTGCATCCCAGTCGAGCAATGACTTCCACATCTCCTCGAGAGCCACTCTCATTCCCGGCTCAATCACGCAGCCCCTGGACATCAGGCCTCCCGCACTCCCTGCCTTGAACGCGACTCGAAACAGGACACCGTCGCCGCCCGGCCTCAACGGCAACGAGGGCCCGATCACGCCGCGCAACGACGCCGGCCCATGGGTCTTTGACGGCAGCGTATCAGCGGCCCGGGCCAATGCAGAGTCTGAGCCAGCAGGCGGCATGAGGAGCCTCGACGCCGCCACGGAGATGGAAGTCGACCGCTGATTCCGTTCGTCACCTAGACGTCGATTTTTTCACAGCCGTTTGCCGCAGGAATAATAACGGGAGCCCCGAGGGCATCCGGGGTCCTAGCCAGAGTCCGCCAGGCACACATTTCAGTCGCTCTGTTTCGCATAGCATGCGGGGGTCCTTGTCAGAACGGGCCCATGTCACATTTCCTTTTGTTCGCATCACAGGCCAAGAGCAATGGGTCCTGCATTGTAGGTGGAAGATGAGGGTATACTCGGGGAGGAGTCCGGCGTTCAATGCAGCGTCACCACGTTCTTTCCTCAAACTGCATGAGTCCGGAGTTTCTTTGTTCTCGAGGCGCAGCGCTTCGCCTGGTCCAGGCGGGGTATCGCTGCCGTAGCGTTCTACGTACTCTGCAATACAGAGGTCGCCGGCCTCCTATGGCCGGCCTTCCCAGATGAGCCGAGGAACAAAGCGATGACGATTTCGCGCGCGTGTATGATTGTCGTAATGCCGATGATTCCGCTCGGGGATGTCGAATCAATGCAGCTCCTCCGGCGACAGGTCGGGGAGACCGAACCGAAGAGTGGTCCGTGCGTTGACATACGAAGTTGGGCGTGGCCCGGTTACATACGCTCACTGATGACGTTGCCCTCGGTGGGAGCCCTTGGGATAAGAGTGGCTGTCTGTGGCAGTCGGTGCTGGGAGATGTAGGTGGCTGGAAATTCGGTGATACAAGGGTATGGAAGATTAACGAGGGGCGTAACAGATTGCATGAGGTCAGGTAGAAGAGCTGGTTGCAGTCCAAGACCACAAGCGTAACGGTTGAGGTGTCACCAGTGCCGAGGGTCTGGAAGACTTGAATTGTGAAACATTTGTATAAACGGAAGGGTGGCTAAAGAGTACTCGAAGTGTCTCGAGGTTGAAGAACGCTTGGCTTGATATCTCGTTGAAACCCGAATCAAATTGTTCCGAGAATGTCGTCCACGTATCTCACCAGGACATGTACAACAGAGGGAGAAGTATAATATGATATATGCTGGTAATTCTTCATATTTTAGTTTCCATTGTGTACTGCTGATACACCCAGCAGGTTTGTGTTACTGTTTTCTTGAAATGGGTTGTCCTACTGTTTTTGAAGCGTTTCTCGAAGTGTTTTGTCGATCTCAACAAGATGTGTCTCCATACCTGAAAACAGTGACCAAAGACATCATACTCTGGCCTTCGACCGAGAACATCCCAAGCCAACAATGTCTAGAGCATCCCTTATGAAATCCACGGCCATCCCGATATTCCTGCGGTTCAAGCCCGCCGCAAGCAGCCCGAAGAGCACAAGCTTCAGTTAGGAGATTATCTAATCCACCCCGAGGCATCCGCCGATAAGCCCCGATAAGCGAACAGTCAGACAAGCAGGACCTGAAGGCGGCGACATCATTTTTCTCCCACTGCGACCCGAACTCCAATGCACACCAGTCACAACCGCCCACCATGCTCCGATCAATAGCCTCGCGGTTGCCCTCGGGCCCGCGGCTCGCCCTCCCGCGGCGTTCCCTCCAACAGACGCTCTCCCTCCCCCGGCGCGGGCTGTCCACAACCATCGACGCAATCCCCAAAGAGCCGACCGACCTCGATAACATCACGACGCTCCCCAACGGCATCCGCGTCGCCTCCGAGGCCCTGCTGGGATCTTTCTCCGGCGTCGGCGTCTACATTGAAGGCGGCTCGCGGTATGAGAATGAACAACTCAGCGGTGTCTCGCACATAATGGACAGGCTGGCGTTCAAATCGACCACACGCCGTTCTGCCGACGACATGATTGAACAAGTCGAGGCTCTGGGCGGAAACATCCAGTGCGCTTCGTCCCGCGAGGCCATGATGTACCAGGCCGCTACATTCAACTCGGCTGTCCCCGCCACCGTCGCCCTGCTGGCAGAAACCATCCGCGACCCCCTCATCACCGACGAAGAGGTCACCGAGCAACTCGCCACGGCCGCGTACGAGATCAAGGAGATCTGGGGCAAGCCTGAGCTCATCATGCCCGAGCTCGTGCACACGGCTGCTTTTGCGAACAACACGCTCGGAAACCCCCTGCTGTGCCCGTACGACCGCCTGGCGCAGATCAACGCCAGCACGATCCGCGCGTACCGCGATACGTTTTACCGCCCTGACCGTATCGTCGTGGCGTTTGCTGGTGTTGAGCACAACGAGGCTGTGAGGCTGGCGGAGCAATACTTCGGCGATATGGCGGCTGGAAAGACGGGGACAAGTGACTTGACAGGCTCCGAGTCTTCAGCGAGTGGCAGCGCACCGTCGTCGCCATCGTCGACGGCCTCGTCGTCCTCCATCTTCGACCTCTTCAAGAAACCGGCCCCCACCTTCAGCGGGACGGATTCGACTGACATCTTCCGCCCGGCCCAATACACAGGCGGGCACCTCGAAATGCCACCACAGCCGCCGTCGCTCAACCCCCAGATCCCCGTCTTCTCACACATCCACCTCGCCTTCGAGGGTCTCCCCATCTCCTCCGACGACATCTACGCCCTCGCCACGCTGCAGACCCTCCTCGGCGGCGGCGGCTCCTTCTCCGCCGGCGGGCCCGGCAAGGGCATGTACTCGCGCCTCTACACAAACGTCCTCAACATGCACGGCTGGGTCGAGTCGTGCGTCGCCTTCAACCACTCGTACACCGACTCTGGTCTTTTCGGCATCTCGGCCTCGTGTATCCCCGGCCGCACAGCTAGCATGCTCGAAGTTATCTGCCGCGAGCTGCACAACCTCACCCTCCCCAAGGGCTTTGGGGCCCTCAAGCATGACGAAGTCCAGCGGGCCAAGAACCAGCTCCGCTCCTCCCTCCTCATGAACCTCGAGAGCCGCATGGTCGAGCTGGAGGATCTCGGTCGCCAAGTCCAGGTCCACGGCCGCAAGATTCCCGTCACTGAAATGTGCAACCGCATCGACTCCTTGACCGTCGAGGACCTCCGTCGCGTCGCCCGCATGGTCGTCGGCGGCCTCGTCGAGAACCCCGGCGGTGGCAGCGGTGCTCCCACGGTTGTCGTGAGCGAAGGCAATGCCACAGAAGTCAGCTCGCATGGTTTGTCATGGGAGGCCATTCAGGACAAGATCTACTCGTGGAGACTTGGCAAGCGGTGATTTTTCATCAAGAGAGGAAAGCTGTAGAACCATTGTAAGCGCAGGCATGTACACAAGACGATGTACGCATCCCCGACGAGAGGGGCGGGAATTGTAAGAATAGACACCGATAATGAACAAATTTCATAAAACACGGAAATTGAAATGCTTTCGTCTAGATGGAGCTGCTAAAGGGGATACGCAAGAAATTTCCTCTACTTCTTGAACACGTTCTGGCCGAGCCGCTCAATGTCCCTGCCTTCCTGGGTGTTTCGCCCCGCGGCCTCGAGCAGCCGCATCCACGAGTCGGCGTCCTTGATACGTACCGCCTCCTCTGCGGCCTTGACGCGCAGACCGCACTTCTCGTACATGGTAATGGCCTGTCCTGGCTCGAGGCCGGTACACTTGGACACAAAGCCCGCAGCGACACGGGGATTGCCGGCCTGCAGGACGAGATTGTAGAAGGGCTGGCGGGGTTAGTACTGCTGCAGCGTGGTGCGGGGGATAGACTCACCTCCCAGCCGATTGGGCTCTTCTTGGCCTTGGCAATGTCCTCAATCTCGTTCCAATCGCGCTTGGCAACGAGAGCGCGGAGACGGATCCACCATGCGACTTTTTCCGGGACCTTGAACTCGTTCTGGATCTTCTTGGCCCGGCCGTGGTAGCCCAGCCGAATGAGCTTGAACATGGTGTCGTTGACGCTGAGGCCAGCAAATGTATCGGTTAGGTCGCGGTCCAGAGCTTCCTGGATGCGGAGCAGCGCCGTGGCTTCTTTGAGAGCGCGGACCTCAAATGCCGATTCCTTGGAGTCGGAGAGCAGCTTGGCGGCGAGGGCGAGCTTGTCGGCGGACGTGCGGGCGTCGGGCTGGTGGAGAGACTCGCGGATGAAGACGCCGGCGCCGTCGATGCGCCGGTCGTCTTGGTAGTAGAGGTCCTTGAGTAGGGCGTTGTCAGCTTCCCGGGTGGCAGAGGCCTCGACGAGCGCTGTGGCAGCGGGGCGGCTGTTAATGGTGCGGAAGAAGGCTGCGAGGGGGAGTTTCTTCTTGAGTTCCAAGAGGACGGTCAGGATGAGGTCTGTATCGCCGCTCTCGACGGCCTTGTCGAGAGCGAGCTCGTCCTCCTCCATGCTCAGGAGGAGAGGCACCTGTCTGCCGCCGCGGGGTTCGTGGTTGAGAAGTTCGGTGGCCAGACGGCCCCGGCCCTCGTCGTATGCTGCGCGGGCAATCTCCTCAAAGGAGATTCCGGGCCTGCCGGCCAGTCTGTCGACGATCAAGTGGCAGATCGTATTTTCATCCTCAGACCCGGCCTTGACCTTGGCACATGCCCAATTGACGTAGATACGGTCCGTCGGTAGGTGGAGGTAGCCAGCAATCTTGAGTGCGAGCAGGTAGTCGTGACGGCTGACGAGCCTCTTGATGAGCCCCTCGGGGGTAAGGCGGCGATACTGCTCGAATGAGAGTGGAAGGCCGACCTCGTAGAACCTGACGGCGTTGAGCACGCGCAGGGTCTCGCACATGTCGACAAAGTCGTCGCTGTTGTAGACGTCAAGGACAGACTTGCCAAAGGATGCGGCCTTGAGCAGCTGTTTCTGCCAATGCACGCTGAACTCCCGGCCGGCCGCCTGTACGCAGTTGTCGATAGCTTCCATGAGGTTGGGGCGGATGAGCTGGATGTAGTCCTCGGCCTTGGGTGACTGGATCTCGAGTTGGCCAACGGCGTCGAGGAGGATGGATGCTGATGAGGCCTCGGTCCTTGCGCCGAACACCTCGACCGTACTGGACGGGACGCGCTCGAGGAAGTCGCAGACATCGTTGGTAAGGAGGATCGCTCCATCGGGTTCTGGAAGTGTTAGACATGTTGAACCTGGCGAGGAAGGATGAAGTACCTGAAATCACATGGACCCTGTTGTCGTAGAAGAAAGTAGCCGACGCATTGTCCGGTCCAACGAGGTGTACCTCGTCCTCCCACGCGATGACGGCATTCTCACCGCACCACTCGACATACTTGGGCAGGATTTTGGAGTGTGAGCTGTACTCGATGACGCGCCTTTGGAAATCGCTTGCGATGACGTGGGCCCTGCCCGTCTTGGTGTAGAGAGCGATGAACTTGCCATCTGGCGACACGCTGAGATGGCTAAAGGGACCGATGTCGAGGAAGCGGTCTTCGCATTCGGTGGCGTCAACGGCGTAGACTGTCTCGTTGATGCTTACCAGCACCTCGACGGATCTGGAGAGAGTGTGAACTGGCGGTGTGACGGTCCAAGCGTGGATTTCGCCGTCTGGAGCTGTGGCGAGGGCCTTCGGTCGTGGTTCCGCGTAGGAAGTCACGGAGATGAGGGTGTTATTAGAGAGAAGCGCCACCATGCCGTTCGTGTAGAAACTTTCCCATGTCAGCAGATGGAAAAGTCATGGGATAAGCTCGTATTACCGGCATGACTTGACGCCATAGTTGTCGGCGCCGTTTCCGAGGGAAAACTGGGTAAAGTCGCCCTGCAAATCATAGACGCGAACAGTGCCGTCGGTGGTCACCACCAGAAGCTGCTCCTCATCGGACCAGCCAAGTCCCTTGATGGAGCCGTTGTCCCACGGGATGCTTCGCAGCTTCTTGCCCGCATAGGTGTAGATGTCGATGCTGGGCTTGGAGGACGCGTGGACACGATGCGCCTGGAGCTTCTCCTCGTCTCGGTATAGTGCTGGCAATGTCAGCTGGGTCTCAGATGACTCCCATCACCCCGACATACCGATTGCGCCGCCGTACGGGGCTCCGGCTATGATGTAGTTGTCGAGGTTCAGGTCCTGGTCAAAGACCTCGGTGTAGAGCTGCGTCTTCCGGAACCACCTATCGCCGACGCTCTCCCATCCTGCTGCGGGATGAGCGATGTCCATGGTGTCTCATCTCATGGTTCGGCGACTCTTTGGGTAGTGACGGGACCTCGGGGATGAGGTGTATGGTGTGTGGTGGTGGTGTTGGGAGCATGAGATGGGGCTCAGATGAGCTGTGTCGACATTGAAGCTTGGGTGGATCCACATGTTCCCTGCACGGAGGCTGGGGGCAGCAGGCGCGAATGACCCGAACCAGGTGCCTGCCGTCCTTGTCCCTGGACGGCTAAACTGCGGGACCAGAGGGGTGCGTCACTGAGGGGCATTTGCGACATGCAGGTGTTGCGCGATAGGGCGAACTTTATGTGACAGGACGCGATGCGCCAGCGAAGCACCACCTCATCCATCTTTATGTGACAGCCTGCGACACAGTTCTTTGGTCTAGACGTCCAGCTCCTTGTTCTCATATAATAAGTCTATTCTAGACCACGTTTCTAACCTGCTGACCTCTTCCTCGCCATCTCCCTCCTCCCCTCCGCCGACCACCGCATCGCTCGACCCCAGATGGACTAGGAAATCGTCTGCACCGATCCTTGCGATCAGCTCCTGGACGACATGGCCGGCTGGCGCGATGAGTACCTCGCATCCATCCGCGAACAGGAGCGGAACAACCCCGTCAACCTCGAGCTGGTAGATCTCTGTGCGTCGTCTCGCCCCCTCGCCGCACGACTTCCCGCTGACTCCTTGCCTCACAGGCTCCCAGCTCGCCGATCGCGTCGCCGCCCTCGAAGCCGAAAAGGTCGTCCTGGCCTCCCGAATCAAGGCGTCCACCGCCAGCAATAAGAAGGGCGAAACGCCGCCCCCACAAGCCCCTACCGGCGACGACCCAGGGCTGGCACAGCTCAACTTCGACCTCGCCGAAGCCCTGCGCGCCAAAGGCACCCTCCAGACTCGTGTCAAAAAGGCTGAAGACGAGCTCGCCGACCTGCGTAACAAGACAAAGTCAGATGCGCGCCTCCTCAAGGATATCACGGCCGAGCGCTCCACCTTGGCCACTAAGCTGAAAGATCGGGAGTACGAGCTGCGGGAGAAGCGGAAACTGGTGGAGGTACTGCGCCTTCAGAGCCACAGATACCGACGGCTTGCTGACAGACTCTCAGGATGTACAAGACGAGATGATCTCGCTCAACCTCCAGGTACACATGGCCGAGCAGCAGCGAGACAAAGCCCGCAAGGAAAACACGGAGCTTGTCGACCGGTGGATGAAGAAGATGGCGCAGGAGGCCGAGGCTATGAACCTCGCCAACGAGAAATGAAGACGCATCAGAACATTGGACATCCGCATTCTAGAGATCATCGAAAGAAGAAACTCCTATATGATAAGCTGTACCGTCTCGTGACGTGGTCTAAAAACAAGTGGTGCTACAATGCAGGCCTGATGCTGGATGCTTGGGTATCGGAATGCCGCGCACCTCATCTCGTCCTCGCCTTTTCCCTTCTCTCGCCTTGTGGAGGCTCAGCCCCCGGGGTTATCCAGTCGTGAAAAAAAGCAAAGTGACACCGGACCCTGCGCCTACATAGATGGCGCCTACTTCCTCGTGGAAACGTAAAATTCACCTCCGTTGTTCGTCCAGCTGACGTAGTCCTCGGGGAATGTGTTTTGCTCCACGTCGAGGATGTTGCGCACCACATCGTTGGTGTTGCGCACACCGTCGGCGTGAAGGAAAGATTTGAGGGAGACAATCTTGCAGCCGGACTTGAGGTCGAGGAACATGTATGCCAGCTTGTCGTTGAGCTGGGGCGTAAAAGCCTGGTTATTGACGAGGACGACGTCGGCGCGCTTGAGGGCTGCGTGGATGGACTCGTCCTTGAGGAAGTCGCCCCGCACCAGGCTCACCTTGCCGGGTGACAATCCCCAAAGACGGCAGCGCTTCTCAAATTCGTCTTGTTGCGCGACGGCAAAGTCGCAGGGGTTGTCCATCATCTCGCAGCCCCAGCTCTCGCAGCCAATTTCCAGGGCAGCCTGGAAAACGACGTTGCCCACGCCGGAGCCAAGGTCTACAAAGACCTGATCCGAGGTCATGTGCGTCTTTTCTTGGAGAATCTTGGAGATGAAGACGTGCTTCAGCTCGCCATAGACGTTGTCTGTGCCGTTTGTGTATTGCTTGAGCTTCTCGACGTCGGGCGAGACGGTGCGGTCGTAGACCTGGGCGAGAATGAACTCGACGAGATCGCGCGGGACGCCGTGTTTCCGATCGAGGTTCTTGCGGAACGTGCCGTCTTGCGCGAGACGACGGATTCTGCCGTTGGCCTCCTTGAGTGCGAGTTTGAACTCGGCGAGCTCGTTCATGCGCGAGGTGCGCTCGAGGCGGCGGATGAGGCCGTTCTCTTGGTCGGTAAATGGCTTGGCTTGTTCTTCGGTCAGGTAAAAGTAGGCGACCTGGTTGACGACTTGGAGGATATCGCTGACGGCGTCGATGGTGCCGTTCTCGACTAGGAGCTCGTAACTGCTGCGCGTTAGTGACTGAACGAGATGATGTGATGTATGACGGCGAGAACACACCTTTCGGGAAGGTAAACACTCGGGTACTGGATGCGCACGCGAATGTCATCGTCGGCGCGTGCCTTGAGGGCGCGCTTGGCCGGCTTGGCAGGCGAACTCGTATTCATGACGGAGCGGGCATGGATGTACTTGAGCTCTTTCGGCCAGTGACCCTCAAATGCTTCGGCTGCGACAAGAGACCTGCGCTCGTCGGTGCGCTCGCTGTCGGCGCGACGCTGGCGCTTGGCCATATCGAGGTTCTGGACAAAGTCGTCATCTGCGCCATCCGAGTCCGAGTCGTCCTTCCCCCACTGGGTAACGGGGTCGACGCTTCCCAGCTTGCGCTTGCGACGGCGCTCCTCGGAGGACGAGGGGTAGGGCGATGCGCTTTCGCGGGGCAGGAGTCGCGGGTTCGGGGAGGGGCGCGGCGAGGCTTTTGCTGAGGAGGTCGAGGTCGTGCGCTGGGTGAGGGAGGGGCGGGGTTTCGGTGGAGGTGGGCGGCGGATGGCGACCTTTTCGATGCGTATCGTTGGCGGTTTCTTGGCTTTCGAGCTGAGGAGAGGCATTATGTCGGAAGGTCGCGATTGCGCGCCGGAGAAGTCGGGAGGGGCGGCTGCAGGCGCGTGTCGAGCGCAGCGAGAGGAGAGTGTACAAGAAGATGGAAAGAGATCTGGGTCGGATGAGCGGCGGGAGCGCTATGTAGTTACAGAGAGCGATGAGGGCAGGATGTGTCCGAGGGCGGAGGAATGGGATGGCGATGTTTGGCGATGGAGTTTTTGGAGGTTGAGGGAAAGTTGGGAGGCCTGGGCGAATTTGGGTGGGTTTCTAGAAGCATGTCTGGGCTGCCCACCACGTTTCCTCGCTCGGGACTTTGACAGCGTCGGGTGCCAGTGGTGTGGTGGCGTGGCAGCCACCCGATGTCGCGGCCTCCCTCGTTTTAGGCACCCGAGCGCCTGGAGGTCCCTGGACGGGCTGTGCTGTGCAGTGCATCCGTGGCGGGGAGCCGGCCGCCCAGGCAGATGGGCACGTGCACGCGCCCCCAGAGGACTCGAGGATGATCTGGGGTTTGATTGGACGATATGTGGGATTGCTCATCCAAGTCGTTGCCTTCAAGTTTGTCGTTTTGTCGATGCCTTCTTCCTTGCATCAAGTCGTCAAAACATCTTGCTCCATAGGTTCAGGCCACCAGCATCCTCTGACTCGAGACTCGCTCGCTCAGGGATAATAGCCCAAAAAGATTGTTGAGCCTTTAGAATACCTTGAAGGAAGTAGACATTGCCAAGCGCTCTGTCACCTTGCCATCTCGAGCTCACCAATGTTGTCACTGGTAACTGACCTTGAGGTTACCTGTATCACCCGCCCTTGCGAATAAGAAACCTTTCACACCGTCTTGCTGCTAGTAATAGTGGTCCCAGCTTTCCACTTTCGGCGTCCAGGATGTTGTACTTCCTGATGGCCGCGGGAGTGTTGTCGATTTAATTTTGAAAGCGATAGTGACGACAAGCTTGTTCCTTCTTGTACGCCTGTCTGTCCATTTCTTCCAATCATCAGGACTGTTCTCAAAGTTTGTCATGTTACTCATGCGAGTCTGATTCTCACCCAGCCATTACTTTTACTTGAAGGGAGCGAATGTGAGCTCCCCTTAAGTATCGGAAGGACTTGTTTGCCGCTTTCCCGCGGACTTTCCTTTCCCCAGATTGCACTGCCATTGAGCACGTGCCCGACCAAAATACTTCCGGCGGCTAGCCAAGACCCCTAAAATCCCGGAAGCAAAATGCCTCCGGCGTCAATCGCGGCCCCAGAATACCCGCCTCAGATTGACAAATGCCCCCATTCATCAACCATGGCTCATGTCCCCCCTGCTACCGTGCCTCCCACGCTGCTTCTTTTTGCTTCCGGTCCGGAATGCAAAAGGTGAGGGGTGATGGGGGTTCCTCCCGGTCGCATCACTTTTTGTTGGCACCCCTCTGGCTTTCTTCCTCATCCATTTTCGCTGGCAGAAAGACCCCGAACCGCTCACAGCACACACCGGCCGGCCGTCAGCCCGCCACCCCGTCAGCCCTACGACTCGACGCCCAAATTACCTCGTACCTGCCCCTCGTATCCGGATTCCGAACCTCGAACATCAACCATCACATCTGCATCAAAGCATGTCGTCGTCGAGCCGCAAGGCCGAGAGCGCGCCGAGGACGCAGCAAGTATGCATTACCGAAGTACCTTCCCTTCCCCATCTGACCATGAGCAGGCCTGCAGACGATGCCGCGCAAAGAAGAGCCGATGCGATGCTGCGAGACCCTCGTGTGGCGGCTGTCGCAGCCAGAATCAAGAGTGCGTCTACGACAGTGCCCCTCCCCGGAGGCGTGGCCCTGGCCGAAGGTTCGTCACGTTATTCGCTTCCTACCAGGCTGACGTCCATGTTCTAATTCTTCCCTAGCAAACAGGCAGTACTCGCGCTAGAAGAGCGCCTGGCCGAGATGGAAACGACCCTTCGTCGAGCCGGTCTCGCAACTCAGGCATCATCCTACGCAGGCGAGGCATCGATGACTCCAGAAGCACAGGCTACGTCTTCCGAGTCGAGTAGTACTCCTGCCGCCCAGCTCGAAAACCGTACTGCGCTGCCCGCCATCTTGAACCCACCACTCGTCGACAACGAACTCCTCGAAACCGCTACACTCTCCGCTACGCTCTCCCCTGCCGAAGCACGTGTCTCCTCGAAGTTGCCCGATTTTGCTGCTGTTCGCAAGTACCTTACCCAACCAGCCCCAGTCATCGAAGGACCGACATTCCCTCGCCGAAAATACACTCCCGAATTCGACCGCCACGATCTCAGCACTCTCTGGCTACCCCTGACCCCCAGTGTAGCTTCCGCCTTTCCGCTGATCAACGCCGAGTGCCTTGTGGGCCGTTTCCAGGGCGATGACCCCGCCGCCGACGCACTCTTCGACTCAGCATCTGGTTGGGCCTACGCATGCGTTTCCATGGCCTTGGGCTCTACTCTCAAGTGCCTCAACCAGGCCGCTGCCGCGATGTACCCACGAATGTGGCCGTGGTTCATGAACGCCCTTGCCACTGTTGCCGAGCTCACGACCATAAGCACCGACGCTCTCGCCGTCCAGGCTCTCGTGGGTATGGCCGTGTTCATACAGGGAAGCGCAGCTTCCTCACTAGCTGTCTCGTTTACAGCCTCGGCCGCAGCGCTCTCCAACCGTCTCGGCCTTCACAGGGGCGGCGGCAATGATGGTCTCGTTCGCAGTCGAATCTTTTGGGCTGCCTACATTCTCGACAAGTCGGCGGCACTCTACCACGGCGTGCCCCCCGCCATTCCTGACGACGAGGTTGAGGCTGACCTGCCGTCCGTTGACGTCTTCTACCTGCGACTTCGTGCCCAGCTAGCGACAATGCAGTCACGCATTCATTCGTCGCTCTACACGGCGCGCGCCCTCGCCCTCCCGGGCCCTGACGTCTTCCGCGCTGTTCTAGAAGCTGAAAAAATGATGGACGGCTGGCGGCGTACACTTCCCACGGAGCTGGCCGATGCCATTGTCGATGGTGCTGTCGGCAGAGACGGCGAGGAGCCCACGGGTGCGCAGCTCGATATCGTCATGACCTTTAACACAGCCCAGATGCTCGTGCACTGGTCCAGGTTCCGCTTGGAGCGCGATCAGGCAGTGTCCCTGACTGTTGGCGTCAAGGATGGTGACCGCTTGACGGGTGATTCGATAAATCTGCCTCACGACCGACATTGTCGGCTGCGGTGCCGCTCGGGAGCCATGGCTGTGATACACGCGTTTTGCAGCGTGCCTGCACCGCCGTACATGTCTTTGTGGTGAGTCCGACACTCGGGGCAGACGGGTGGAGTGGAGGAGACTGACGAAGCTAGGCGGGTTGTGTGCCATCCTCTGTGCGCCATGATCGTGCTACTCGTGGATATACTGGAGGAACCGGCGACGGCACCATCGACCAGGCTGCTGCAGACTATCAAAACGTTCACGACGTTCCTGGAGAACTTCCAGCATGAGGAACGCTGTGACCTCTCCAGACTGATCGCGGCGTGTACCATAATGCTTTGGACCGCCCAGGCAGCTGTCCAGACCGCCCGAGGCGAGACGGATGTCGTGGCTCCAGAGGCCGTAGCGAGCGCAAACCCCGAGGTGCGTATACTTCCCGAGGCAGCAGGCACAGTACTGACCCTTGATAGAAACTTCTCTTGCTGCTGCGATCGGCAACGTCCCCCATGACCCTCGCCCAGGCTCTCATTGGCAACCAGCCGAACCGCGATTCGGCTCTCGCTGCCGAAGTGGCAGCCCTGGTAGCGTGTCCCGATTCCAGGCCCATCGGCGCCACGTTGGCTCCGGACGCCTTGTGTCCGTCCACCTACGGCTTCAACCTCGACGGCGGCATGTGATGAAAGGGTTCAAAGACCCACGATGTATCACAAAAACTCCCGCAGGATACCAACCTGCGATCTCGTCGCGTCCGGCTGCACGTGAAAGTTGACCCACGAGCCGGTACCCTCGAGCGGACTGATGATGAGGTTCTGGACACGCGCCGAGCCGGGAATCTGCAGAATCGTCGGGACAGAGCACTCGGCAGCCCAGGCTGCGGCAGCGGCGGCAGCTGAGGAGAGGCCACGGCTTTCAAGTCTTGATGTCGATTCGATAAGTGACGCCCAGCCCTCTTCGGCGAGGGCCGGGGAGATGTCCTCTGGTGGCCCCCGGAAGAAACGGGCCAGTTTTGGGAAGTCTCGTGGAGGTGTCGCCCGAGGTTGGCTGCCAACATCTGTCTTCTGCCCCGGTCGGCCGGGCAGGATAGGCTGCGGATTGGGTTGGAGGCCAGTGACGTACGTCGGCCTCGCGGGAAAGGGGTCGCCATCGGGACCAAGCACCTCCACGAAGGACCCCCAGTCAGTGCACATCCGGCCGCTGGGCTTGACTGGGACCTCTCCATGTTCGCCTCGAAGATCCTCCCCAGCTGGGGCATCGAGCGTCCAGCCACGCATCTCTTCCAGCTCCACGAGCCTCAGGGCAGCCTTGACGACCTGCTTCGAGTCCCACAGGTTGTCCTGGTGGCCCTCGGCGACACGCCGGCGTAATAACTCGATTGCCCTGCGCCGTAGTCCGGGATGCCTGCATCTCGTGACGGTGTAGAATAAGGGGGGCGTCAGACCCATCTCGAAGGAGAAGCGGCACCGACGGCCTGGGTCGGCGGCGTCAAGCGCATCTTCGGAGTCGACGAGGCGGCCGACGAGGATAATGATACTCGCGAATTGTGTCGTGTAAGCATCGAAGCATAACTCGCCCATCTCGAGGGCCACGCCGATGAAGACTCGTGACAAGTGCAAATACACCCTGGTGACGTGATCGGGCGAAATGCCCAAGGCCTTGCGAAGTGCAGTGTCGGCCTTGTCCCACTTGTCGAGGCGCAGCATGAGGCGACGCTGCTCCCTGGCGCACTCGATACCCATGACCGGATCGTGTCGCCCACTCCTCGATGCCTTGGCGAAGCGCAGGCCGTCTTCCAGGATGTCGAACATGGCTTGATCGGCTTCTGCGACGGACGTGAACGCTACCGGTCCGCTGTGGCTCGAAGGTGCGCGGAACGTGTCGGGGATGTCCTCTGGGGATGAGCCGAGAAGGAAGGAAGCAAGCGTGACGCGGATGAAGACGGGGACGATCTCGCGACGGATCAGCTCGGCGGCCGGCGCTGTGCGAGACGCCTTGACGGCGTAATGTGCCAGGACTCGTCTGCCCTGATCAATATGCGTATGTGCGGCCGCACGATCGCCAAGCATAAACTCAACACAGACGAAGAGGCTGCATGCCACGAGGGGCAGTACCGAAGCAGCCGAAGCACCAAGGGCCCCATCCGTCTGTGGTCTCCAAAGCTGCAACGCACGTAAAGCTTTCCCATAATGCGCAGCCGCAAACGAGTCTCCCGCATAGTAGTGCGAGACCTCACCTAATCGCCCATGAAAGCGCGTCTCATGGAGAGCGCCGACGGCAAACACAGCATGGCGGACGGCAGGTTCCCGGTGACAGAGGGCGGGAACGACGCGGCCCCAGAAACTGGCTGTTGTGCGGGAGAAGAGGCGCGGAAAGGAGCAGGTCATGTAGAATTCAAAAGCGCGGCGTTCGGCGGGCGTCCATGCCGGAGAGGCGGAGGGGGCTGCGGCGGGGACGGGGGCGGGAGCGAGGGCGGAGGAGGGACGGCCCCGGACGAGGCGGGATGGGGTTGAGGAGGAGGATGTGCCGGGCGTGTAGCCGTCGCAGACCCGCTTGGAGGTTATGCAGCGGCTACATGATGGTCTGCCCTCGTCACATTTGA
The DNA here is from genome assembly GCA_020726575.1 of Plectosphaerella plurivora. NCBI lineage: Eukaryota > Fungi > Ascomycota > Sordariomycetes > Glomerellales > Plectosphaerellaceae > Plectosphaerella > Plectosphaerella plurivora. The sequence continues at coordinate 35,655 of JAGSXJ010000030.1, forward strand.
CGCGGCGGGCTCTGGGGGGTGTTAGATGGTGAAGATCAAGGATAGGGGGCAGATATGGGGACGTACCTGCAGGTGATGCAGCCTGTCCGGGTCTTCTTGTGGTCTTTTCTCTTCACGGGCCCCTGCTTCTCGGCGCTGATGGGCGGTGGCTGCATTGCATGTCTGTGTGGTGAGAGGAAGGGGAATACGCGCGTTGGGTGACTGGATTTGGGCTTGAGGGGTGGATTTTGGACATGCTTGTTTTTGAGATGAGGGGGGAGGAAATTAGAGGAAGCGGGGCGGATGATGCCGTAAGCTGACGAGTGGGATCAAGTTCCCGGGCCCGGTTTGGGAAGGAGGAAGGTTTTACTGGAGGAGGATAGTCTGGGGAGTGGGAATGTGATGAAAGGATTGATATCTTGAGACATTGGATTGAAGCATAGGCTTTGTATCACGAGGTTTATTTGGATTGAGGTGCTACTGCGATGCTATTTCGACCGGCGCGGCACCGGACGGCGCGAGTCTGGTCGGCCGGACGGATAAAAGTACTGTAGCCGGCAACCAGCTGCTCACAGCTGCCAAAAAGTACCCCTATTCCTGCCCGGGACTGGCTGCCTCGACGGATTCCCGGGTATCACCGGCTCCCCCTCGAGCAGCTTCAGCAATGATCGACGAGAAACAAGAGAAAGAATCCAACCACGCCAGCCAATGATACCAGCGAACTAGGAAGACTTTCCAAAGCCCTTCCTCCTATCTTAGCGGCTTCCTCTAAGCGAATGCTCCCTCGCTTCACAGCGCGAACAGCCCACGTGGCAGAGCCCCTGACACTTTAGGTACTTCCACTGACCAGACTCACTTCCACTGCCTCCTCTCTCTACTCTCCCCCAAGGCCAGAAATGCATTCTAATACCGGGCTCACCCCGACTGTCGGTATCGGAAACCCCCGCTTATCCCCTTGATCAGGCACTTGGAACCGTAACGGCCTACCCCCAGCCGGCCCGGCGCCGGCGTCCGGAACAGCGGCCCCACTCGGAGCCGTCACGTCATCGGGGTCGGCTCGACTAACGAGCACGCAATCCACCCCGGCGAGCTCGCCAGACACCCAAAACACACCCGAATGTCACGTCTTCTGCGAGATGACGCGATTGATTAGACATCTTCGGCAGCCAAATCGGAGGGGTCGTGAGGGGTAGCATGAATCATTGAGGTGCGATATAAAGAGCGACCCGGGTCCTTGGGAGTGTCCGGATCTTTTGGGACACATATCTCTCCGGCAGACATACCTACGGGACTTCTCCTTCTCTTGCCACTTGTATCATCTGTGATTTTCCATCATGGCCCCTGGAATTCTTGTCAACGACGCCTCCCCGCTGACTGGCTCGGCCGCGTGGAAGGGAAAGAACGCCGAGGCCCCTGTCGACATCTTCCCCGATGGCATCCGCACTTCAGGCCAGCACAACCCCATCTACGACCTGCTGCGCCCCTATGAGGACTTCCCGCAAGAGATCTCCGGGCCTACGCTGTGGAAGAAGGAGGACTACGAGAACAACCCCGAGCGCTGGACACACCCCTTCACCCCCGAGGAGGTCGATGAGCTCAGCCGTACTGCCGATGCTTTCATCGCAAGCGGTACCCCCTTGACTGGCATCTCCAAGGTGAGCCTCTTCCTCATCCATTGCTTCCCTGAATCCTCATACTAACTTCTTAGTCCAACTTCCCCCTCCCCAATCTCGGCAAGGTCCTCGACCGTCTCCGCCTCGACCTCATCGACGGCAAGGGCTTCATCCTCTTCAAGCACTTCCCCGCCCAACAATGGGGCCCTCACAAGAACGCAGTCGCCTACATGGGTATCGGCACCTACCTGGGCTACTTTGTCTCCCAAAACGGCCGCGGTCACGTCCTCGGCCACGTCAAGGACGTCGGTGACGATGCCTCCCAAATCGACAAGGTCCGCATCTACCGCACCGCCGCCCGCCAGTTCTTCCACGCCGACGACGGCGACATTGTCGGCCTCCTCTGCGTCCACCGCGCCCAGGAGGGTGGTGAGAGCGACATTGTCAGCATCCACAATGTCTGGAACGACCTACAGAAGAACAACCCCGATGTTGCCCGTCTCCTCACCGAGCCTATCTGGTACTTTGACCGCAAGGGCGAGGTGTCTGAGGGCCAGGAGGAGTGGACGCGCCAGCCGGTGTTTTACATTGAGAATGGCGGCAAGGGCAGGGTGTACTGCAAGTGGGATCCTTACTACGTTCGTTCCCTTACTCGCTTCTCCGACAAGGGCCTCATCCCGGCTCTGAGCCCCGAGCAGCTGCATGCTCTCAAGACTCTGGAGGAGACGTGCCAGAAGCTGGCTTTGCACATGGTGCTGGAGGTCGGAGATATCCAGTTCGTTGCCAACACGCACCTGTTGCACGCCAGGACGGCATACAAGGGTGAGTTCTCTCCAAGACGCACTTCTGATCATGACTGACATTTTTAGACCACGCGCCGCCTACTCCTCGCCGACACCTCCTCCGTCTCTGGTTGTCAGCACCCGAAAGCGAAGGCGGCTGGGCCCTTCCCTTCCCCGACAGCCACGAGAAGAAGCGGGGCGGCATCCAGGTCAACAATGTCCCCCCTCGGGCGCCCCTGGACGCAGAGTGATCGGGGAAAATGGATGAAAGGATGAAAAGAAGCGATGTCTGTATTATGAGATTTTGAACATAGCGACCACGAGCACACATGAATTGCACAGGACGTATCGATTGCAAAGCATAAATCGTATTGACTCGTCAATCTGGGCACAGCTACAAGTAGAGGTGACACAGCTAGGGGCAGTAAGGACTGTTTCGTTCGAACACACCCGTCAAAGACCAAAGACAGCAGCGCGAGATGGAACTACAGTCGAGAGTTGAGGACAAACTCGTCCGGCGCGTGGTAGCTGGGCACCTTCATCTCCAGGGCCTCGCCCGAGTAGCCGAGGTCCTCGGCGACGAGCATGGCGGCCTTTTCTCCGATGAGGAGGGCAGTCGAGTAGCTGAAAACGTCAATGGTCATCCCGATTAAAGCCATGGTCGAGAACTTACGTGTTGCAGCCCACGTTGTCGGGACAGATACTCAGGTCGGCGACCTTGAGGCCCTTGACGCCGTGCACGTTGAGGCGCTCGTCCAGCACGCCATGCTTGACGATGCTGTTGCCCTCCTTGGGGGCCATGGAGCAAGTCTGTCATTGTCAGCATTGATCAGTCAAGAAAACAAGGATACTTACACCCAGGCTGTGCCAGGTCGTCTCGACATGACGCTTCACCCATTCCTCAACAGCCTTGATATCTCCATCGCTATAGTTGAGAGGATCACGGATATCCTTGCGGCTGCTCGACACGGTCGTCTTCAAGTCGCACTTGCGCTCAGCCTCGCACAGAGGCTGGGTCCAGCTGCCGTGCTGAATGCCTGCGGTCAAGTTGCCGGGCAGAGCATAAGCGTTGGTGGTGGGCAGGTCGAGGTCGAGAGCCTTGGCGGGGGAGGAGTAGTCAAAGGTCGGGTGCATGTTGGCTACCTCGCCGGCGTAGGCGTCCATGCGGCGGGCTGTCTCACGGGACTTGATGTAGCCCCAGACCATGGGGACCATGTCGCGTTCGTCGTTCATGAAGCCGGCGTCGAAGTCGGGATTGTCGTAGGGGTCGGCGCTGGTGATGTGGGTGCTGCCGCGGGAGAAGGGGTACTCGAGGAAGTGGAACATGGTGAAGAACTTGCCGGGGGGCCTAGTGATGTTAGGGGTGGACTTGGTGCAACGACGAGTCACTTACATGAGCATGTGGTCACCAAACCACTATGAAACAGAGTCAGTATTCTTCTTCAAGAGGCTTGGGTGAGGTCACTTACGCCAGAGATGACCGAGTAGTGCATCACGGGCTTGTCGGGCTTATTGGCAAAGTACGACTTCCAGCCATCCTTGAAGTGAGGAGTGGGCCATCGCTCAAACTCCTTCAACTCCTCGGGCGTCGGCCGGATCTTGACGCCGGCGTCGATGCCGTTGGTGGCCAGGGGACCGGTGCCCTTGAGGTTCCACTCGTCAAAGACGCCTACAAATGTCAGTCATGACCACGTCACCATGGAAAGGGGACCTACGCTTCTGGGTCTCTGGGTCGCCTCGGACAAAGTCATCAAAGCTCTCCGTCTCGGGTTTGGCGCGGTAGACGGAGAAGGTGAGGTAGTGGTCCTGGAAGTTGAGGCCCACACCGGGAAGGTCCACGATGGGCTTGACGCCGACCTTCCTGAGCTTCTGAGCATCGCCGATGCCGGACCTCTGAAGGACGAGAGGGGAGGACAGGGTGCCGCAGGAGACGACAATCTGCTTGCGGGCCCTGAAGATACGGGGCTTCAGCTGGCTCCGGTCGAGGGGTTTCATCGGCATGGTCTGCACGGCAACTGCGCGGCCATTCTCGATGATGACCTTGTCTATCTTGGTGTTGCAGGCCAGGTAGAGGTTGGAGTGCTTGGCCCGGGTCGAGTGGATGTAGCCGTGGGCCGAGTCGCTGCGGCGGCCGGTCTGTACATGTCAGTATCAGGGAGGCAATATGTAGTCGATGTACTCACATCGCGGTTGATCCACTTAAGCCAGTGCTCGGCACCATGACCGGTGGTCAAGTCCTGGAGGTCGTCGCAGACGGGGATGCCCTGCGACTCGGCGGCGCGGAGGAAGTCTTCCTTGATGGGATATGTGCTGGAGCAGGTCAGAGGGATGGACATGGATGAACGGAGGCGCTGTAGACTCACTAGTTGCCGAAAGACACCTTGATTGGGCCCTCGAAGCCGTGGATGTCACTGCGGAAAGTCAGCCTGGCTTCATGTCCCATTTCAAATCCAACCTACCGGTTCTGGGACGCCCTCTGGTATGTCTCATGCTTCCTCATGAGGGGGATGAGCTCCTTGGTGGTCCATCCCTTCGCCTGGAAGTCGTCATAGTCCGAAGCCGAGGCACGGGTGTACATCTATCCGTGTAAGTCAATTGCCTTCCATCACGTCCTCCGCGCGCACTCACCATGAAGTTGATGGACGACCCTCCGCCGAGGATGTTGGCGCACGGCACAATGGCCTTCCTCCCAGCGAGCCATTCCGAAGGCCTGGACTCATAAAACGTAGCCGTCTTGGAGTCCAGCTTCATGTTCCGGGGGAAAATGCCCGGCCGGAAGACCCATGGGTTGTTGAGGTTGTTCTCACCACCCTCGATGAGGAGAACGGTGAGGTTGTGGTCGAGGTTGGCCAGTCTGAGGGTGTCAGTCTCGGCATATCTTGGAGGATGGCACCACCGGGGCAACTTACCGCCCTGCAACAACACATCCCGTACTCCCACCACCACACACGATGATATCAAACTCTTCCGGCAGCGTGCCGCTCATCGTGACCCGATTGACTTTCCACTAGTGTATGAATGTGAAGCCTAGTAATGTATGAAGAAGGTATGTGTGAGGTGCTCGTCATGATGAGCAAGAGGGCCAACTGCTCGAGGACCCGGATGTCGTGGGCGTTTAAGTAGACGAAAGACAGCTCGAAGCAACATCCCTTCGTCCCCTCCCCCGACACCACCCCTCTTCCCATGACCTCTCTTGCGTGTACAAACCCCTCACGGCCGTTGCATCCATCGCCAGCGCCAGACCAGCCGGCCCATCTAGATGCTTGGACGTCCATCATGCTGCATTGCAGTATTGGGCGATACCTCTTCTGGTAGGTCAGAGGTTGGATTATTCGGGCGTGGGAGGGAGGGGCAACATGGTGCGACTTTTCCCCTCATTGTCTGCACTGGACCAAAAGATGACGCGGAGGCGCGTGGCGATGCAGAGCACTGGTTTGGCCTTTTGACATGGACATGGCTCCCCAGGCCGGGCGTTGTTTCTGCCGGTGAGGGAAACACCCCTTGGCCCGGGCGAGTCGGCAGATGGCGCGGGGGGGGGAGGGATGTTGTTGGTGGCCGAGTCATGCGGGGTGAGCGTGATGGAACCCGAGTTGCATGTTGCCGCTGGCTCCGGATGGGTTGCAACGCGCGCGTTCGGGAGATGCAGCAGGCCGTGGCGGGGAGAGGGGAAGAAGCTTGGATTGATTGACTTTGCCGTATACTTCGTATCTCTGAGGGGGCAGCTCTCGATTTTCCAACAACTGATTGAGGTCTTTTTCAGGGGATGATGGTCTAGGGGGATGTCTGGCGTGCTCGAACATTGATGTTCCCCCTTTTCTCCTTTTGCCCCTTCAGCTCCCTTCCCCAGTCACCCGCCGGGCTCAACTCCTGCGGCTCAACCGGAGCTCCCAAAATAACCCCAATCGATCGACGTTCTCTCACACTGCAATGCAATACTTCCCTGCCTGATCCTCTTCGGTGATAGCTCGGGTTCGACACACACCTCCCCGGAACTCTCCCGCTTCCCCAGCTTTCTGCACCCCGCATCGCTCGCAGCAGCACCCATGTCATCCCCGGTCTGGGCTGACGGGATGTGGGACATATGTTTGCCTGCGACGACGCTTGGCACGACCAACAACGAAACCGACCGCAGTCGATCGGCGGGCCTGCGCCCGTTACCGTTGGATGGAAGGCTGCCTCTTGGCTGCGACGTTGGAACATCCGCCAACGGTCTATGTGTGTTTGGTGCAGGCTTATTGGTGGAAGCTGCCCCTGAGATGCTGCACTCCCCGCGTCAGAGCTTACTCGAGGAGGTCGGGGTGCATGGCAGCGTTGTACCCCCAAGACGGCGTTAAGTTGGGCAAAAGGGCTCGGCAGTCGAGGAGGATGATAAAGTCCGATGAGGGGTTTCGGATAGGGGGAAGCGAGGTGCATTATTGGATGTAGACGTGCAGCTGGAGGTAAACCTGCAGACAGCTGGAGGTGATGGCTGGGACGTTGGAACTTTGGTCGTCGGTTTCCTCTCGCGGGAACTGCTGCTCACATCCGGGGCGGGGTGAGGCCAGGCTCCTAGGTCAGACTTGTTGGTTCATCACGGCTCCAGACCCGGGTAATTTTGGAAACGAACCGGATATACCAACGCGGGGGATGACCGGCCGTGAATGTCAAGCAGGCGGTTACACAGTACTGAACTTGCCAAGATGAGGCGGAGTGAATGTGGGGGCTGCAACGGCGTTCGGGATGTTCGAGGGCATCTGATGTCTTGGCTTGACTCGAACCCTTCAGCAGGACATCAATGTTGCCGCGTCATCCGATGCCAATAGATCACGCTGTCTGAGGGCGAGGGCGAGTAAGGGTCTCGTCGCAGGATGTGTGCGTGGCAGCACCCGACGTGTTGGTCGCCGGGATATGCGAGCCATCCCTCCATCGATCTCAAGACGAGGCGATGCTCGTGCGAATCTGGGAATCAATACTCTTGGTAGCGTACATTTGTACCAGAGAAATGACGAAAGGAGAAGGACATTCATATGAGTAAGGGTGGGCATGCTTCGTTTGGGTAGACCTGGGAGTGAAAAGGGACGTCCGTCGCCAAATTGGAAACGAAGGACTCCAGCTGTCGCACTGACCGTTCAATGGAGTTTTGTGACCAATTCATGCTACGGCCTGAGTCAACCGGTCATCCTTACCGACTTAGCCGCTCGATGACCAGATGCCGTGTAGCAGTATGACAGAAACGATACGAATGCGACAGATATTCACCAGTCTACACGGCACCCGAGAAAGTAAGTAGGTCAAAGGACGTCTCATTCATCTGCCACCGGTCTGAGTATGTACATATTATGTCTTTGCTTGGCACCGAGCTATTTACAGAAAGCAAGCCGGGCCAGACTTGCTCACATCTTCTCCAGTACGGGCCTACTCAAAAGCAGCGCAGATGAGGGGGCTGTTGATGTCCATGACCTCTCCAATGGTGACGTTCTGAGCAGTGCCAGAAGTCCAGAGGATGTGGTTGAGAGTGGTGACATCGCCGCCATCGTTGAAGTAGGGCAGGAAAGCAGAGACAGGGAGGCTGGCGGGCTGGTTGCTGACCAGGATACCACCGGCGGCGACGTTCCTGCCGCTAATGTCGGTGAGACGCGACTCGTTCTTGGACTGCCACTCCCACCAGAGACGGTCGAGGTTGGTGTGGTGCATGAAGAACAGGGGGTCGGCGGGAGACAGGGAGACGTCGTCCATCTGTGAGGGAAGTTGTCAGAGTGGTGCTTCATATTTAGATATGGAGAGAGTCTTACGGTGCCACCGACGGCGTAGTGGCCGGAGACGTGGGGGCTGGCGCTGAGGCAGGCGCTGAAAGTCTCGTAGGTGTCGAGGGTGTTGCAGGCGTCGACGAGCTTCTGCGAGATGAGGTCGAACTGGTCCTGCTTGAGGACGCGCTTCAGGCAGACAGGCTCCTCGCGAGTGAGCTTGATGGTGAGGTCGAGCTGGAGGTCGCTGAAGGCGCCGTCAATGACGCAGTCGTTCTCGTCAAAGTTGGTGCTGCCGAAGCCGGTGAGGGGGTCGGCGCTCCAGATGCCAGAGTCGACGAGCTGCATCTTGGACTGCTCGGCCTGCTCGTCCCAGTAGGGGAGGGGGCCGGTGTAGCCACACTCGTTGCGGAGGAGGTTCTCGTGGACGGTCATGAACCAGCGGTGCCAGGGGAGGAAGGCGCCCTGGGGAGGTCAGCGGGTGTCTTCGAAGACCATTTAGTCTTACTTACAACACCGTGGATGAACTGGACCTGGGCAACGTGGGTGACCTGGAGCTCCTCCCAGCGAGTCCTAGAGCCGGCGTAGCCAGTCTTGGAGGGGGCCTGCTTGGGGTCCATCAGGCACTTGGTGGCAGCAATGTACGCCGCCCTCTCCTCAGTAGTCAGGACAGCCCTGTTTGACATGTTAGCATTGGACCATGAATATCATGAAGTCTAAACAAACCAAGACTTGCGGACGCTGGGGTTGACGCATCCCGGGGTGGGGGCGGCAGAGACGCTCTGGGTAGCGGCGAGAGCGACGGCCGCGGCGGTGAGGAAGTTGACCATGGTGAAGTTGGTGTGTGAAAACGAAGGGACAAGCTGTGAGGATGATGCAAAATGCAATTACTAACGACTAAGAGACGCGAAGAAGCAGGTGTAAGCTAATGAATTATTAGGAGACCGGTGCCTGGAGAGAGAAGGAGAAACAGCTTCCTGTCGAGGACAGAATCATCTTCTTATATTCCCTGGTCAGAGGCCTCACTTCTGAACCTGTCGCTTGACATCATCACGCCCTCGCACCCCCTCCACAAGTCCGACGTGTACGAGGAACCTGCCAAGTGCATCTTGGCACGGCACTCGCGATGCGGGAACGGGTCCCGGGCCCGCCGGCATAAGGAACGAATCTTGGCTTTGCAGGGCCAGATCCGTCCGTCGACGGGGCTGGGCCCAGTCAAAACATCGTCACGACATCGGAGGACAGCACCAACTGGGCTGAGGTGGTATTCGTCATGTCCGACAGGGCCACAGCCAAGAGCCTCTATCTTTCTTCCTTCTGCAGGAAAGGGGATCTTGACAGGGATTTGATAAGATCGAAGGCTCGGTCGGATTCCCCGTACCTGGATCATGTCCGGGCTCCCGCCTCTTCAGATGGGGCGCCGGCCGTTGCCGCTGCGGCTTTGACGGCAACGACAAGCTTTGACTGTGGGTGGCCAACCAGAGCTTCCCTTTATGGAGGTTATTCCGTCTTTTGCGGCAGGTGGTCAGCCTTGGCGGGGGGGTCAACATGGGGGTGTACGAGTCAGAGGTTATCTTTCGGACTTTGTCTCTTGAGTTGGGGAACATGCATGTGAAGAAGAATTCAGGTTCTAGATGTGCTTGGCCTGATATGGCGACAGGTTCATGACACGGCTCCTTGTAGGTTCCTTACTCGTGGGAACGGTCAGAGCAAAAGCAGAAATAGAAAAGTCTCGGCCACCAAGTCCGGGCCGATCCCGGTCTCCGGATCGCGGTTGCAGGGTTGACGCGTCCAACCAGGGGGTGGATCTCGGCGAGGCAGCGGGATGGATTGACGGAAGTAAACTCCCGCGCGCTTAAGGAGGGCCCTGGAGGGGAAACTCCGGGCCTTTGCGTACCTAATACGGTGATGGGTTCGGCCGAGAGTCATGATCCCTGATGGTCAAATTTGAACACTTCATGTCGGTAACAATGAGACGCGAAATCGGAGGCCTACGCGCTTTGAGATTGTCCGAAAAGTCTGGACTTTCCCCGAGTCCGAAGCCCATTGTACCTGGACTGTATCCGGGAGTTTCTTTACCCGCCGGGGTGGCTCTGTCATGAAGTCTTGGAGTCTTGGATCACATGCCATCCTCTTCAGTCTCAGGCCTAGCAAGAATTCATCGCTCCAGCAAGATAAGACGCAGAGGGGTTTTCTCCGTCCAGCGCCTCAAGCAACGGGGGCCATTCAGGATACAATGCACGTCAAGAAGATATTCAATGTTAGTACAACACGCAAGACTCAGCTAGGCAGGCAAACAACATATAACTCCAGATATTCACTAATCGTTCTGACCTTGCTACTAACGCGGCCTTTGCGCAAGGGACGCAAACCTCTATCTGTCTTGTCCGATGCTCCGAATAACGGCTGCAACCGCATCGCTAACATCCGAGTGGAAGAAGGGACGGTCAACACTGTTGATAGGGACCCGACGCCTGATCTGCTGACGCTGCTCAGTCGGCACAGGCTTGTCTGAACTCGTTTCCTCCGTTGCCGCCACCGGGGCATCATCTCTCGCCAGCGTCTCCTCGTCTACCGTCCCTCCATGCATGAAAACCTCGTCATCGGCAGTGATCACCGAGCCGTCCACGGCGTAGGTCGGGGACCATGTCTTTACAGCAGTACTTCTCGCCATTGTGCCGAAGCCCGCGACGGCCAGGGCGCGCCTTGTCCATCGGTTGTGCACGTTGGCAAAGTGCCACTCAACAACGAGAGGAGCGGCGTGCTTCTCAAGCGTTGAACGTAGGTCGCCCAGCCCGTTGACGCTGGTAACGTCAATGTTGTTGACAGCAGCGAAATCGAAGATCATGGCGCGGAGGGGCGCCTTGGCTGAGGGTACGGAGCTTGAGGCCGAGGCGGAGCTGGAGGCGACGGTTCGACGGGGGCCAGGGTCGTTCCAGAGCCGGTCAGACGGAATCTCGCCCGGCCTGTCGGCGCGGGGGGCGTCGGTGCGCTGCATGACATGTGTCGCGATATGTTCAATGTGCTGGGCCTGATTGGTGTAGTTGAGACCCTCGTTGAACCTGTAGACGAAAACGCCAGGATATGGGGACTCGAGGTTGATCTCGGGGTTGGAGCCGTCGTCGTTGTTGAGTGCAAGATACCGATCATGCAGGCGACCCTCAGCAGTTCCCCCGCCTGGTTGCTCTTGGGGTGCCGCCGCGGCAGCCTGCCCGTCGACAGGGGCGAGGACAATACGCACACGACCCAGAAAAGACCCTTTGGTGCGAGCGAGGCGGACCAGGAGGAGACCAAGGGACAGCCCAACGGTGACGTAGATGGAAGTCTCAAGCGACTCAAACAAGGCAGTCAGGAGACCGCCAATCCAGATGAAGAGCTCCAACGGTGAAAGCTGCCAGTACCTGTAGAGAGAGCGAGGCGGCGTCATGAGGTTGCTGGTGGCGTGGATGATGAGACCAGCCAAGGCGGCCCTCGGGATATAGTAGAAGGCGCCCGTGAGAGCATACAGGGCCAGGATGAGAACAAGTGCGCTGAAAACGCCGGCGAGAGGTGTGCGAACTCCAGCCTTGGAAAGCACAGCCGACGCGCCAAAGGACCCGGTACAGACATAACCTCCGACGAAGGGTGAGCAGATGTTGGCGATGCCTTGGGCAATGATCTCCTGCGAGGGAATGACGGTGTAATTGAAAATGCGTCCAAAGGACTTGGCGATGGCGATGTGCTCGATGACGAGGATGATCATGATGGCGGGCAGCTCGGTGATGACGAGGCCAACCAGGTCAGTCTTCACCTGAGGGATGCCAGCACGTTTGAAGCCCGTATCAATGGTGCCGACGAGCTTGAACTTGGACTCCCCGTGGGGCATGTCTTTGTGGACGAGGAAGCTGACGATGGTGTATAGCAGGATAGCAAAGGTGAATCGGAGGGAGTTGATGATCGCCCAGAGGCGCTTCCTCGCCGGCTGAGCGCGCTCGAGGTACTCGAAGAGAAACTTGATGGCGAAAAGGAGGGCGATGGAGGTGAGGCCTATGGCTGCGTCAAGGTTGGTGCGGCTCAAGCCTTTGAGGGTGTTGAGAATCACACGCCATGGGGCCTCTCGCGTGTTGATGCCCTGGATACCCAGAGCTACGGGGAGCTGTGTAGACAGGATTGTGATAGCCGCGGCTGTGATGAAGGCCGAGATGGAGATGTATGGGATAAAGTCGACGATCCATCCGAGACGAAGTAGCCCGATGGCCAGGAGTATCACGCCGGAGAAGAGTGAAAGGGTTGTCGCAATTTCGGCTGGAGTGTATTCCCCGGGACGCGCCTCTTCGATGGAGGCGACAGCAGATCCGACGAGGAGGGATCCAACAGCAGTCGTCTGTTTGTGGTCTTGAGGTTAGCATAGTCCTTCGTGTAACATTGCGGGGTCATAATCTTACGCCGATGACAATGTCCCTGGAAGTTCCGAACATCCAATACGTGATGGCACCCGTGAAGGAGGTGTACAGGCCGTACTCAGGGGTCAAGCCGGCCAACAGAGCGTAGGCCATGCCTTGCGGTACGACGACGAAGCCGACTGTCAGGCCAGCAACGGCATCTCCGGCGAGCCATCTGAAATTGTAGCGCGACACCCAGCTGGTGAACATTAAAGTCCTCTGGATGTATCCCACCGCCCCTTTCCTCGACGGGAGGAGATCGTGTAACCATTTCCCGACGGTTGGTTCTTGTTCCAGGCATGGCTCAACGCCATGCTGGATGGCTTTGTCGGCAAGCTCCTTCGACAGAGCATTGGAGGGGGTTGATGGTTCAATGTGAAAGACTTTTGAGTAGAATTGCCGAAGCACCGATGAAGGCTTCATACTGGCGGTAACTGGTGGACGTTGTTGCTCGTCTGCGAAACATTTTGGGGGCATTACGCATACACAGGCCTTTATCTAGGTATCACATGGTCCCCGGATGTCGGTCTCATGACAAGTGCCTTCTAAGTACTGGTAGCTGCTTCGAACGAAATAGTCCCCGGATGTCGGCGTTCATGTCAACTGCCCCACACCGACCTTCTTGACCGAGCCGGTTGTCGGCGAGCAGTCAGATAAGTACTGGACAAAGTCTCGTCTCGGTGTTTGATTTTCTAGAAGTCCCTTAGAGTCGACTGTAGTCTGTGTACGGGCCATTCCTGGTTGGGGCGTCTTTCTGCGTCGAGAGCTACAGGACATCCAGGTTGGCAAATCCCGGATAGCTCTACGAAGGTCGCCGAATCCCCAAGCATAGCCTGACATGCCCGGGGTCCACGAGTGATGGAAAGCGCGGGGAAGATGGGGCCTCCTAATGGCCGAGGGCGGGGCCTCTATACCGAGCTTGGGCACCACGCCATGGACGCCGAGCTCACCGATGTCCTTCACGGCCACGTTGGGAGAGGTCGCCGACCCGGACCGGACCGCTTGCTTCCCGCCCGTTTTATCCCGCCCGACCGCCCTCTGCACGCCCATAGTATGCGAATCATGCAGAAGCACTATTCTTTATCCGCAGTATCGACTGTCGAGGTTGTCCAAACCTCCAGGTCGGTAGGGCGAGCCTCCAGGTACACACCTACTCTGAAGAACCATGTGTTGTCTACAAGCAACCTTGATCAGTTTTGAACCTCATCATGATTGAAGGCATTGAACTGTGTGAAGACCAACTCTCCTGTATTGCTTGGGAGTGTAACGACTTGACCTTCCCCATCATTACTCGAGCCAAAAATTCTGTTCGCCAGACCCCAGATTCAATAGCCCTGGTATGAAATTCCCTTCCACTCCCCTCCATCACATCGAACCAAAGCTTCATAGTCCTCGGACGACACAATCCGCCTGGTACTGAATGTACGGCCAGCCCGGCTTGGCCTTGACCTTGCCTTCAAGCGACACATCATACAACTGGCAATTGCCTCCCTCCTTGAATCCGAAGCCCTTGCAAGCGGGTTCTGAAAGGCACAGTCCACGACAGCCCTCGTAGTTGCCCTTGGTCTTGGTGGTGTCGGCTTTGTAGTGTTGGGCGACATTCTCGGGCACGGCACCGACGACGCCGGCGGGGAGGAAGTAAAAAGTGTAGGTACTGGGGCGGCTTTTGAAGCTGGAGGAAAGGTCCGTGTTGTACAGGAGGCAAGCCCCTTCGCCTGTAGTGCGAACGGCGAAGGCTTTGCACCCGCTGTTTGCTGGCTTGTTGCACTCGGCCAGGCAGGCTTCGGCGGTTTTGATGCCGGGGATACGCGGCTTGGCTTCAACCGAGGCGGGAACGTCGCCGCGGGTGCCGGTGAGGGTGCAAGTCTGTGCCGCACAAGGTGCGACCATGACAGCGGCGGCGAGGGTGGCAAAGCCGAGGAACTTCATGGTGATTGATATGTGGTGTATCGTCTGGCTTGGGATTGAGGTGATGGAGATAGGGACAAACTCCCCTTTCTGGAGGAAGACGTCGAGCTGATTTTATAGCCGTGGCCGACAACATGGCGTCGACATTGCTTCTTCCACGATGAATGTGGGCTGAGACCGTGAAGGAGGTGCCCAAAAAATAAGGTACAGTGGCTTCCCATGGTTCTGGGCCGATTAGCTTCGAGCCTCCCTTGGCAGAGATAATATGTCTCCAGACATGTGGGAGGAAAAGTTCCGGCGGCTTGGGAGCGCTCTTGTAGGTGCAGCAAGGATCTTGCATAAGGCTGGGTGGCGAATGGCAGGTTTGCATGGAATGCTTTCTGAAGGGAGCCCCTCCCTTGATGTTTCTTTCCAGCCAGCCGGGCGGAACGCTAGCCAAATGACTTGAGACCTTCACGAAGTTGACCATGTCAGCTGTCTTGGATGTTGACCGAGTTTATGATATCTGAGTGCTGCCAAGACGCCAGTTCCTAATCGGGGGCTTCAGCTACAGCTCGACGCCACAACACTTGCCCGCTTCCTAGCGAGGGTGTCAATAGTCTCGCTCGCAAGGATTTCAGCTACTCTAAACACGTGGCTTGGCAAGAGATTTGGTGTGGCTCCTTCAAAGACAAACGGCTGAAATAGAGATGATCACTCCTCTCTATCTGGGTCTCTTCCACGCGCCGGCATTCATGGGGGATGCCATGCCATGCCAGTACGGGCTGGAACACCGGGACACTCGCGTACAACTCGGGGAAACGCCGAAAGGAAATGAAAACCCGGACGCCGTAGTCCACCAGGCCATGTAGAGCGACACGATAAAAAGCATGTCTTGGAGGTACGCTGGAGGTTGTCGCGGAACTCGAACGTCCGGAGAACGCGAAAGATGCGCCCGGTGAGTCTGACACCCCAGCCTGAATGTCGGTCACGGCAGCGACCGATAAGCCAAGCCTCTACACACCCAGGTACTTTGAAGAGCCGTGTGGTCGTGCTACAAGTACAGTAAACCTGCAGAAGCTGGTCTACACCTCGATTACGCAATTTCCACACGCTATTACAGACCTAGTAACGCCGAGACGGACATCTCGAATTGCTTAGTACATATCAAGAGAAATCTGCCCATTGTTCAGCCGGCCCATGACTATTGAACACCCCCTATACCCTCACTATGACTTCCCAGACGTCCAGCGGCCTCGTGGCCGTCTCCAAGTCGCCTCTAATCCACCTATTCTACGACGTCACACCTGCCCTCCCCATCTCTCCCTCCAAGCCAGTCCTCGTGCTCTCCCACTCTCTCTCCGCCGCCACCTGGTTATGGGACTCTCTCGTCCCCGCCCTGGCCGACAAATACACCATCATTCGCTACGACATTCGCTTCCACGGTCGCTCTCCCCTGATAGACACCCCCGGGTTCAACTACGAGGAGGGACACACCATTGCCGATCTCGCATCCGACGTCGTCAAGCTCCTGGACCACCTGGGCGTCCGGCAGGCCCATGCCTTCATCGGTCTGAGTATCGGGGGAGGTATCGCCGTCGCGCTGGCGGGCGCCCACGTCGAGCGGTTCCGTCACTTCATTGTAGTGGGCACGCGGGCGCACGCGACGGCAGAGGACGAGAAGATCTGGGAGGAAAGAATCGCCTTTGCCAAGACCGAGGGTATCCCCGCACTCGCGGGGCAGAGCGTGGAGAGGTGGTTCGGACCGGCGTGGCGAGAGGAGAATGCCGCACTGGTAGCGGATATCGCGAGAAGAGTGGGAGAGCAGTCTCTCGAGGGATACGTGGCGAATGTTCAGGCGTTGAGGAGGCTGGATCTGTGGCCCTATGCAGATGCGGTTGGACGCCGAGGAGACGGTGGGATGGTGTTCTTTGTGGCGGGCGAGGAGGATGCCGCGACGGTGATTGAGGAGACAAGGGGGCTTGCGGCGCGGGCGGGTAGCGAGGTTGTCGTTGTCGAAGGTGCGGGACACATCACGCATGTACAGCAGCCAGAGCGGTTCCTGGAAGTGGTCAGGGGAAGGCTGGAGGGGTAGGCAGCTTGAAGAGTGATCTGGTCAGACAACTCTCCCATGTATGCAACTGACAAGGTAGATTCGATGATGAGAATGACCTTTGGAATAGAGGGGCTGCCCCAATGAATGCTCAGCCTACTCCTCCTGCTTGCCCAGCTTGATCTTGGCCGCCTTCCTTTGGTCC
Source organism: Plectosphaerella plurivora (assembly GCA_020726575.1). Taxonomy (NCBI): domain Eukaryota; kingdom Fungi; phylum Ascomycota; class Sordariomycetes; order Glomerellales; family Plectosphaerellaceae; genus Plectosphaerella; species Plectosphaerella plurivora. Next base: position 52,318 of record JAGSXJ010000030.1, read on the forward strand.
ACCCAGGCGGTATTCTGCGCCCCCAACCACGAAGGTCTCGAAGCCTGCACTGGTCCCTCGAGCTCCGTGTACCCTCCGTTGGAGACGTAGATGGACTTGCCGTGGTACTCTTTGTTGAGAGCCAGGAACACAACGGCCCTCGCGACATCAGCAGGGGTGTTGACAGGCAGGCCGGCTTCCTTCCAGACGGGGGCGACCTTTGCGGTAAAGGGCGTGAGGGTAAACCAGGGGGCGACGACGTTGGCGCGCACGAGGCCCTCAGCGGCTAGGGTGTCCCTGAGAGACCTGACGAGGCCGATGACGCCGTGCTTGGCGGCATTGTAGATGGGGATGCCCGGCGTGTCTAGATACGAAGCGGCAGAGCCTGTGGCGACGATGGAGCCCGGGGTGCCGAGGCGGCGGAAGAAGCTGAGGGCGAGCTTGGTGGTGTAGATGGCGCCGCCGAGGTTGACGTCGAGGACTACAAGGGTGGGTTCCCGCAGGCGGCCGGCTTCGTCGAGGGTATCTGCAAAGGCGTCCTCGGCGATCTCGTCGATTCCAGCGTTGGCGAGGACAATGTCAATGCGGCCGTGTTTGGCGAGAGTGGTCTCGAAGAGGCGGAGCTGATCGTCCCAGATGGTGACGGATCCCTGGTGGAAGGTGATGTTTCTGGGGTTGAAGTCAGTATGATGTCTCTGAAAGTCTTCAGCATCGGGCGGCTTACTCGCCCAGCTCGCGCACGAGATCCTCACTGGCGGTTTTGTTGGTGTCTAGGAAAGAGACTTTTGCACCAAGGTCGGCGAGGAGACGCACTCTGGTGGTTTGTCAGGGGTATGTTGCGTCAAAAAGGGGTGCTGGGATGACACCTACGTTGCTTCTCCAATACCTGTGGCACCCCCTGAAGATGGTCAGTTTAGGGGCTCAGGCGCTCCAATGCCAGTGAGCACCCACCTGTCAACACCACCACCTTGTCCTTGGCCTCCCTGAAAAGGGGGTCATCGGAGCGAATGTCGAGGGCAGCCATGGTCGCGTTTGTCTGATCAGTTAAGATGGGCTTTGAGGAGAAATAGCAGGCGAAAGTGTCCAGCCTTGCGATCCAATACTAGCTCTCCTTCTTATCAGCACAGCTCGAAATATTCAGACCGTCGGCGTTGTCGGCGAACCAGTGCTTTGGGGGCCCCTGTTTGATCGCGATGGCGACATTCTCGCGGGCGATTGAGTGACCTTTAGCGCCTGGACAGCGCGCCATCGCTGCGGGCCACAATGGATCTTCCGCACGTTTGGGCGCCGGAAAACGTGCTCCTACGGCGATGCCCCTTTTGGCCAGCACCACTCCCATCACCTGTTGCCTGACTACCTCAAGTTGATCATGATGCCATCTTCATACGGCTTGCCCTATCCCTCGGCCCAGGTTCTCGGCTCACCGGGCAGTACATGAGGCTCAGCGTCCGCGCCGCAACCCGACCCTCGACCCCCTTGTCACCACGAAACACTTGCAAACTTCCCCTCCCTCACCATGATCGTCAAAACCACCAAAGACTGGCCCACCCAGGAGAGCGACATCATCGTCGACCGCTACGTCAACCAACCGCGGCCCATCCGGGTCGCCGTGCTCGGCGCCGGCATCTCGGGCATCGCCTTTGCCTACAAGGCCCGCGGACTGGAGACCGTCTCCTTCACCATCTTTGAGAAGAACCACGACGTCGGCGGCACATGGCTCGAGTCGAGATATCCCGGCGTGTCGTGCGATGTGCCAGCCCACTGCTACACGTACACATGGGCAGGGTGAGTCTTTGCCGTTCTTGAACTGAGGCCGAGAAACCTGACATGACCATGCTCCCAGAAACCCTGACTGGACCCGTGTGTACGCCAGCGGCCAGGAGATTAACGAGTATTACCGCTCACTCGCCCGGGAGTACGGCGTGTATGAGAATACAAAGTTCCGTCACAAGATTGTTGGCGCGGAATGGTCTGCCGATGAGGCCGCGTGGAGATTGTCAGTTGAGGATCTGGCGACCGGGGACAAACATGTCCACGTCGCCGAGATCTTCATCAACAGCGGCGGCGTGCTCAAGTAGGCAGGGCAACCCATGCTCGAAAGGTATCATGCTGACATCTGAAGTAACTGGGCATGGCCGAACATCCCTGGGCTCCACGATTTTCAGGGCTCTCTCGTGCACACGGCTAGGTGGGACGAGACCCTCGACCTGACCGGCAAGAGAATCGCCGTCATCGGGTCCGGCGCATCAGCCCTTCAAGTCGTCCCGACCCTGCAATCTTCCGTCTCGAGCCTGGTCAGCTTCCACCGATCCCCAGCCTGGGTAGCCGCCGAGTTTGCTGGCCAGTTCGCCTCCAAGGGCCGCGACACCGAGTACACCGAGGAAGAGCGGCGCCGCTTCCGCGACGACCCAGAGTACCACGCTCGATACCGGCGCGAGGTCGAGCATGGAATGAATGCGCGCTTCCCGTCATTCTTCCGCCTCTCGGATGCTCAGACAATCGGCGTCCAGAATGTAACCAAGTCGATGCGCGCTCGCCTCGGGAATGACCCCGTGCTCTGCGAGAAGCTCATCCCCAAGTTCCCGCTGGGATGTCGCCGCGTCACGCCGGGGCATGGGTACCTTGAGGCGCTGACGAAGAGTAACGTCACCGTTGAAACGGCACCGATTGCTCGGGTGACTGGGCATGGGATCGAGACGGTAGATGGGACAATGTACGAGGTCGATGCCATCATCACGGCTACGGGGTATGTGACTGACTTTGTCCCGCGATTCCCCATCATCGGCCTTGGAGGAGTCAACCTGCAAGACGTGTGGAGGGATCAGGGTGCTCGGGCGTACATGTCGGTCGCAGCGCCATCCATGCCCAACTACTTCAGTGAGTGCCTTCAGGCAGTACCGAGTCACGATGCAAATGGAGCATGACTGACGCGCATCCAGTGACGACGGGCCCGAACTCACCCATCAGCAACGGCTCGCTGATCCCTGCCATCGAGCGACAGATCGACTTTGCGCTGGCCTTTATTCGCAAGATTCAGGTACAGGACCTGCAGCACGTCGTCGTGACGGACGAGGCCACGGACGACTTCAACACATGGAAGGACGAGTTCATGAAGGGCATGACTTGGTCGGGGAGTTGCAACAGCTGGTACAAGAACGGGACCACAGATGGCACCATCATCGGTAAGTGTCTCCTGATGTTTTGGCGGTGATTCCACGACTGACTTCTTCAACAGGACCGTGGCCTGGATCTGTGAATCATTTCCTGCAGTCGCTGAAGGAACCACGATTTGAAGACTTTTCATACAAGTACAATTCACGGAACAGGTTTAGATTCCTTGGCAATGGGCTGGCCGAGAACGAGATCAAGGGGTGGCCTCTCGGGGAGTACATCAAGTAGCGGCAAAAAGATGACTGTCGATGTATGGGCGGCCAATGCAAGCAATGTCTACATGCTTGCAATTATTCTCTCTCAAAAGACCTCTTTCGCTATGTAGTCCCAAAAATGAGGTGTCTGGCGTGTCTTGAATTGATGACGACATGGAACACGCAGAATGTAATTCCGTCATGATCATTAGGGTGCTCACAGAGACCACCCCCCGCTCACTGTACCTTGCGCTCTGTCGCTACATGTATCTCCATTTCCCATGTCCCAATTGATGCTTCGGCGTCGTCCACTCAGAGAAAAGAAGTCTCGCCCCTTCATAGCTGCCACAGCCCAGTCCTTGACGCATCCTTCGATGGTGTCAGTTGCGGTGCCGAGGTCGGTTCGGGTCAATAAATAATCACTCCTAGTCCACAGTGCCAAACCCCCCCTTTAGTTTCGCCCCTGGACCTTTCGCACCCCCACTGTGCATCCAGGTTCGGCGATGCTGAATCGGGCATCGCCTCACAGGGCATCCGCAGGGGCCTGCAGGGCCCGGTACCTCGGGGACCCCCGGATCGCCGACGCTATTCCCACGTTTCTCCTCCACAATTCCTATCGAGTGTCTTTTGCTGGCCTCCGAGGCTTGCTGAGATGATCTCGACCGGTTCTTGAGTGATCGAGGAGCTTCAGCACCACGGACATTGGCACGAGGGAAACAAGATGCTTAAAAGAACGAAAGAGGCTCTCTCGCTGTGGGAAAGGGGGCACCAGGCTCCCCGAACACCAGACCCATACATGTACCCTTCGAGTTCCTGTTTATGCACCTGAATAACTGATCTTGAGCACCCGAGTTACGCAAACTCAACCTACTTCCACATCAAGCCCCCATCTTCACCATGCCTTTGTGGGTATTGGAGCCCAAGTCGGACGAGAAAGTCCCCGGGACAGTCTACGTCGGGCGCGAGACAGAAGCTTCAGCGGCGAAGACAGCCCATCTCAAGACGGGAACCGGTCGCCATGAGGGCATCATCCTCGTGCCCCAGCCTTCCAACTCTCCCAACGACCCTCTGAGTATGTACCCCCTTGCTTAATCCTGCTCCCCAGATGACTGAGACCCTGCCAGACTGGCCCGAGAGAGAGAAGCTCTTCCACAGCTGGTTCCTCGCCATCGGCAGCGGCCTCTCCTCCGGCACCTCCTTCTTCCTCAATCCCTCCCACAAGAAAATGTCCGTTGAGATCGGCACATCCATCACGCAGCTCTCCCGCTCCATCAGCTTCCTCATGCTCGCCCTCGGCATCGCTAGCATCACCACCACCCCGCTCGCGCGCATGTACGGCAAGCGTCCCGTCTTCATCGGTCTCGGCATCATTGGAATCATCGGGTACTCTGTCCTTCTTTCCAACCCCCACGACATGCGCTACATTTATGCTGGCCGCTTCTTCTGGGGCGCCTGCGTCAGCGGTCTGCAGTATCTCGTCAGCTCCAGCGTTGGCGACCTCTTTTTCGTCCATCAGCGCGGCTTTCATCTTGCCCTTTGGCACTTTGGCCTCTCCGGCGGCAACGCTCTCGGTCAGGTCATTGCCAGTCAAGTCGTCCAGGGTCAGGGCTATGTTTGGGCCTTTCGCTACGCGTGAGTCGCTTTGTATCCATTTTCCCGCTGAGTCCTTTGCTGACCACCCCAGTGTCATCTTCATGTCGGCCTACATCTTCCTCCTGTTCCTCCTCATCCCCGAGACGACATACAACCGTCCAAAGAGGTTCGACACGGACATCAGAGAGATCCTCGCCGACGACTCAGACCAGGACGCCTCCCAGACCAAGCCACCCGCGCCTCTGCTCGTTGGCGACGACGAAAAGTCGGCCCGCGCAGCCTCCACAGCCGCCAGCGATGAAGACCCCGAGGCCCGCGCCCCTGAGAAGCGCAAGACTTGGCTGCAGGGCCTGAAGATCTACAACGGCCGCTTCAGCCACGAAAATTACTTCCGCGGTATCCTCTCGCCGTTCGTCACCCTCGCCCTTCCCGCCGTCCACTGGGCTGCCTACGCCTATGGTCTCACCGTCGCCTTTGCTGCCGCCATCTCAGTCTGTCTCGCCCAAATCTTTTCTGTCCCGCCCTACAACTTCGGCCCCGGCGCCATCGGCCTCATGACTCTGTCCCCTTTTGTCGGCAACATCATTGGCAACTTCATTCCGGGCCCCGTCGCCGACTGGCTCGTGACCTACATGTCCCGTAAGAACGGTGGCGTCTACGAGCCCGAGTTCCGCAACATTCTCTGCCTCCCCGCCCTCTTCGCCGGCGCCGCCGGCTTCTGGGGGTTCGGCTTGTCTATTCACTTCCGAACCCACTGGTTTCTCCCCGTCTTCTTCTTTGGACTTTCCGCCTTTGCCGGCGCCATAATGTCTCTTGTCTCCAACACGTACTTGCTTGACTGCCACCGCAGGTATGCACAGGATGCCTACGCCGCCGTAGGATTTGTCAAGGCCATCGCCAGTTTCGCCATCTCCTTCTTCGTTAATGACTGGCTCACGCGCCATGGGCCCATCAATGTCTTTTTTGTTATTGGCTCTATTCACGTCATCGGCTGTCTGTACGGCCTATTCCTCTACGTCTACGGAAAAAGGGTATGTGTGTGTTGCGATGTGTTCAGGTGCCGCGCTGACTTGTTTTCCAGATTCGCCTCGCCATTCACAAGTCGGAGAGGATTCAGAATCTTCTGCGCACATGCGGCAACACCGATTGATCATAATCCCCTTGGTGTCTACAACGACAGTGAAATGGAAAGATGTTACTAGGTCAAGCCCATATCATATCCCCGACTGTGTAGCAGCTACGAGAGAAAATTGAATGCATTCTTCCTTGGCAGTGTATACCTTGTCTGTCTTGATGAAGGTGCGGGAGTTTATTTGAATGAAGGCCAACTTGTGCATAAAGATCAGAACATCTGTATCGTCATGATACTCCTCGGCTGTGCGATTCGTGGCATGTCACGGTCTTGTCCACTTCAAATGTAAATGAAACAGTTGGTCTATGTCTGTGCATCTTTCTGCCAAAACATGTTCAGCTGTACATCCTCCATCGCCCCATCGTTCAGTCCGAAAAAGTCGACCCTGCGAGAGGTCAGTACACTTCCACCGCTAAAACTTGGGGTGGAAAACATACCACTGGGCGACATCCAGCGTGTCTGGCATACCCGCGCCGAGCGGGACGACCAGACTCGGAGATGGGCGCGACATGTCGTCCATGAGGAAAGGGTCGTTCACTCCCGCCGGAGATGAGTAGCCCGTATTGACGCTGCCAGTCGACGGGACCATATTCGAAGATGCCGTGGCGCTGCTGTCCTCGTAATAAAAATCCGTCTCTAACAGACTGCTCCCAGTTAGCCCCTGAGAAATTATCACTAGAGACAAGAGCTACTCACTCCTTCATGTACGGAATCGTAACGTCGCTGGAGAGCTGCAACCCCGGAAGCAGCGGATGCCATCGGTCCATGGGCGAGGATGCCCAGGAGCTGAAGGACGAGGAGCGGGCTGCCTGCGGCGGCAGAGGCTGCAACTGCATGTGCACCTGGAGGGCCTCGAAGAGCCGGTGGACCAGAGATGCGCTGACCCAGAGCTGGCTAAAGTCGTACAGAACGTGAAGGCACTGTGAGAACTTGCTCTGGGCGTCTCTTCTCGTCTCAGCCCGGGTCGACTGACCCTCGATAAGGAAGAAGACGAGACAATTGAAGAGGGAGAGGGTGCTAAGGGACGAATCAACATCAGCTTGGGATTTGAACAATGGAAATGTTTCTTACAGCTGCCCCGTAAACCGAAGAATGTGGTTGTGCGCCCGGGCGTTTCGGAGAATCTTGCTGATGAGCGTCGCTGCGGCGATTCCACGTGCCTGGCAGTAGAGCCTCTCGGCCTCGGCCCTTCCCCGGGTCGGTCGGGCGACAGCCTTTTCTCGAAATCGAAGCATGACGTTTGAGCTGATGTGGTCAGGTTAGAGTTGAAATCTGTGAGCATGACTTCCGACTTACAAGTGCAAGACGTGCAGGAAAGCCGGCCAGAACTCGTGCCCCCTGACATCATCAACGTCGTATCTGACGCTCTCTGGGCATGTATCCATCCACTGTCGGCAGAGCTGAATGCTGAGGTCGTTGTAGTCAGGAAACCCGATCCTGGCGGCGCTGATGCCTGGGGGTGAAGGGTCCATCCCTCCGTGGGAAAGGGATCGCAGGTAGCTTTCGCGGCCGCTGATGGACGTTGAGAGGGAGGGCTGCAAGTGTAAGGCGACAAAGTGCGCTGTGTGAACGTGATGCAAGGTTTCGGCGACCTTGATGACCTCGATGGAAAAGGCGACCTCGGCTGGAGTGTGCTGCCAGCGCCGGAGGTGGACGGGCAGATGATTCTGTTCGTCAAAGTCCTCGGGTGTTAGGGGGTGTACGTCAAAGTCTGAGAGGGAGAGGATGCACGGGAGGCCGTGGGCGGCGGCGATCACGGCGTCTCGGTTCTGTTTGCCGTCAGACTGGACATCAACAGGGCCTGAGGGGTATGCTCACAAAGCACGTCCACCAGACCCTCTTCCAGATACGTGACAGGGCAAGGTTGTCACTTGGATAGTGATCCCTAGACAGTACTGTTAGAAGGCGGGCCTGGCCTTTGGAAGAATATCCACATACCATCTGTGCATCCCCAGACTCTGAGCCGTGTTGATAGCATCCACGGCGCACGACCTCATGTTCCTCCCCCCATCGTCCTTCTTGTCCCACCACCACGTCAACAGCAACAAGGCCTGGACGCGCACGATTCGGTCCTGCTCATATCCAGTGTCTAGAAGCGCCTATCCTTCATCAGCATAGCACAGGATTGTGTACATAGTATAGTAGATCCGTCTCACCTTTGTGGCCCGGTAGAACCTCTGCGCGCTCCCTTGCCTCGTGCCGTCTCTGTCCAGCAGCGCCGGGTTGCGACAGGCACGGGAGCCCGAGGTGAAGATGGCGAAGAGCAGCAGTCTGCTGGGTTGGCGGTTCTCGTGGAAAGCAGAGAGAAATGCGGCTTTGTCGATGACAGGAGCGGTGGGGTGGACGTCTTCGAAGAAGGCGGTGACGAGGTCCTCCTGGACGGGGCGTGGGGGTAGATCAAAGGCACCTTTAGCGCGGAGGTATTCCATATCGGCCGAGTCGGTCTGGGTGACCTGGTGCTCGAGGGCGAGGGTGGAGCGGGAGGCCATGTCGACGTCCACAGGGCGGAGGGGTGCAGCGGCCGGACCTGAGGCGCTACCAAAGATGGAGGTGGATGTTGGCTCTGACGGGTGGTTGTAGCGATGATGGCTGTGGCCGAAGGAAGGGGCGTAGGAGCCCAGGGTGTCCTCGACGTATGCCTCGAACCGATCCAGGGGCACATGCATCGATTCTGGAGCACCCATGCCGCCCATGGTGTGGCCTGTCACCGGCTTGGGTTGCTGTTGATGCATGGATGCCGCGGTAGCGAGGCTGTCTAGGGTGGTGTCCGTGCCGGCAGCAGCGGGGGAGGCCACGCTCTGATCAAAGATGAGGGGATTGGACGTTGATGGCGCTGCTGTGGTCGGGGATGGGAGGCTTTGGGGGTTGACGACCTCTGCCATTGAGATAAAGTCAGAGGCTTCAGCCTGCATGTCGGCCATGGAAAAGCTAGGGTTAGAAATCCCGCTGTGGTATGTCTGGCTTGTGACCGTATCATGGTCAAGGACCAGGAACTCTCCTGGAGGTTCTACGTCGACGGCATCTGTCGGTCGTGCGTTGTTCTTTGCACGGCCATCCTGGTGGGTGCTTTAAGGCGTTAGCTATACAGTATCTTGTCCAGATCTGGTCAGCAGCCAAGCATGGGGTGATGGAAACGCACTGACATGTCTCCCCTGCTGCAAGGCAGTTCTTGCACGGGGATCTGTCCGAACCTAGTCATCGGTCAAGTCAGCTCAGCGATGAGAAGAGATGGGCTCATGCGAGGCTCGGTGAAGCAGGCCTGCCAAGTCTAGTGGGCATGTCGAAACTCACCGGCGTTGCATTTGACCTTCCGCTCATGGCATCGGACGCATGCGCTGGGGTTGGCCTTTCTCTTCCTGGTGAAGGAGCTGTGGTCAACCTGTACGACGCTGATTTCTGGCATCTCGGGCGTTGGGAGGGATGAAAGACGATGAATTCCATCTTGTCAACGGCCCCGATGGCGATACGATTCGACTGCGAAGGCGGCGGGTCGGTCGGTCCCGGATGGTGGACGTCAGGGCATCGGGATCACGACATGACGGCGGTTTATGGCGACAGAGGGGCAGCCAAGACGACCCGCATTCCTGGGTCTAAGATATTCTGGGGCTCGGCGATGCCATTTGGAGTTAGCAGCTCAGCCCAGTGGTCGCCCGGCGCAGCAGCAGCTTATTCCCCAACGGCTCCGTGCCCGGCAAGTGACCTCGTTCGATAAGACGGGAGGGGATGAAGCTGGGCATCCAGTGTCTACTAGCGGAGATCATTGTATGACTGACACCGAGTTCAGGAAAAAAACGACGTTGAAAGGCACGGCCAGACAGCATCTCCATGGACATCATGGCAACCCCTGAACCAGCCCCTGAGTCGAGCCCTGACGCCCCTGAACGAGCCCCCGATGCTCCGACTCTCCCCCTCTCAATCGTGGTCGTCGGGGCCGGACTGGGCGGCCTCCTCGCATCCATCGGCCTCGCGCTCGACGGCCACCACGTCACAATTCTCGAGCAGTCGGCGACATTTGGCGAGGTAGGCGCAGGTATGCGCATCCCGCCCAACTGCTCGCGCATCCTGCGGCGCTGGGGCGTCGACACGACCTATCTCAAGAAGACGCACTCCAACGGTAATCGCTTCCTCCGCTACGACAACGGCGCCCTGCTCGCCGATATGCCTCATGGCGTGCCTGAGCTTGACTTTGGCGGCAGCTATTTGATGGTACACCGAGCAGACTTCCACTCGGCGCTGCTTGCAAGGGCTCTGGCCTTGGGTGTTGAGGTCAGGGGTGGACGGCGCGTGGAGGAGTATGAGTGGGATGCGCCAGCTGCTGTGATACAGGGAGGCGAGCGGGTGGAGGGAGATCTCTTGGTCATTGCCGATGGTGAGCCTGTTCCATGACTTACCTCAATCGTTACGTGGTACTAACATCCTCGACAGGCGTGCAAAGCAGTGCTAGAGCGGCGTTCCAGGGGCACGAGCTGCCGCCGACTGATACGGGCGACATTGTTTACCGTATCCTCATCCCAGGCCAGGTTCTCCTCGCAGACCCAGAGATGCGCGACCTTATCTCGCAGCCGTGGGTGACATCGTGGTGTGGCCCCGATGCGCACGTCATCGGCTACCCGGTACGCGGCGGTGAGGTCTACAACGTTGTCTTTTGTTGCTCCGAAGCGTCGATGCAAGAACGTCCATTTGCAAAGGGAGAGAACAAGGTTGTTGTGTCGGACAACTTGGAGCTGCTGCGGCGGTTCGAGGGGTGGGAGCCGCGGGTGAAGAAGCTCGTCGAGCTATCTGGGGTGAGTCTTCTGTTTGTTCGGGCCATTCATGCTTTAGGCGCTGATGTCTGCAGGACTTCCTCAAGTGGCGCCTTTACGACCTCGAACTCGTCGACAACTGGGTCTTTCCCACCGGAAAGGCCGTCATGCTCGGAGACGCTGTCCACCCCATGCTCCCGTACATGTCGTCAGGGGCGGCCATGGCGTGCGAGGACGCAGCTGTGCTTCGAAAAGTGCTACGGACAGCAGACCGGAAGGACCTGCGGCCGAGCCTCGTCAAATACCAGGAGATACGGCAGCCGAGGGCATCGAGGGTGCAAAAGGCAGGGAGGCTGTTACAGGAGGCGTATCATCTCCCAGATGGAGAGGAGCAGAAGGAAAGGGATGAATGGATTACGAGGGATGATGAGAGGAATCCGATTTTCTGGGGTCACAAGGAGCGAAGGGACTGGCTGTTTGGGCATGATGCTGAGGAATTTTAGAAAAAAGGTAGCATATTGACAGAACACTTACATCGAACTGTGGCAGGAATACAGGCGGACAAACAATTACGGGACGTAGAACCGGAGGTGAATTTGCCATGCCCCTACCCTGCCCTGCCCCCTCTCGGCGTCGGCGATGCCCTTTTTGTGACTTGCGCAGACACAACACCCTAGTAGACCCCTCAGATATGACCATCGGGGTTTACCACGGGCCGGCTGGCCTCTGCAATGCTTCCCTAGAGACCCAGCCCTATTCCCCTTGACCTTCTCCCTCAGAAGTGGCCTCATCCAAACACACCAGCACACCATCCTTCGCCCTCTCTCCAACATGACGGACGTGGCCCAGTTTCCAGTGCAAGCCCCGACCACCGAGTGGACGCAATTCGAAAAGACATGGAAACGTCCGCAGCCCCCTCCAACCGCCACGATCGAGGAGATCCGGGACGCGGCCAACGCCAGGTCGGCCAAGCTCTTTGCAGATGTCCTCGGCCTCCCGAGTATGCTTGCACCCGTCATCCGTCTGATCCTTGAGTACCTACTGATGAAGCCCACCAGCTTCTGGCCTCTCTGTAACCGACCTTCTGATCCCCACGACCGACGGCCAGCACATTCCCGCTCGCCTTTACAAACCTGACCGGAACGACAAGGACCAACTCCAACACCCACCAACTCCTTTCCCCCTCTACATCAGCCTCCAAGGCGGCGGCTTCCACCTCGGCAGCATCGAGACCGAGGATCCCCACTGCCGCCAGGTCGCCCTCGCCACCGGCGCCGCTGTGCTGAACGTCGACTACCGGCACACTCCGCGCTGGACCTTCCCAGCTCCCGTCGACGACGCGTGGGCCGCCTTTCGCTGGGCCGTTGACGGGCCCAGCGCTCAGCACGGCCTGGACCCAGACCGTGTTTTCATTGGGGGCGTCAGTGCTGGGGCCTGTCTCGCCATTGGCGTCGCCCTTCGTGCCCTCTCCCAGACTCATGGAGGCCTTGACGGTCCCAGAGTCAGGGGCCTCATTCTCGGAACACCCTCGACTGTTCATCCCGATCACTTCCCGTCCCATCTCGTGCATGGCCCGAGGTCGCTGGACCTCTACGCCGACGCACCCTTCATAAACCTCGCGCGGCTGCAGGGATTCCTCGCCATGTACAAGCCTGAACCGCTGCACCCGTTGTGCTCGCCGCTGCTGGTGCCGGCGGGGGAGTTTGCAGGGCTGTGTCCCGTATCGTTCCACATCGCGGGCCTTGATCCTCTTCGAGATGAGGGTTTGCTGATGGAGGAGAAGCTGAGGAGCGTGGGGTGAGTTTTGTCGGGCTGACATTAGTAAAAGTGACTGCTGACGGTAGATTTAGGGTCGAGACGACGGTGCATGATTATCCAGGGGTTCCTCACGCCTTCATGTCCCTGCCGACACTGCCTTCGGCAGAAAGGTGGCGGTTGGGGATGCAGGAAGACCTCAGGAGGTGGATTAGGTCGATTGAGTAGCAACAGCGACGTGGACAGATGAGGAAGACTGATGGTCAGCTTGAACATCTAGAAACATCACAGTTGTTGATCAAGGGTTGCCAAAGAGATCAACAACTCGTCACCCATTGCTTCTACATACTGCGAGTCCCTCCATCAACATGAATCCTGGCCCCCGTCACATAGTCACTCGCCGCACTGGCCAAAAACACCGTCACCCCTTTAAAGTCCTCGGGTCTCCCCCATCGGCCAGATGGGATGGTCTCGACCAGATTGGCGCTCCTCTCTTTATCCCCAAAACTCTTTGCCGACATGGGCGTGAGGATCCAGCTGAAATCGGAGGTGAGTCGGTGACAAGTCACGAAAGTGGCGGCAGAGACTTACCCAGGATACAGCACATTGACCTGGATGTTGTAAATGGCCAGCTCGTTGGCAAGGGAGCTGGTCAGTTGGGCGACAGCGGCTTTGGCGGGCCCGTAGGTCGAGAAGCGCGTCATGGCCTTGTCTGCGGCGATGGAAGCAATGTTGATTATCTTGCCGCCGCAGCCGCGCTGGGCCATGTGTTTCCCGATGAGCTGGGAGAGGGTGTAGACGGCATGGTAGTGAATTTGGAAGACCTGGAACACACCAAGTCAGGACACGTCAGTCTAGAGAGGCCTGTCTTTGACTGACCAGCTCTCGATGGGCATCCGTCTCGTCGAGAATAGGTACAAAACCTCCGCTTATGCCCGCCACGTTGCAAAGAATGTCCACGGTGCGTTGGTCTCGTTTGAGGATATTCTCTACCGTCTGCCGTATGGCATCAGGGCTGGCCAGGTCACAATCATACGCATCCACTCGACGGCCAGTACCTGCAGCGAGCTGCGAGGGGAAAGATGACTTTTCGCCAGGGAGCTGGATGATGATGATGTCGGCACCGGCCTCTGCCAGACCGCGAGCCATGCCGCCGCCGATACCCCCATTTCCTCCCGTCACGAGGGCTGTCTTCCCGGAGAGGTCAAACAACAGAGGGACAGCTGTGGCCTCGCCGTGGCACGGGGTTGGGACAGGCGGGAAGCGGGTATCAGGGGGGAATGAGGCCATGTTGGAGATAGGGGTGAGTCGGGGATGACTTTGGAGACTGGATGAATCGTCGGTGTTGTGTTGGGGAGAGCTACACTGCAGTCCCAAACAGTGTGTGCAAATGGCGGGCCTGGCTTCAGGGGTAGTGCTGCTATCTCCAGTGGGTCTGGCCTCCAGCCGGCGATGCTCTCGCTGGTTGACGTTAGCGTCAATGTCGTGATGGCGCATCCACCCCGCGTGCTCGAGAGTCTGGGACCACTAGATTTGGAAACGCCGAAAGGTCTGCGGGCACTTTTACGTGGTCCGGAGCGTTTTGTAATCATCAGTCGTGACGTGAGAATGATGGCAGGGTTAGGCCTCGAATAAGTCGGAGAAGAACATGGCCATGTCACGGGGTGTAAGTTTCCAGAATACTACCCGACCTACCTCCTTGCCCAAAGCGGCCTACCCGAGTACATACCTGCCGGTCTGTCCACCTCCAGACCAGTATATCTTGATGTTTCCGTCGTCCCTGGGCCATAGACACCCAGCTACACGAGACAGAGATCAAGTCCAACATATCCGTCACCAGCTTAGCCATGCCGCCTTCTCCCCTAGCCGGAGTCATTCTCCTGGCGGTTCTCGCCATCGCATATGCCTATAGACAGGCCAGAGGAAAGTCACAGCTCCCTCCCGGTCCCTCCGCGCTCCCGTTTCTCGGCAACTGGCGTGAGCTGCGCGGCCGGGCGGCCTACCTCGTGCTTACACAATGGAGTCGCCTGCACGGGGAATTTTACTCGTACCGCGTCGGCTCGACTCCCATCGTTGTCGTCGGCGGCGCCGATGCCTTTGACGATGTCTTTTACAAAAAGGGGGCCCTGTACAACAGCCGCCCGCTGACATCGGCGCAGTCCCACAGAGTCACGGGCGACTCACGGGGCGTCATGCTGCCATACGGAGAGCCATGGAGGGTGAGTTCTCTTTGCCCTGGGCAGCAGTTTTGGTGTATCTGTGGCGGATTCTGATGCTCCGTGCTCAATAGGACAGGAGAAGAATCCTTCAGACCCTCCTCAGCGGCCCTGGCGCCAAGGTCTTCCAGCCGTATCAGGAGTACGAGAGCAGGGTGACATTGCTCAACCTTCTGGAGAGGCCTGAGCTATTCCACCGAGAGATGCTTCGGTACTCGAGCAGCGTCACCTTTGGCATGCTGTGCGCTTCCCCCCCTCAACCTGAAAGACCTGACTGATCAACCCTGATTTAGACTCGGAGCCCGCCACGAAAGCGCAGAGGGCTTTGTCCCTACACGTATCCGTGAGGAGATGACCCTCTTTTGGCAACGTGAGCCTCACCTCCCCTTTTCCAATCAAACCCCCATGCTCCCCCCATGATCCATGACTGACCTCTGCCCCCAGACATCTCCCCCGGCTGCTGGCTCACCGACTGGTTCCCCATCCTCGAAGTGCTCCCCGATCAACTAGCCCCCTGGCGCAAAAAGGCAGACCGCATGCGCCACCGCTGGGTCGGCTTCTGGTCCCTCTTCCTCGACCGCATGGCCGACCGTCACGCCAAAGGCACAGCGCAAGACTGTTTCCTCACTCGCTTCCTCGACCAGCCCGATGTCAACCGCTTTAACCACGAAGACAAGGTCGGCATCGTCGCTGAGATCCTCTCCGCCGGTACAGAAACCACAATTTCCTCCCTTCAGTGGTTCTTCCGCGCCGCCCTCTTTTCCCCCGAGGCTTTCGCCCTCGCTCGGGAGGAGATTGACCGCGTTGTTGGCCCCGACAGGCTGCCTGGCTGGGAAGATCGCTCGAACCTCCCTTACGTCGAGGCTCTCGTCCAGGAGATCCACCGGTGGGCCTCCGTCAGCCCTCTTGGCGTCGCTCATGCTACCACCGCAGATGATGTCTACCGGGGCTCCAGCGTCCCTCGGGGCACCACGGTCATCGCCAACCTGTACGGCGCCCACCACGACCCAGTCACCTACCCGGACCCGGACCGCTTCCTCCCCGCCAGATTCCTCCCGGCCGACCACCCGCTGCACGCCCATGGCATGGCTGCTGTGCAGAAGCACTTTGCATTTGGCGTTGGCCGGCGTGCCTGTCCGGGTCTTCAGGTTGCCAACTCAAGCCTGTACATTGTCATCAGCCGCATCCTCTGGGCTTTCGACATTGCACAGGCGCCCTCGGGACTGCCTGAGCTCAAGACATGTTAGTAATGACAGGAATCATTGGAGAGGACAGAAACTGACAAGCTTCAAATATAGTGCCGTCGCCGCTGGTCCTGAACCTCGCCCCCTTTGAGTGCAGGGTCACGCCCCGAGGGGACCGTGTCCGCGACCTCATCGGTGTCGGCATGGGGGCATTGACGCCGCCTGCAGAGTTGGAGTCAGCCTCTGTCTATGAGCGTCTCGTTGCCGAGTGGGACAAGACGGCGGTGTAGATGCTCAATCCTGGGTGAAACTTCAAAAAGGGTAGAGGGCACAGAAGCAGCCCCTTGGATATCATGAACTTGGATTCTTGAAAGATGTAGTTATAGCTACTGAAATAGCTGCAAGCTGGGTATAAGTATGCGCTTCCTCACGGCCGGTAGTTGGTGTTGTTGTATCCCCCATTGTTATATCCCCCGGTATTGTACCCCCCATCCATCTCATGCACCGGCCGTGGCGGCTCATTGCCATACGCCCCCATCTCAGCTGGCTGGTACTGCTCGTGCAACTCGGCCGGGTACTTGTGCTCCCCTGCCCCAGGGACGAGCTCATACTGCGTGGTGGCAGCTGCCGCGTCTGGTTGTTGTGCGCTTGCAGCCGTCTTCGCCCGACGCCGCCTGAGGAAGAACCAGAGACCTGCGGCGGCGGCAACGAGAACGACACCGCCGACGACGCCGCCGGCGATGGCGCCTATCGGTGGCGAAGATGCAGGATCGCTGTTGTCTGGTAGTGGTGTCTCACTTATGACTGGGCTGTCTTCATTGGGATTGAAAAAGCCGCTCACTTCGTCCGAAGTCCATGCCGTTGGTGAGGCACGTCTATGAATCCCATTAGCAAGCGGTCAGACATCTGAAGGGGTGGTCAACACTTACGCAGCGATAAGGGTACTGTGAGCGGTGTACGCCGCAGCATCGGCCCTGTACTCATCCTTCCACTCCAGCGCATTTAGGTCAAAGATGCCCAGCCCCTGGGGGAACGGATCTGGCGAGCTAACTTGTTCGAGTTCACTACCCCATTCGATACCACCCCAAGTGAGGAACTGGCTCTTCCCGACAATAGCACAGCCGTTGCCCTCTCGGACTTGAGACCTGGGGACCCGGCCTACGAGAGACCAGGTAAAAGATGGCAAGCTGAGAACGTGGACGGAGTTGTAGGCGGCCTTTTCGTCGTTGTTTGAGCCGCCAAACATGTAGCTTTACGTCGGTTAGCACCTAGATGAGGGGTTGGATGGCAGGCGAGGTCAACTTACATGTCGTAGGTGTTATTTTCGCCGGCAACGCCTGCGATGCAGTGCTCGTGTCGTGTGCCTGGAAAGCCGTCCGGGGCAGTAGCCTCTTGCTTGTACCACTCATTGGTCACAGGATCCATGAAGCGGACTGTCGATCGGAAGGGGAGGTATGCTTGGCCGGCCGTCTCTATGCCTGTGATGCCGCCGAGGAAGAAAATGAGACCGTTGGGACCGAAGTTCGGGACGAAGATGGCCCGGGCACCCCACATCGTTCGGTCGATGGAGAAGTCATCCGGTATGTCATGGTATCTCCAAGCCCGAGTCGTGTAATTGAAGGACAGGTACTTCTTGGAGTTTTCCGTCCCGTCAACTGGCGTATTCCTGTATGCTCTCCCTCCAAAGATGAATCCTGCGTCTTTTGTGCTGGCGGATGCCGAGAAGGCCATGGGGGCGAATTGTCTAAACTCGTCGATGGAGGAAGTCTCGGCCGGTCCCCATACATTGTCGCAAAGCTTGTAGAACTCGCGAGGGCTTGGGGCGGGGATGTTGAATTTGCTGAAGCCTCCCCAGACATAAAAGCATCCATTGGTCTCGTCGACTATGGCGGATTGGTATTGCATGGCTGGAATGTCGAGTCGTCTGATTTCGGCAATGGAGACATTTTCGGGTGACCAGGACTTGGAAAGATCGATGGAGAGGGTTGTGTTTGCTGCGGTGACAGGTAATTAGCCAGTGATAGAGGGGTATGTTGGGTGTTGGGAGTACAAACTTGGATTCGATAGTCGTCCGTCCACCACCCAGTCCACTTGCGACACCGAGCCTCCATCATAGTAGATGCGGCGGTCGCCAAGGACAGACACTATGATGCGCAACTGTTATCAGACACGCCGTTCGCTCGAGGAACAAGACGATGCTCACCTGTGCCTCCGACTCGTCTCAAAAACTCGTTTGCTGGTGGGCTGTTGCTCGGGCTGTTCTGTCGCGACTCGAGATGATTGACTGCGGGGTTCGACCCCTGCGCGACGTCCACCGCGCCCGCAACGACGGCCACTGCAGCAAGCAGATGACCGCCTACCGAAATACACCTCATGACCGTAGGCTACGCGTCTTCAACCCGTCAGAGGCGTGTGTCGAGGGTCGTCAACTCAAATCGTCGTCAAATGATGCTGTGAAAAGATGGAGAGGACAGGGGCGAATTTGCGCGACGGGACACCGAGGAAGAGGTCGCGAAAATGAGCACTACATCCTGTCTGCGGCTGACAACCCGTCAGGGGTGTGAAACCTGGAAATGGGGGATTGGCTGGTTGTAGGGCTGCCTCGGCCCTTGTATCCTATTTCCATCTCTACCCCTGGCCATGCCGGTGAGCCTTGGCAAAGGTGCAATTGGTCGGCTGGATCTGGCGTGAATCCTTCCAAGCCACCTTGGACTAGGTGGGAGCGTCTGGTGAATGGCTGGGATTGGGTCGACCAGGCTGTTGTGGGCTGTGCAGGCCGTGCTGATGCAGAGGAACGGGTCGATGGAGCGGGCCGATTTCAGGGCTTGTTCTCGCCTTAGCAGCAATTGTCCGTAGGGCGTCCATTCTCCGTTCTCCAGACGCCGAGGCTCGTGGCTCATCCGAAGATGTCTTGAGATGGAACGAGTTCCTCGATTCCCATAGCCCATCTCAGCCAGCCCAGCCCCCTTTAAAATAGTATATCGTGGCGGCCTTCCACCCAGACCAGACTAACTAGACTGTCTGCGCCTGGGAAGACTCAGGCTGGCTGGCCCCCAAACCGTCACCAGTGGCCTTATCTCCGGACTGCCGGCTTTCACCCCTTTCAAGACTGGCGGGAGCCGCCACATGCTGACGAGCGACCGCCTCTTCCCTTGGAACATCACCCGCATTGAACCAGAACGAGAATGAAATGTCGTTAAAGTGTTTCTATTCAACATGTCAGGTCAGGTGTCATGTACGGGCGCGGCAAACAGGATCATTCCGCTCACCTCCCAGCCACCTCCCCAGGACCATTCCGACCGGTTACCTCCCCACGATACTCAACCTGTCCTCATACCGCAGCCTCGTCTTTCCATTGACATTTGGGTCGTAGACATTCGTAAGCAGCTTGACAGCATCCTGCGCCTCAAAAGCCACCGTCCTCGCCCGGCTGTAGATCCTCACCAGACCCAGAATGCACCCCAGGAAGAAGACGCCATACACGGCCAACCACCCGTAGCTGGCGCCGCCCATGCGGTGCACCCTGATGCGAATGGTCAAATGACTCTTGTTATTCGGCTGAAGCTGGCTCGGTGAAGGATCCGCGTTGTTGAACTCGCGGTCTTGTCGCAACAACGAGACATGCGCCTCGCCAATCTGCGACAAAACGGTGCTCAGGACGTTTGCGAGGTCTGTCGTGTTGGACCCGTCCTCGTTGTATCGCGAGTCGATGAAACCTCGTGCCAGCGCGCCACCCATGCCCTGCTCGATGACCTGGTTGGTGGCATTGGCGACGGTCTGCTTGAACCTTGGGCCAATGTCCGAGAAAGTCGCCTTTTCCGGCCCAGTCTGGATGTAGCCGTCGGCGGAGGAGAGGGTGAATTCGGTCAGGTATTCGTGTCCGGCGTAGGTGCACTCGGCCACCCAGACGGAGCCGATAATGCCAGAGACAGCCAGTGTCAGTGTCGGGTGCGACGTCTCATCCTCGATGCCCCAGACGGCGCTGCCAATAGCCAACGAGCGAAATGTCTTCCCGAAGCCGGCATCCCACATGACGGTAATGTTGGGCCCGCCCGGCTTGCTTACGAATCGTATTTCGACGTCTTCCATCGAGCCCTTGGCCACGACGTACTCGTCCGTGGTGTCGATGCACGTCACCTCGATGGTGGTGCCGTACACATCGCCCTGCAGGCTATCCAGCGTGTACACCAATCTGTGTGGCAGGTCAAAGCCGACAGGATTGCCGGTGCGATGGGTGTAAGAAGCGACGTTGAGACCAACGCCACCGGCTGCCGATAGATCAGAGTCAGTATTTGCCCCTTATAGCTGTCTTGGGAGGGAGCAGGAGTATGTCTTGTGAGTTTTCCTTTGACACCACGTGGTAACCACGTGGAGGGCGACTCCTGACCCAGCCCAGATAGAGAAAAAAGGACCCCGATATAACGTACTCGATATGTTTGGGTACGCTGTGAATCCAATCTGGCCAGGCTCCTGGATGAACTCTTGGTAGCCGGAATCCTGGAAGCGACGATCATAGTTGTCCAGTGCAATCAGTCCATTGATGTAGGCGCTCTTGTAGGCAAACTGGCCAAGGGCACCGACGCCAGTACCGTAGCTGCCGGCGGGGCTGACGTTGCCCAGGCCCTGGCGGAAGAAGCTCACGTTGAAGTCCTGTAGCGGGTACGAAGGACGCGGGTCGATGACGGTGATGACGCTCTGCTGGAGGCTGAACACGGCAATTGTCGCGGCCGATGTGATGGCCGTGGCGGAAGTAAGGAGGAACAGCAGCGTGCGCTCGGGGGAGAGCATGCCGCGCAGTATCTGTTGGACGCCGCGCTTGGGCGTCAGGGGCCGCAGGAACATGGCCGGGCAGCCCTCATCGGAGGCCAGGGCGCGACGCGTCATGAAGTCGTCCTGAGTGGAAAAGGCAAGCGCCGCGAGGATACCGACTGCGGTGCCGATGAGAGCGACGCCGATGTTCCATGGCTGCGCGGGGATGTACTTGCCCCATGCGAATGGGCCCAAGGAGGTGCTGGAACCCTTCCAATCGTGAAAATGGTCGTCGATGAGGACGATGCGGGAGGAGACAAAGGCACCGGCGCCGAGGAGGGCTGCAAGGAGGAATGCGGCAGTGAGGTTGATCCAAACGGCGGTGCCGCGAGGAGAACCAGTGGCCGCTGGGGCTGGCTTCAAGTGAGAGGGTGAGGCAGTTGTCGCAGGGGCTGTCTTGTCGGAAGGATAGAAAAGAGGGACCTGTCGAGGGTCTCCTGTTGACGGGTCGGCCATGGTTGGAGGACTGGTGTCTGGATATCACGGCCAAGGCTCTTGGTGTTTTCGAGGGAAAAGTCGCGAAATCCCCCTTCGCCATGAGATTTCTCAACAACGCCACATCTTTTCTTTTCATCTCTTCAGCCGTCTCCTGCACATTCTGCCTTGCCCTCAGCTCGAACTGGTACAGTACCCGAGGGCTCCAGTGGTGTCGCAGCGAAATAAGACGCGGCGCAAAATCGTCCCGGCGGCGAGGGACCCCCTGGTAGATACGTTTTGGTGGCGCGCCAGCGCATCGCCCAGGGGCCAATTGACGGGCGATTCGGTAGTCGATAAGATGGCGATCGGATTCCGTTCATGTTCGGATCTGCAGCGCCAGGGGAGACGAAGTCAGCTCAGCCTGCTTTAACTTAGCCGATGGTACACTAGGAGAGAGGGTGCCGGCGGCTTAGTTGAAGTAGTTCGATCTGACTGCGTCTCTCATGGTGCTGTAAATTGCGTGGTGCGTTGTGTGTCCCTATGTCTTTTGTCAAGAGTCAGCTTTGCAGCTTCGCCTACCTGCCCTGGGAGCAGAAAAGCTGAAGCGATCGAGACCGACTGGTCGCGCGCCTTGGGTCGTAAAGTCGTCAATCAGGTCAATCGCGAGTTCACTTGGCAATTGGAACCCATCGCGAGGTCGTCAATTGAAGCCGTCGCGGGATGCAAGGAGATAGGAGGGTTTGGCTGGTTGATGTTATTGATGGCAGGAGCGGGTTTGAGCGGCGAGCGCAGGCGGCAGAATTTGGAACTTCCCATCCGTTCAGGCGGCGCCCAGAGGGAGCTCGGGCCACCTACCGGCCAGCTGGTAATTTTGGTGTGGCACTGTTCCTGACCAACCTGGACGCATGCTCCCCCTCCCCCTGCTCAACACCAGCCCTGCTGCAGGGGCACACACATCTTTCGCAATGGCCGATCCCGTCCATCAACTTATCAACACCAAATGCAGCTTCGGGTGCGAACCAGTGGTCACCGACTGGGACCACTTCCACGTTGGCCCCCAATGCGGCCTGTGCGGCGATCTCTTCAAGCTGGGCGAGGAGATCGTTTGTTTCGCCGCTCCTCACGCCAGCGTCTCGTTTGCTTACGGCAACAAGTACACCACATTCGGACGGATGCCCGCACCCAACAATCCCAGCAACTTGCAGACAAATCCAGTCTTCTGCCACGAATGCTCCGAGTCACCCGCGCCACGGACCGTTCATCCCTTCTGCCTTGAGCTGTATCTGAGCCTTTCCAAGTCCTCTCCAACCCGCGTGTGCCGACTCTGGCACATCTTGGAGAGTCGTTTCATATACGACAGAGCTCCCTCTCTTCAGCTGCCTCCCCAACGAGACCTGGAGCGGATAGCTGAGGTCGCAGGCAGATTCGAGGGCACTCAGGGGCTCGTGAAGCTCCCGCAGGAACTTCGCGACATCATTGCCGCCTTCCTTTGTCACGACTCGTCCCTGGTGGCAAGGCTGTCTGCCATTGTCGACGTGGTACGGCAGGCGGATCAACACCAAGATGCTCAGTACGAAACAGTCAAGCTCGAAACGATTCAGCGGTGGCGACGAGGGAAGGCGCCGACCTTCCTCGAGGAGGTGAACTTGCGGAATGGCCGGTTGACTACTCATTCTTTGGTCTGTGTTGACTGGCAGGGTATTTTGAGCATCGATCTCGAAGAGAGAAACATCGAGGACGACCACAGCAAAGACAACACGAGCTCGGCATCCACCAAGATCACGACTCGTAGTAAGTTCTGCCGGTTCATGAGAGCGGACGAGAGAACATCCATACCTGGACGCATCAAGGTCAATTTCAAGGCAAGTCCATGTCCCATGTTTGCTACCTAGTTTGCATCCTTCTCCACTCTGCCGCCACAAGACGTCAACTGACACAAACACAATGTTAGGGCGGAAACTGCCGACTTGCATACCTAGTCAGCGAGTCACCCGCTTCGGGGCATATTCCAACAATATGGAACGTTCCAGATTGTTCATTCCGCCAGAAGCTCTCCTACAACATGATGACCCAGGATGGCAGCGAGGAACAATTCCATCCTCGGCTGGAATTGATTCCCTTCGACTCGTGCGACGCCATTACGTTCTTTCACTCCGGTACAACTTTAGAGGGAGTACATATCCATACTCTGGAGAGCCCAGACGCCACGTCTACCTTCAATCGTTTGCTTCACGATTGGCGCGACGACGATGTCGAATGGATATATGTTCCCATCAGCAGTCGTGTCCGCGCGTTCGGCGTCAGAAAGTACGAGGGAAAGGTCATCGGCTACACGGTGGGTGGCATTTATCCAGGATTCCTCATGTCCATTACGCTTTCTGACTGACTTTCAGATCGACATGGGACACAAAGACCTCGTCTACGTCGGCGGGAACACCAGTTCCCAAGACGCAGAAGACATCACATACAACACACCCCCAGGATCCGGACTCGTGTTGTCTCCCGCGTCACGCGCTTGGTACTACGGAGCCACACATCCTTCTCGCCGAGGTGAACGCCAGGGGGCCGAGATCCTCTCCGTGTACGGTGCTGCAAGTCAATGGGATCCAGATGACGAGCGTCTCCCAACACTTTGGGAGGTCATCAATCCCGTGGAAGTGGAAGAATTTTGCTTCTCCCAGGTCTACTTGACAAGACAAATCACGGGAATTTACATTTACTTTGACGAGGCGACCGGTCTCTGCAGAGGCCTGATTTTTGAAAATCGCGACGGCTCAAAGATGGCCATGGGAAGCTGCCGCGTGGGTGTGGATGACCCCGTTTTCTGCCCTGGCCTGGACTCGATCAAGTTTGCCCTTTTTCGGGAAGAATCTCTCCACCCCGATTCGCCCGGAGGAACTTCCTGGGCGCAACAGAACTTTCTTGAGCGGGGTGAATCCAAGTCTTGCACAGTCGTGTGCCCTATCCAGGGTCACAAATCCTTCGAAAATCACCACTCGCCGATCAGGGAGCATCTATGGCAGTTCTTCGAACCAGGAGACACTCTTTTGATGTGGTTCAGTCAGCACAACATGGCGCTTCAAAGAGTGCCGGAGGACGAACTCTTAAATCCTTTCTAGGTAGTCACACTTAGATCAGCTACACAAGGTATTGCCTGGCGGCTTGGGTGCGTGCTCGAAGTCGATTGTGATGTGATACCTTAGTCAGGCCCTGTCTCGCTCTATACCTTCGCTTTCAAAATCAGCTGTTGATGTACTGAGGTGCCTCGAAAGACGCAACCATATGTCAAAACTACTCCACAGTCTCGTTTCGTCGGTCAACCACCATTGCCATGAACCACCCCATGTGCACAAAAGCCGAGGCATGAGCAGGGATCGTCACCCGGAAACATCGGGACTTGCCCTTGCTTGTCCAAATCTCTTTGTTGCCCATGTCGACATTGAATTCCTCACCGAGAGACAGAAAATTCCTGCTGTGTGCCTCCTCTGGAACTGTGTGGATGTTGTGGCATTGGTGATTGTTTCGCAGTGCTATCATTTCTTCGCTGTCAACATCCAGCTTCTCAAACACCTTCAAGGGAGCCAGCGTTAGCAGTCAGCTTGAATTGCTTGGGCATTTGAACTCTTACCACCTCAGATGTCATGATGTGATCGATTTAAGGACACGAAATCTCGGGGCGGGGGGCGATAGCGTTTTGCTTGACATGCCGAGCCGCCTTTCATCTGGGGGATTCATGCGGGGATCTCAGCGGATCACCAGCATCGTGAGTTCGTGACCATCACAGTACGCAGTGCCGAGCCTGCGCTAGTCCCTAATTAATTAGTCTTGATCTGTTCACTTAGGTAAGCACGATGCTGTTGGTCCCCGTACGTGGCTGCTGGCACTTGCCGGCTCCTCCCCGACTCCTTCTTCCACATTAACTTCAGTCCATCAACCGACGACAACCCTCAACATGGATCCCGAATGGAGACACATTCCAATACAACCGCAGTGTGGTGTGTGTGGTGGTATGTTCATGTGCGAGGACAACGTTGTCGCACTCATAAATTCTGACCTAAGTTGCCATTTCGTCTACCCCGCCAACGAATTCGGCGCAAGTCTCAACGACAGAACGCATCTTTGCCTGGAAAGTAGCTGCGAAGACTGCGAGGGATCTTCGCAGACGGCGATTGTTCATGTAAATTGCCTCAGGCTATATCTTGCTCAAGCCATGCCAGCTAGAGGAAGGCTTCACAGACTATGGAGGGTCATCGTCCGTCGTTGTCCGTGGACCACGTGTCCAGTCGTACAGCTACCAGCCGAGCACACCTACCAGCAAATCATGGCACAAGCAAGCGCCCTTGAGGGCCTGGGATTTCTGGCCCAGTTCCCGTCCTAGATTGGCGATATGATCGGCAAATACCTGATCTCAACCCCCTTAGCCCAAATCTGCGCCGTTGAGGACATCCTTCGCCAACTTGAGCATAATTTTCCACTCGACATTCTCATGGCTAGTGTGCAGACTTGGAGACGAGGGGAAAAGCCGGAAATTTTTGTCTATCCGCTAGAGCCTTTGAACCCAACACTCATTTGCATGGACTGGAAAGGCATCCGTAGCATCCAGCGGCAACCACTTCCAGGCACAGCCCTCGAATACAAGGTTGCCAGGGGCCGCCGGTTCATAACTTTGAACGACACCAGTCGAATCAAAGCCTCTTTCCAGGTCGGTTTATGCTACATGCACCACTCGCTGGAGCGCCCTTGCAACATCTAGGATTCCATGCTAATTGAGAAGTACGACACATGTCAGCTGTCGCCGCCGACGACGGCTTTCACCACCTCGAGCGTTCTGATGCTTCCAGACCTAGAAAAAAGCGTGTACTTCACACCACATGACTTCAATGCCGGTTTATCGGGTATTTCCTTGGCCTCATGCTTCGCCTTCACGTTTTTTATCCAAGGGAGGAGTCCAATCGCCCTACACGCCCACACGCAAGCAGAGCCGACAGCTGAAGGTACACTCAGACGGTGTCATCACATTGACAAAGAGGAAGTGGAGTGGGTTTATGTGCCGTTTAAATCGGACAGGGTTCTTGCTTTCGACGTCAGGTATACGACACATCCCTCGTCAATGGGGATGAAATGGGATCACGGGTATACAGTGAGTGCCAGCCTGTGGAATAGCTATCCTTCCACGACTTTCTAACCAGACGCCAACCGAAGCTTCATATGGAAAAGGCGGGAACTGTGACAGTTGGCCCGTTCCTTGATGACCAGGAGGTTGACTCATTCAATACTGGCCATGACTCCATACTCATTCACAGTCTCTCCGGTTGCAGAGACTTGGATGTGCTGGGCGTCTATCCCCAGCCTTCACCACACTCGGGCCTCTCGTCTGCTCCTTGTCCCAGGCCGACCGTCGACTCGCGGGATACCAATTTCTCATTGGCGCCCCTGACTGACGTGACGGGCGTCTGGGTCTACGTTGATGAGAAGGGCTTTTGCAGAGGTCTCATTTTAGACTACATAGGTGGCTACCAGAGGGCTCTGGGGAGCTGCAAGGTGGGCGTTAAATTGGCCAAGCTCTTCCCCGATCCGGACCTCCTCCGCATCGTCTGGTCCATTGTTGATGGGGTCGGGCCTCAGGTATGGATCACCTGTGACGAGATCGAAGGAGGTTATCCATCGAGGTCATGGCCGAAGGATGGTGAATTGGAGGTGTGGTTCACCTATGAGAAAATGAGCATTTCTGTGAGGTCGGCTTGAAGAAGTAGGAGATATCCATACAATCAAAAGCAACGCATCCATTCCTTATATGCAATGACTAAATACATGTGTGACATTCATGAACCCTTGCCCAGACCCTACCAGTCATACTTCTTCCAGCTGTTGACACACTTTGCCAACAGCCCGCTGGTAACAACGTCGTATCCTTCTCCGATAGCCCTGCTCCTCTCCTCTGTCCGCCTCGTCTCAAAGACAAGACCACTACGTCCAGGCCGGTCATTGTCGTACTTTTCCGCAAAGAAGTCCGTCAGCTTGACAGTCGGGTTGGCAACAGGGTCCTGGTCGCCCTCGCGCAGACGGCGCACCCACTCGCGCTGGGGCACGACCTCAAAGTCCAGACCGGCAGCAGCCAGAGCGGGAAGGACGTCCTCGGTCCAGCGGACGGTGTGGGGGTTCTGGAGGTGGTAAACAGTGCCCGGCTCGTCGCGGAAGGCAAAGTAGCCGGCGGGACGGTCGAGGCCACTGATCTCCAGGACGGAGCGGGCGGAGCGGTCGACAGGGAGCCAGGATGGGTTCTCGTCGAGGGCGGGGAGGGCACCCAGGGTGATGGCGGCGCGGAACATGAGGGGAATAGCCTCGGTGGCATTCCAGCGACCATCAATAGAGTCGCCGATGATCTGGCCTGACCGGAGGACGCGGGCGTCGATGCCGGTGGCGGCGGCGGCGGAAGCGACAATGTGCTCGGCCACCCACTTGCTGCGAGCGTAACCCATGTTCTGGGCGTGGGCTGGGTCGGCAACAAGCGTCTCGGCAATGCTGGCGGGCGATGGGGTGCCTGCCGCAGCGGAGATGGAGGAGATGAAGGCGAAGCGCGCAGGGCGGCTGAATGGCACGGCCAGGCAGAGGTCGAGGAGGTTGCGCAGGCCGGCGATGTGCTGGGACTCGAAGCTGCGGACCTTGAGGGTGAAGTTGACGGCCCAGGCGGAGTGGATGACTGAGGTGACGGAGGAGCGGAGGGCTTCGAAGACGGGGGCGGCGAGGCCGAGGTCGGCACGGCTCAGGTCGGCGGGGAGGGCTGTGAAGCGGGCTGAGTGGTGGGAGGCAGGGAGGCCATCGGCGGCCAGGGCGGCGATGAGGGAGCTGTGGGCGGCGCTGTGGTGGGGGGTCAGACCACGGGAGGTCAGGGACTCGAGAACACGTTCCTGGGCGGTCGAGGCGGAGGAAGCGCGGACAAGGCAGTAGACGTGGCGGACATGAGGGAGGTCGAGAAGCTGAGCGAGGACATGGGCACCAAGAGAGCCCGTGGCGCCAGTGAGGACGACGACCTCGCCGTCGGGGACCTCGCGACCGCCAACGAAGGGTGTGAAGTTGGTGTACTTTGCCACCAGCTCCGTCATGTGTTCCTCCTCGGTCTTCTCCTGCAGGGCCTCACCGACACGGAGGGAGTGCAGGTAAGCAGCAAGCTGGGTGATACTGGGATGCTCGAAGACGACGTTCTGGCCGAGAGAGGCGCCACCAATGTCAAGCTCGCGGACGATGTTGGCGCGAGCAGTGATGGCTTGCAGACTGTCCATGCCGGCGGAGAAGAAATCCGCATCGGCGGTGAGACCGGGAACAGCGACGCGCTCGGCGAAGAGGGTGGTCAGGTACTCCTGCAGACCGGGGACATCGAGAGCGAGACGGTCCTCGTTTCCAGGGGTCTCGAAGCGCTCGTAGACGTCGTCGATGATCTTTTCGAAATGCTTGTAGCACGCCGCGCGGATGACGGTGCCCTTGTCGGTACGGGGGTACTCGGTGCCCGGCTCAAGGACCTTGACCATCTCCTTCGAGACACGACCGAACTGCTCAGCACGCTCGTTGGCAGACTGAATCACAGGCCAGAGAGTGTCAAGAAGATCCTCTGCCGAGCGACCCTCGGCATGTGCGCTAGGAATGACGAGAAGACCAGGGAAAGCACGACCAACACCAAAGACGAGACAGTCCTGGACGAGCTCGCTCTGGCGAACGGTGTGCTCAAAGGGGATGGGGAGAACCTTTTCGCCGTTGAAGAGGGTGACGCGATCGTCGAGGCGGCCTAGGTACTTCCACGCGTCGGGGAGGGTGGGGTGCTTGACAAAGGTGTCGCGGAGGCGGTAGGAGTTGGGGCTGGGGTCGTCCGAGTTTGATATCGTCTTTGTGGAGAGGCCGTCGAGGACGACGACTTCGAAGATGCCGGTGGCGATCTCGTCAAAGTAGAGGTAGGGCTTGGTCTTGGCCAGGGGGCGGACGTAGTTCCATTCCTTGTCGGTTTCGGGGTCGCGCTGGGAGGTCATGAGCTGGCCCATCTCGGTGCTGCAGGATGTCAGTGGTGGTCTTTGGGAAGGTGTGCTTCTTTACTTACGCTCCGTAGTGGGAGACAATGTTGACGCCCCTTGCGACGAGCATGTCGCCCAGATCATCAGGACAGCTGCTGCCGCCAAAGAGCACAAGTCGGGCCTTGGCCAGCTCGGTCACACCCTCGTCTGTCTCGGAGAGGACCTTCAACGCATAAGGAACGCAGTGGAAGCTCTCAAAGTCGGCAGCCTTCATGGCAGCGACGAGATGACCATTGGTCAGGGGCAGGTTGGCATTGTACACAGCCGTCCGCTTTCCCGTGACCATACCACGGAACATGGTCGCCAAACCATGGTTATGGAAGAGAGGCAGCGTAACAAACGCCCTCATTCCACTCCCAGTAGCATAGTTGCTCAAACACTGACGATGCGTCTGGTAAATCGGCTTCGGCAGACCCGTACTTCCCGACGAGTGCACAATGAAAGCGACCGTGTCCTCCTCGGCAATGAGCTCTGTGCGGCGCTCGAAGCGCGGCTCGGTCGGGCGACGGGACCAGACGGTTTGCTCGGGTAGAGCGTAGACATCGAGGGGGTACTCTTCGCGGATGAGGGAGGTGGCGGATGTGAACTTTTGCGTGGCGACGATGCGGGTGCATTCTGTCTCGCGGAGGAGGTTGACGTAGGCGTTTGTGGGGAGACGCGTGGAGAGGAAGAGGACGGCGAAGCCCATGCGGGAGAGGGCGAGGATGGTGACGATGTAGTCGAGGTTAGAGGGGCCGAGAAGGGCGACGACCTCGGCCTTGGCGGATTTGGGGGACTGCAGAGGTCAGTACTCCGGACATCTACCGGTATGGTTCAGACTCACAAAAGGACTCAGTCCCTGAGCAGCCAGGTCCTTGGCCGCCTCATCAGCAAATTGATCAAGCTGCTTGGCCGTATAATCCGCAAAGTCAGACGACCCCAGCTCCGAAGCCGGGTACGCCAGCAGCGGCGTGTCGGGAATGTTCCGCGCCTGGTGCAGGATAAAGTCGTTGATGCACTCAATCTTGTCAGGTTGAGAGACGGTCACTTCCGCATAGTGCTTCGTCGCCCCGAGACTGGCGACGGCGTCGACCGGGACGGTGGTGGCTGTGAGGGCTGCCATGGTAGACGGAAGAATACCACAAGGCCGGAGAGGAGATGGCCAGATGAAACAGGGTGTATCAAGAAAGCAGAAAAGCAAACGTGATGTGGTATAAAGAAGAAGGTAGCAAACCCTGGATGAGAGGAGGGCAGTTTCAAGGTCCCAGGCCTACATGTATATCTCCGATAGTTCAAGTTTCTGCTCCAACCACAAGTGCCCGGTGTGCCCGCCCCCTCCCCCGCCCCTTTATCGGGGGAAGTGGCGAGAGGAGGCTCACGTGCATCCCCTCCCCGGGGTGGCGTGGAGCAGTGTGCGTGGGTTGCCCCCGGGGAAAAAGCGCGGGAACAGGGGGCCGGAAAAGGGTCGGAAAAGGAGGGGGAAGGTAACCGGACGAGTATTTCCGACAATCAGAGCGGACCGGACCCCGGCAATGCGGGCGCGCCAGAGACGCGTGTGATGGATGCGGCGAAGATGCCGGCACTCTCGGCACTGCAAATAGGGCACGATGGAGGGGTGGCAACACAAGGGAAGAGGGATGCCATTTTCCGACCCCGCGTTGAGACATGGCCTGGTCTGGAGGGGAGGATGTCACTGCTGTGTGCAGTGGTGATGGATCTACGGTGGATCTCGATCTTTGCCGCCCGTTCATCCGGAGGTCTGGCCGCCGGGGTAAAGTGAGCTGAGATGTGCTGCGCTGGGGGTGGTAGGGCCGAGGCTCAGGCAGAGGCCCTGTCCAGGCTATCCCCCATGCTCACCATCAGTCACACAGGACTTCAAGAGACAAGCATCGAAGACATCCAAGTCGTAATTCATTCCAAATCAACCTGCTACCTGACCTTACTCCCCCAACCCCATCCCCCATTCCATATGTCCTTGCCCATCTCCCAAATACGACTCCATCCTTCCCATACCGCCCAGTCCGCCAGACACCTACAAGTACCATCCGTCAGCAATACATCCCCGTAAACCCATCATACGCAGCGCTGCTCACCAACGAGTCAAACTGCCCCCACCCCGTCAACTGCGCAATCGAGCTTCCAGGGCTGGCGTCAGGGAACAAGCCCCCATCGTCCAGCGGCAACCCACCCGCCCCCGCGAAGCCCAGACCCCCTGCCCCGCCGTCCGCCTCGAGCGCCAGCAGATCAGCACTGAAGCGTCCCACTACCGCCTCGTCCATCAGCAGCCCGTGCCCGCCTACGGCGCCCACGACACCAGGCCCGCCCTGGCCCTGCCCTTGACCCTGGATTTGTCCCGTCGCCAGCGCGAGGAGGTGACTGTTGTGGCGGAGGAGTTCGAGCCGCAGCTCTTGTAGCACGAGGCCGTAGCGCTGCGCCAGGGACCCGGGCAGGGCGATGGACGTAATTTGCGCCTGGCATCGCGTCGCCGCGTTGAACGCTGGGAGATATGTCTCGGGAGGGGAGTGCCGGCGCTGGATGGCGTAGAGGTACAGCATGACGACGGCGCAAAATGCAAAGTAATGGGAGAACTGAGGTAGCACAGTCAGTCAGATGGTTTTCCAGTGGAAAGTAGACGAGACTCACCCAAAACGTGTTGTACAGCTGCCCCCCGGAGTCCAAGTCGTCCACCAGCCCAACGATGCTCATGGCCGCCTCAAGACAGCGCTGCACATGTTCATCCACCAGATCCGCATTCCTGCCCGACCGACTTTGCCGCGTCGTACCAAGATTGGCTAGGCTGGCGAAGTTGTTGAGCAGGAAGGGACGGTGGACGAGCAGCTGAGCGTGCCAGCAGGCCATATTCAGCACGTTGCGCTGGCGGGCGAAGATGGGCTGGAAGAGCGAGGGGTCCACGCCGTCGGTATCGACGAGGTAGGCAACCCCGCTGCGCCATGCGTCAATGTCGCCTGCGTAGCGCGCAGCGAGCTTGAACTGGTTCTCGGTTGATGGGGGGCGGATGCCGTAGAGGTCACGAAGGATATTAGCCACAATGCGGGAGAGTCTGGGGTGTCAATTAGCAGTGATAACGGCAGTGCGTTGGAGGGGCGCTGACTTGAAGTGTGCTACTGGTCCTGACATGACGGACTGGAAACTGCCGGCTGGTGTTGCAATTGTCTGGCCGCGGTCGAGGCGGTAGTCATCGACGCAGAGTGGCATCTCCTGATCGATATCGTCATCGTGGAAGGTACGAGGGCGGCCGAGGGCGGCGCTGAGATACGTGTCAAGGTTATATGCACACCAGAACGTCCGTTTCCGACACTCAATGTCGGCAAGGTCGACGCCTCCACCGTGGGCAGCAGCGGCGGGGTCGACTCGCGGGGAGCGACGGTGGATGCCGAGGGCCAACATGAGATGCGCCGTGGTACCAAACAGACTCCAACAGTGGTTGATGCGCGAGTGCGACAGTAGGTAGAAGCATTGGGCAAGGCGTGCCTGGACACTGGTCAGACGGATAGAGCCCTTTTCAGCAGCGAGCTGCTCCTCGGCTGCGGCAAAGAAGCGGGCGCTGGGTGTTGCGTCGATGGTGCCAGCCTTGCTCTTTGGGTAGTTCTCGGCGTGGGCAAAGACCATGAAGAGCAGGGCTGTACGGCTCCGCGCTGAGGTCTGCTCGCGCATGGTGCCGCTTGTGTCGTAGAGCTCTTCGAGCCAACGCTCGACGGTAGGACGGTGGAGGAAGCGGTGGGTGGCCGAGCCGAATTCAAAGTAGCGCCGCAGCAGGCTCTCGGCCTCTGGACGCGGTGGTAGGATGAGGAATCGCGGGTCCAGCTCGGGTAGGGGCAGGTCGCCAAAGGTGAAGATGGAGGAGTCGGAGGAAAAGGCCGTGGGTTGACTTTGAAGCTTGCGTTGAACGCGGAGGAGGAAAGATGCGCCTGAAGCTGGACCGACGTAGTGACCTTGCTGGTCGGTCTGGACGGGCTCGGGGGAGTTGCGAGAAGAGTATGTAGTTGAGGGACCGCGTGCGGCGTCGGCAGGGGCTAGAGAGCGGTTGCCGATGGAGATTGGGCTGGGTATGTGGTCGTCTGCTGCGGCGGCGGCAGCGGCATCTTGTTGCTGCTGCTGTTGCGCCTGACGCTCACCCCGAAGCTGTTGCTCTGTGGCTCTTGGCGCATGGGCAAGCTGCCCGGGAGCATCTTCTCCAGTATCCATCTCGATTGAGGGCAGACGGCCGCGACGATATGAAGCCGTGTAACGACAGTCGAGATTAAGACGGGAGCAGAGGGCGCAGGGATATTTGCCGGAGCAGCGAGTCTTTCGGCTGGAGCAGCAAGTCAGCAGAGGCAGATGAAGTAGCTGGGGCAGAGAAGACGTACGCTTTGCAACGGTCGCAGGCTCGACTGGCGCGACTTCTCACATGTGGTGGTTTGCGCTGCTTGGCGGCAGGCAGGTCATTGTCGTGCGAGTCGCGATCGTGACCACGGTCGTGATCGTCGTGGCTGTGGTCGTGGCTGAGGTCGTGATCTCGGTCGTCGTCGCTGTGAAACTCGGTCTGCTGCCTTTCGTGCTGCTGATGCCCTTGCCCTCCCTCGGCCTTTTGGCCAAAGGCCCCTCGAGAGGAAATATCCATTCCTTTCTTTGTGTGGTTCTCTCTGGTCGGTCGATTTGGGCTATCCGTCGTCATCCAACGGCTACGTGCGGTGGCCCCTGGACGGGCGGAGGGGCGGCAGACGGAAAAAGGACGCGGAGGCGCGGGAAAAGCAGTTCGCTCGAGGATGTTTTGTACCCCATTGCTGGGGACGACCGGGACGGGGGAGACACTGGACGCTTGCGAGTCAGAGCGGGGAAAGGAAGGAGGGACGGGGGAGGCACGGGGCAGGCTACGGGGAGGGAAGGAGGATGGGCCTGGCCGGCTGATCGTTCCCCGAGATGGTGGCAAGGATGCATGCGGGGGAGGGGGTCCACTACGCCCGGCCCACCAATTGGGGACGGGGAGGCATAACCTGGCCTGGGGGGTGGATGAGGCGGGGTTACAGCGGTCAGGGCCAGGGGCCAAGGGGCAGAGAACTGGCCAGAGTCACGACGCTGCAACCAGGCCAGGGGAAATTGCAGAACACGAGAAAGACGGGGTTCCCATGTTTCCCCAGCCCGGTGTTCAATTCAATTGCACTTTAGAGTAGGTAATTGCACTTTACAGATAATTGGTTCTGCGCCTTTCTATGTCTTGTGGCGTTTGTCCGGCTCGACCGGTCGGCAATCCATCCCCTGATTCACATCTGGTCGTGATGTTTCGATGCCCGGAGAAATGAATGCTCCCCGACAACCCGATGCTCCAATCTGGATGCCTGCTCCCAACTGCTCGTCCCTCGCAGTTTACCACTCCCTCAACTCGCCTCCCGGCCCAACAAAGCCCGGGCTCACCCACGCCTCGGCATTCTTGCTCAACTCCCTCACCTTTTCCTCATCAACCTCGATTCCCAGACCCGGCCCCGTCATCAACGGGACATATCCATCCTTGACGTCCCAAATCTCCGGGTTCTTGATATACGACAACAGGTCATGTCCGCCCGTGTTGTAGTGAATACCCAGACTCATCTCCTGAATCGCAAAGTTGGGTGTCGCCGCGTCAACCTGCATATTCGCCGCCAGCGCAATCGGTCCCAGCGGGCAATGCGGCGCGATAGCCACATCATACGCCTCAGCCATGGACGCGATGCGACGAAGCTCCGAGATGCCGCCTACGTGGGAAATATCGGGCTGGAGAATGTCGATGCATGCTGCTTCGAGGAAGGGCTTGACGTCCCATCGGCTGTGGAGACGCTCGCCAAGGGCGATGGGGGAGGTGATGGATTGGGAGAAAGCCTTGATGCCCTCGAGGTGTTCGGACAACAGAGGCTCCTCGATGAACATGGGTCGGTGGGGGGCGAGGAGGGTGGCGAGCTGCCGGGCCATGGGGCGGTGGACGCGGCCGTGGAAGTCAACGCCCACATCGAGGCCGAGGGCGCGAACTGTCTTGACTCGCTCGACGCAGGCGTCCAGAGCGGAAGGGGAGTCGAGCCAGCCGAGGTCTTCGGTGCCGTTCATCTTGACGGCGTTGAAGCCCTGGGCCTTGCGGGAGAGGCTGTCAAAAGAATGTTAGCGGACAGCAACAAGTGGACAGGGGTTGTTCCAGGGGACATACGCCTGGGCCTCGACATCGGCAGGACGGTCGCCTCCAATCCAGGCATACACCTTGAGTGTGTTCCTGACCTTGCCACCAAGCAGCTCGTAAATAGGGACATTGAGTTTCCGAGCTGTCAATTGAAGTTAGCATTGCTGTTGTCTGGCTTCAAATGGTGAACGCACCCTTGAGATCCCACAGGGCAATGTCGAGACCGGCCAGGGCGCTCATGAACACGGGCCCGCCGCGGTAGAAGCCCTTGCGCCAGGACATTTGCCAAATCTGTTCAATGTCGCTAGACCATCGTCAGTTGAAACATCTTCTCCCAATTGCCCACTTGCTCAACTTACTCGGCTTCCAGTCCCGTGTACTGGTCAATCCAAGCATCCAAGCACCCCTCGACAGCCTGCGTGTGGCCTTCGAGCGAGGCCTCGCCCCAGCCCACGTTCCCCGCATCGTCGGTGATCTTGACGAACAACCAGCGCGGGGGGACGCGGAAGTATTCGATCAATGCAATCTTGCCCATTGTATATGCTTCGGGGTATTCGGGGGTAAATTTGAGGATTTGGGAATATTCTTGCGTCTGGCTGAGCCAATGTACCGCGGGGCAATGGTTTTATGAGGCGCCCCTCGCCATCGGAGTGACGCAGCGAGGGGCTCGAACTTTTGCTGGGTCTGTGTCGGAGAGGTGTGGAGGGGTCATGCAGCTGTCTTCCGGCCGCTTCGGAAATGTATCCGTGGGCGGGTGTTGCGCTACGGCGCCGGCTCCGATGCCGGGTACCAGACCGAGCGCTATGCGGGGGAGGATTGGGGTACCCTTGGTTTCTTCGGCGCGGGAATATTTCCCCGGCAGGGCAAACACATGGAGGGGCAGAGGTCAGAGGTGGTTGCACGTGTGGTCATGGTCAAGGAATGAGGGCATCGTCACAGTCAACCAGGGCAGTCAATCAACAACTTTTGTAATGCAAGCCCATGAATTCATCTATCATCTAACAAGGCAATCTATGCACTCGCCTTGAGCTTCCTCTGCGCCTCAATCCAGTCCGCCCTCGCCTTGGCCAGCTGCTCAGGGGTATGCTCCCCGAAGATATCAACACCCAGACGCACCGGCACATTGTACCTGTGGTTCTTATCCAGCGCATCCAGCTTCGCCACCGCCGCCGCAGGAATCTCAAAGTCCTCAAAGTTCTCCGCAATACGCGACGGCGTCACGCTCTTGGGCAGCACGACGGTACCCCGCTGCACAGCCCACTGAATCAGCACCTGCGCCGGCTGCTTGCCCAGCTCCTTGGCAATCTCCGCCACGACCGGGTCGTCAATCGCCTTGGGGAGGTTGTAGATGTTGTTGCCCGAGGGGCTGTAGGCGGTGACAACAATACCCTGCGCCTTGGACCACTCGAGGAGGCCGGGCTGCTGGAGGAAGGGGTGCGCTTCAATCTGGTTGACGGCCGGCTTGATCTCGGCAAACTTGAGAATCTCCTCCGTCTTCTCCTTTGTGAAGTTGCTGATACCGATGCTGCGGACTTTGCCCTTCTTAACGAGAGCCTCGAGAGCGCGCCACGTCTCCTCAATGGGCACGTCAATGACGTGAACGCCATCGTCGCGCGTGTCGATCGGGAAGCGCAGCTTGGGGTCGGAGGGCTTGGGGAAGGACACGGGCCAGTGGATCAGGTACAGGTCGACATAGTCGGTGCCGAGGTCCTTGAGGGACTGGTCCAGCGCCTCCTCGACATCCTCGCCCTTGTGGTGCGTGTTCCACAGCTTGGAGGTCAGGAAGATCTCGGAGCGAGGGACGCCAGAGGCCTTGATGCCGGCGCCGACTTCCTCCTCGTTGTCGTAGACGGCCGCGGCGTCAATGTGGCGGTAGCCGTGCTTGAGGGCAAACTCGACAGCGCGGGCGACCTCGTTGGGGCCAGATTGCTGGGGGAGCCACAGGGTTAGTGGATGTTTTTCAGGGGTTGTCTTGTCTCACTTCCGTCGGGAAGAACTCACCCAGGTTCCGAGGCCCACGGCGGGGATCGAGTGCCCGCTGTTGAGCTTGAAGGAGCGACCAGAAGACATGATTGCAATGGGGATGTGGTGATGAAGGACAAGAAGGTCTGGGTATAACGTTGAACGGAAAGATGCAGTGAACGCGAAGCCCCCTCTCCTCCGTCCGGCGCCCTCTACTTTATTTACCACGAAACCTCCTTCACCCATCGCCACAAGTCCGTCAATTGCCCCTCCATGACGACGGCTTCGACCCCGCGGACGGCGGACATCCCCTCATTATCCGACAGGCTTATCCGAGGAGCACGACATTCGGCCTTCGGCGCAGAGAAAGCCGGGCGGCATCGGCCCCCCGGTCCAATCGACACTCTTCGGGGTCACAACCGGGAGGGGCCGAGGACGGACTGCATTCCTTTTCCCCTGGCCACGAGGGGTAGGATATCCGGCGCCACGATGTCGTGACCCCTCGCGACCCCTCCATTGCCCCGTTGCTATATGTGGGAGGAGGGGCGCGGGGTCGTGAGCGCGTCTGGTACAATTGTCTTCTGGCTGGCATTGACTTTACGTCTTCCTCAACTGTTCTTCCTCGATTGCTTCCTCCTCCTCGATACCCCGTCGATACCCCCCAGACACCTCACATCTCCAACAATGGCTCCCACAACTCCCCCCGATGGCGTCTTCGTCCCCGTGCCGACCTTCTTCAAGGCCGCGCCCGAAGGCTCCGCCCTCCAGCCCGCCGTCGACGTCGAGACCCAAGTCGCCCACAGCATCCACCTCGCCAAGTCGGGCATCACCGGTCTCGTCCTCATGGGCTCGACCGGTGAGGCCATCCACATGTCTCCCGCCGAGCGCCTCACCCTCATCTCCGGCGTCCGCAAGGGCCTCGACGCCGCTGGCTACGCCGACTACCCCATCATGGCTGGTGTTCTCGTGAACAGCGTCGACGAGACCCTCGAGTGGCTGCACGACGCCAAGAAGGCTGGTGCGCAGTGGGGTCTTGTCCTTGCCCCGGGATACTTTGGTGCTGCTGCCTCGCAGCAGAACCTGCTCGACTGGTACACCCTCGTTGCTGACAACAGCCCTCTGCCCATTCTGATGTAAGTAAATGCCCCGCAACAGAAGGTGGACAGTACTAACTTCCCCAGCTACAACTACCCCGGCGTCACAAACAACCTCATTGTCGGCATTGACACCTACGTCAAGCTGGCCGCCCACCCCAACATTGTCGGCTGCAAGATGTAAGACCCTCCCCTATAACCCCTCCCTCCCCACTCCTCTGACGCGATCTAGGTCCCACGGCAACGTCTCTCACCACCTCCAGCTCTCCCTCCACCCCGAGATCGACCACGCCAAGTTCCGCGTCTTCTCCGGCTTCGGTCAACAGCTTGGCCCCATCGTCGTCTTCAACGCCGGCGGCGTCATCGACGGCCTCGCCGCCATCTTCCCCAAGACAGTCACCCGCCTCTTCGCCCTCGCTTCCCAGCGCCCTCTCGACGAGAAGACCCTCGAGGAGGTCCGCCGCCTGCAGTGGAAGGTCTCCACCACTGAGGAGTTCATCGTTCAGCACGGTATTCTCGGTATTCGCGAGGGTATCCAGAAGGTCCTGGGTCTTGGACACCTTGAGGGTGGTCGCCTGCCGCTGCGGGGACAACTTGCTGCCGGTGCGTATGACAAGTGGTCGGGCGTGTTTGCGAGCATCAAGGAGGAGGAGGACAGGCTGTAGGCTGTCCTAGGGCGAATAAGAAGAGAAGTAAAATAAATACCCTGCATGCATGACGAAAAGGAGCTTGCGCGTCTTGCATCGTGCATGTCGTGATTATGATTAACTGCACTGCGTGTACGCAGCACCAGAAGAATATTTACATGGAATGTTGGCGCCTGTTACAGGACATCCTCGGCGCTGAACCCCTCGCCGCCCTGCCCTCCCGGCCCCCACCACTTCCCCTTGCACCTAAAGCTTGCACAGCTCCGCGGGCGTGTCGCACGTGTTCTTGGTAATCTTGTTGTCAGTGCCCTGGGTGAAGACAAGCAGATCCTGGTCGTTGCCCCCCTTGACCTCGTTGCCGGTGATGATGTTGCCGGTAGGAATCAGGGGCGTGGGGTCGCCAAAGTCGAACACGGCAATGCCGGCCGCCACAAATTTGTCGTTACCGTTGTCAGTGATGCCCGTGACCTTGTTGCCCGAAACCTTTGTGTTCTTGGCGCCTCCGATGGCAATACCAGACACAGCAACATCGGGAATCATGCCACAGATGGGGTTGGTGTTGGAAATTGTGTTGTCGAGGACCTTGGCGCCGTCGATGCCAGGGTCGACAAAGGCGCCGACGCAGCAGTTGGAGACGGTGTTCTTGGTGACCTTGGCGCCGTTGGTCTGCACGCAGAGACCGATGCCATAGTCGGAGATGGTGTTCTTGGTGACCCGCACGTCCGACTTGTCGTCCATGCAGATGGCGATGAAGAGGAGGCTGGCTGACTTGACGCGGTTCTCCTTGATGAGGGTCGACTTGCTGCCGACGGTGAGGACACCGTACTGGCCACCATCGGAAGCGGTGTTGCGAAGAACCTTGGCGTTCTTGGCGCCGAGGACGGCGATGTTGATGCCATCAAAGCCTCGGACGTCAAAGCCCTCGACCGTCACATCCTTGATGTAGCGGTCGACGCTCTCCACCTTGCGGTGCTCCTTCTTATACGGCAGCAGCTTGATGCCGCTGCCCTGAATGCAGATGCCCGTGGTGAGCTGCACGGTTGCGTTCACACCTGCGAGGCCGAGACAGTCGTTGGGCAGGTCGCAGCCAGGCTTGGCGGGCTTGGTGGGAGGGACGAGGATGGCGTCTTTGCCGATGAGGGTGATGCCGTCCTTCCTGATTGTCAGGTGCTCCTCGTAGGTTCCAGCGCCGACGACAATGGTGTCATACGGCTTGGCACGATC
This sequence comes from Plectosphaerella plurivora, assembly GCA_020726575.1. Classification (NCBI taxonomy): domain Eukaryota; kingdom Fungi; phylum Ascomycota; class Sordariomycetes; order Glomerellales; family Plectosphaerellaceae; genus Plectosphaerella; species Plectosphaerella plurivora. Next base: position 92,621 of record JAGSXJ010000030.1, read on the forward strand.
AAGAGCCTTTTGGATGCTGGCGGGGTGCTTGACGTAGGTGCTGCGGCGGTCACCGTGGCCACCAGCCTCGGCGACGCCCGAGAGCAGGGCCGTAGTGGCGACGAGGAGGCAAGAGATGTACTGAAGCTTGGCCATTGTGCGGGCTGTGCGTGAGATCCGAGTGAAGGGGAGGCTGTAGAAAGCTGGATGGGGAGGAAAGGGGCCAAGACTTAAGACGAAGGGGCGAGGACACCCACGATATTTCTACCTTTTCGACGGGAAGAGCTTCTCTCGCAGTCCTTTGGTATGCACCCTCAACGTTGTCGTCTCTCCCACCCGAGCTCCTGGCACCAAGCATCATAGCTGGACATACCAAAAGCAAGCCGTCAAGCAAGACATCTAGGAACAGGTTAGCGAGAAAGTCGATCGCATGCAGGGCTTCGGAAAGCTTGGGGCTTGGGGCTGCCTCAGCCGCACCTCTGGCCAACGAGGCGCGCAGCAGCGTCGCCCCGCGATCCAACCATGGGACCTCGTTCCCGCGCCGGTCAATAACGACCCGCCCCATTGGCACGAAGATCTTGTTGCATCCCGGTGGAAGAGCTCGAGCGAAGCTTTGGGCAAGAAGCTTGAGCTCTCGTAGCGGCCGACGGTGTCGTCCGCCACGGCGGGCACACGAGGATTTGCTGGCGCGCCACAATGCAATTCAAGCTTTCAGCCCAAAGACTGACTCCTCGCGCGTGGATGGCGTATCCGCCAGCGCCCCCTAGCCCCAAGGGGGATCGCCTCATCGATAGTGCCATGTTGGTGTAAGACGTCCGACTCCCAAGGCAAGATGGTCAACAATGCGTCTACCGCCAGGCCCGCCATCCCTTGTCGATCCCCCGCCGGTAGACTGAGTCGTGGAGCTTCTGTGCGTGATGCCTGGCGGCATGATCAACAAAAAAGAATGTCACCGTGCGCCTTGCCGGGCTGCCACTTTCGGAGATTGGGGTCCTCAGCCTTGGGAATGGAGGCGTCTGTGCTCGATGGAGGGAAAAGAAAGGCAGGCGGAAACCGAAAGGAGATAGCTCCGTGCAGCTGCAGACAGCGGCAGGGAGCGCGTTGGGAGGGCATGTTTTGTTGTTTATCGAGGGGGTACGGTACACGGGACGAGTCGAACAACGGATGGCATGGACGAGGATGAGCTGAGACTTGGCCGTCCCATCATCGGCTTGTCGAGACCGACAGCTTTGAGTCAGGCTTGGGCAGAAACAGGGTGACGTGCGCCTCTGCATGCCGGCTGGTCGGGGATGGCCAGAGAAGGTGTGAGATCGGGACCGATTGAATTCGTGACGAGACAGTGGACGACCACATGACCCAGCTGCCCCGGCATTCCAAAGAGAAAACGATATAACGTCGCAAATTCTCCGAATACCATCGACTGATTAGTCATTGTTTGCGCCGTTGGTCTAGTGGTAGGATTCTCGCTTCGGGTGACCCCAAGCTCAGCTTGGCCAAATGTGAGAGGTCCCGGGTTCAAACCCCGGATGGCGCCTACTTTTGCTGTTTTGCCTGTTGCATGCACTCTGCATGTGCCCTCGTAACAAACACGACCATGTCAGGTGCATGAGTGATTCGTGGATGTTTTTGCTGCGGTGCGGGGTGTCTGTTTCGGGGGCGGGGGAAGCAGCTGGGTGGCATCGATGCTACGGTGGCATGCCTTGGACGCCTGCACGCCTCTCCCTGAATCACCAACCGTGAATTAACCTTAAATCCGTGACGGCTCAAGCGGTGTTTTTAGACGCAGATGATATGTAGAGTTTAGTTCCTTGGATTGGGCAGCACGATTGGTGTGGGTGTCGTTTGGTTGTGGGAATTCGTATGATGTTTTCGACTCCCCGTCATGTTTGCACATGATCAAATACTAAAATCTCAACAATAAATATAATGAACTTGAAAAATTCGACATTACTCTCAGAAAGCGAGCATTGATTACGTTTTGAAGATGACTGTAAGAATCAAACAGATCAAGTATGCCTCGAGGTCGTCTTGATTGTTGGTTGATTTTTAGCCCGCCCAAGTGCTATAGATTTAGTGTCAGGGCCTCGGCATTCGGGTATGATCACTGAAAATTCCAATGAGAAGTATCATCAACGAGCTTCTTCAAATGCTGTTGGAGCAGTTGATGGAGTTACCGATGCTTCAGATCTAACCGGACGGGACTGATTTGCTCCGAGGCAACTGCTCCCCATGTAGGTACGCATCGGTCTGGACATGGAGGCAGGCTGCCCGTGGCCTAGGATTATGAAGCATCAAGAAGCTTGTCTGAAAAATAAAATGTCAAGACTGGTTATGTACGAGCTCTATTGTAGTAATACGATCTCTCCGTCCCACCGCTGCCAACTCTCGGACTACACCGTCCACCTGCTTGCCGGCTCTCCTACCAGCCACGCCCGTGCCGTTACTGTGATGTTTGGGGTTCGGAAGCCGGAGTAATGAGAAAAGTGCTCCGGACCAAATTCATACAAATTACACGCGTTAACTGGGGCAGTTGTTTGGCGTAGAGACCGAGAACCACGTCAAGTAGCACAACCAGGTGTTGCAGCTCCCTCCAGCACTGGCCAAGAGAAGTCAAACAAGAAGCAAAGCCAACAAGCTGACTCGTGGTACTCGCCGAGATGCAATAGAAACGTGTTTGACACAAGAACGAGGTCGAGGCTGTGATGTGATGAGAAGGAGGGATTGTCCGGCGGGAGGAAGACAAAATCTGTGGCTGGGACTGCCCCGACAACAGTGGAATCAAACTCGGAGCTGCGTATTCTTTCCAACGACTCTGTCCGAAGTATGGAAGCTTTCAGCATCGAGGTGGCTTCATAATTATGGATGTAGGGTTGTTCAAGGGCAGAAGGGTGTCACCACCTTGGGGATGTTGGCGAGTCAATGATGACTCCGCCCATCCAGGTGTTTGCAATGGGATGGGATTGGCATGATCACAACTGTCCAAGATTGTGTCGAAGGCGCTGACTTGGTTTGAACAAATCAACGTGTAAAATAGGCAGAGGAATCAGTCTTCGAACAAAGTCGGACCCTTACCCTCAGAGGTGAACGAAGAGGCGATAGAAGCTTGGTGACAGTCACACCTTGATCTTCTTCGTTCTCCTCACTATGGTTGGAGAAGGGGTAGGTCAAGGTGCCGTCTGTTTCTCTTCCCGAGGGGTTATCGGTAGCAACTCGGCAGCCACACATATGGGCTGTGATTCGGATTTGATTCTTGAAGGGCTTGGTGCTCGAAGGGGGGATATCGTTCACGATGAAAGGACAAAGCATCTGTGAAGAAAGCATTAGCTTGGTCGATACTGAAGGCTCAGCTGGAAATGCCAACTTGGGACACCATCCTAGACTCCGACATGGACACCAACCTGGGATGCGACTTACCTGTCAACCACAGGAACCCCAACAACTCGGCTTGGCTCCAACTCCAGTCAGCTGGTTGCAGACAACCTCTTCATCATGTTTGCCACCCCCTCACGTCCAAGACGGTCCAACTGAACACGCGGAGAGTCCAGATTTGAAATCCCCATCTCCGTGCCCACCACCCTCCTTCCCCTCAGGGGCGATTATGCCATGGTGTCTTTTCCGACGCAGTGGGTAGGAGCTCGAGCTCGAGCTAGCAAGCGCGCACGCCAGGCAGGGGACGGATCCTGCCCTCCTCCTCCTCCTCCTCCTCCTCCTCCTCCCTTGTCTGCCTCGCATGGCTCGTGCCCGCAGCGGCGGTCGGGGTCAGCTGCCCATGCTCGAGTCGAGTTGAACCGATAAGACGGAGCAGGGAGGGGGGGAGACCATGTCGGCACGCCTCCGGACGCATGCATTATTGCTGCATGGTCTGATGGTCGCAGAGGGAAAAGGGGTCGAGGGTTGCATTGGGGGGTTGGGAGCTTAGAGTGATTGCTGCATGGTGGGAAGCTGGGAACTCCCCTAACTCCATGGCCAACCGCCTGGCCTTTCCAAGACATCCCCGTCCTCCTCGTACAGTAGCACCCTTGCTGACGACACCCCATCTCCACTCCCTCATGCCAGGCCAAGTCGGAAGACGGAATCGCATCCTCGACGTCAATGTGACCCATCCATGATGCCGACGGTCGACATCTGAAGTTTGCAACGTGCCACACCATATGCCAAGATCACCGTAGGATGGACGGCTGCATCGGAGTATGTTTCACGGGACCCAGCACTGGCGCCGCGAAGCTTATTGGGGAGGTGTGTGTGCTGCGGAAAAGCCAGCGCCTGCAGGCAGCCGGAAAAGGGGAGGCTGAAAGGGGCCAGGGAGAAGGAACCAACAGCCGTTTGCCAACACCGCCGACCCCCCCTCATGTCTCTGACAAACCCTCTAGGCCCTCTGAGCAACACCCCGCAGGGAAAAGCAGGGTTCGGCGGGCGCTCGTGCCCGCACGGAAAAGCACGACGGGCGCTGATCTCGACCCCCCAAGCGGTGACGCCCCTTTTCCGGGTGCCCTTGCTCGTCACAACATTGGTGGATCACCGGTTGCCGAACGCATCGACGCGGAGATGGCAAGCCTCGTTGGGCTTAGTCCCCCGCTTCCCCGCAAACCCGCGGAAAAGGATCCCTGACTCGAGGCTGGGGTTGGAGGAAGGGCCCCGGGTGATGGAGTGAGATTGGAAGAGCGAGAGAGGTGTGGTGTGGCCTGTCTGGGGTTTGCGCGCGGACCTGGGGTTAGGCCGGGGCAGCCGTGCTGGAGATGCCGGGTCCCACGCTGGGGGAGGGGCGGACAGGCGGAGAAGGGGGAAGGTGTCTGGACACTTTGTTATAAACACCATCGCGCTCATCCTGTCGATCTGACTTTTTGGTCCGGGCTTCTTCACTGCCAGTCTCTCTCATCCGACAATCAACAGCAGCAGACAGCAGACAGCACGCCATCGACACCCAGCACACCGTCAACCTTCTTCGAGAATCATCGCCCAGCATGGTCTCTCCGCAGCCCGCTCCGGCTCAGGCGCCGTCGCCTGTTGACGACAAGAACCACATCAGCCATGTCGAGGCCAACACCCACGATGAGCACCTCGAGAAGGGCATCTTCGTCGACAACATCGACGAGTTCGGTGGTCACAAGAAGACGGACCCCAGGGAGATTGCCCTGGTCAAGAAGCTTGACTGGTTCATCATGGTGAGCGAACATGTTCCGATTGTCTCTGCCGACTTTTGCTGACTCTTGCTTGAAACCAGCCGACGCTCTGGCTCATGTACTTCTTCAACTTCCTCGACCGCAATGCTATGGTCAACGGTCGCCTGAACAGTCTCGAGAAGGATCTTGGCATTGACCCGAAGAGCAACCAGTACAACACGCTCGTGTCCATCCTCTTCGTCGGGTTTGTCTCTTCACTTCTCTTTCGCAGAAGTCACCCGCTGACACTGCCTTCACAGCTACCTCTGCGGCCAGATCCCCTCCAACATGATTCTCAACCGTGTCCGCCCCTCGTGGTACATGGCGGGTTTCTGCCTGGCATGGTCTGTCGTCTCGCTCCTCACCTACAAGGCCACCTCTTTCGGCAGCATGCTTGCCTGCCGTTTCCTGCTCGGCATCACTGAGGCTCCCTTCTACCCCGGTGCGCTCTACATGATCTCCATGTTCTACACGCGCAAGGAGTCCGCCACCCGCATGGCCATCTTCTACACCGGTAACATGGCCGCCTCATCCTTCTCGGGCCTTATCGCCGCCGGCATCTTCCATGGCCTCGACAAGAAGCACGGTCTTGCCGGTTGGCAATGGATGTTCATCCTTCAGGGCGCCATCTCCATCCTTGTCGCCATCGTCGCCTTCTTTGTCTTGCCTGACCACCCTCTCAAGACCCGTTGGCTGACGGCGGAGGAGCGTCAGCTCGCCCATGAGCGTATCGTGGCCGATACCACCGAGGGCCGCGAGCAGACCAGTGTCTGGGTCGGTCTCCGCGAAGCTGTCGTCGACTGGCGCGTCTGGCTCTTCTGCCTCATGGATAACCTGCACCTTTCGGCCAACGGCTTCAAGAACTTCCTGCCCAGCGTCATCAAGACTTTCACCAAGGACCCCAACGTCGCTCTCGCTCTTACCGCACCCCCCTATGCGTTCGCTGCCTTCGTCTCCGTCGCCGTCGCCTGGAACTCCGGCCGCATGAACGAGCGCACTTGGCACACCACCTGGTCCAAGCTGATCGCCATTGCTGGCTTCATCATCTCGTGTGCCACCCTCAACGTTGCCGCCCGCTGGGTTGGCATCGTCCTGTTTGTCGGCGCCACCTGTGAGTTGTCCCGCCCCACAACCTGACCAAAACACCACAACTGACTATCGAGACTTAAGACGGTGTCAACAACATCATTCTCAGTTGGTGCGCCGGTGTTGTTGGACAGACCAACGAGAAGCGTGCTGTGTCTATTGCGTATGTCTGCCTTGTCCCCTTTTCCTTTGGAGTTTTGCTAATCATTGTGTTGCAGTATGGCCAACGTGAGTTTATCCTCAAGTCCCCCACCTCGCGCAGAACCCCGCCTCAGCCACCCGTGGCTGGTGGGACCTGGCAGCTGCGCCCCCCCTCCCCCTCGCCCCCGATGCGCCCTGTCTTCAGAGCTTTGCTGACTTTTCTCAGACCTTTGGCAACCTCGCCAGTGTTTACACTCCCTACCTCTGGCCCAAGTCTGCCGAGCCTCGCTACACGCAGCCCATGGTTGCCTCTGCGGCCTTCTCCCTTGGCGTCATTATCTGCGCCTGGGTCATGCGCATTTCCCTGCAGCGCAAGAACAAGAAGCTCAGGGAGAGCAACCCCGACGAGACCAACTTCTACGTCTACTAAGCGTGTCGTGGCGAGCCGAGCCTGGCGCAGACGGCTGCGATGTCAGGAGCCGCGGCCTCGGGAGATGCGCAGAGAGCTGCGGTCCGCGCGGCGGATGCGCTTGGAGTTTGGGCAGTGTCGGTTCGACGTGTTGGACAGGAGAGATACCAAGCATCATAAACTATTCAGTTTTGCCTTTGCTCGACCTGAACTCTGGTGATATCATCGTGATGACCGTCTTTCGTGGCCGCAGCAGTATTTACTCATGTAGGTCTCATGATTCGCTGCGGATGCCGACTTGTCGTCAGTTGGAGTCACTCCATATAATCTGGACCTGCTAGACGGCTGTCTCAACATGCACTTCCGGCAGGCAGGTCGGCTCGCCATATGAACTGAAACACGCCGCTCAGCGGTTAGAGCAAATCTCTTGACCACAGCTGCTTGACCATCCTACCTGCCAGCAAAGCTCCAGCCGACAGAGTGGCGGCCAAGCTGCAGCTGCTTGCTCCGCTGGGACAAGACACTGGACCACAGTGGGCCTTCTTTTCTGGATGCTTGCCCCAGGGAAGGCAGGCACGAATTTTAAACCTCCAAGACTCTAATTTTGAATTCTCTCTTCTTCTTCACATTTTCTCCTGCCCATCACCGCACGTCCAAGGAAAACTGCACCAGCTCTACCACCATGTCGTCTTCTTATCCAGTCTCGTCGCCCGCCAGCCCTCCCCCCTCCCCTCCCTCTTCTCCATCGCCTCTCCCACATTCCTCTCTCCTTCCAATCCATATGACCACGGTCCCTATATCTACTGGGGAGGTGACGACTGTTGCCGCGTTTTTTCTTCCGGGGGAAGAAGACCAGTGCCTCGATTTGGAGACCTGGGCGGCGGGAAACATGGAGCCTCCCCCGAGCTTGAAGCGCGGTGAGTACAAGGCCAGACCGCCCCCGCCAGACGAAGCAAGACTAATATTAGTTGATAGAAGATTTTGCGCATTTGAGCTTTGACGAGATTGATGCCCTTCATGATCAGCAAGACGCGAAGCTCGCACCTTTCTTTCAGCAAGAGTACGAAGATTCCTTCTATGAACATTTGGGCGAGCTGTTTGCCGACATCAAGACGGCACGTCACGAGAAGAGCTTCCAAGAAATTCCGAAGTTCCAATGCCGCATTTGCGGCCAACAGCTGGATGACGCGCCGTCGCTGCGTGATCATCTCAGCACTGTGGCCCAGACTACCAAGTGCAAATCCGTGGAGGTGCCTATCTTCATTCTCCTGCCAGACGGTCCCTGGATACTGACAATGTGTGATCAAGGGGACAGCGAAGCCGCCCTCGTCGCCGCCTAGCAGGAAGCGCAAGCGAGACGAGGAAGAGTCCTAAGCCGTGCTTATAAATAACGGCGGAGGAGCTGGGCAGTTGCGATAATGCTTTGTTCTTGGTGGCTGTCGAGGTGGCCGTTGGGTTCTTGGCCTACAACTACTCCGTCTTGGCCCCGACCTTGCCAACATTACGCAACCCCCACCAAATGACCGCCATGGTGACGACATAGAGTCCAAAGCTGTACCACCATGCTGCCTGATAACCTTCCAACAAAGCCTCGGCCGGCGGTTCGGTAGATGCCAGACGATCTGTTGTCGTACTGGCGATCAGCGCCGACGTCGTGAGCCCGACACTCCGCCCAATCTGCGCAATGGTGTTGTACACGCCTCCAGCGACACCCTGTGTCTGGGCAGGGAACAGCGATGTGATGACAAGATTGGAGATGGTGATCAGAACGTTGACACCAATTGCGTTGACGAACATGGCAGGGAAGCAGCAGGCCCAGTATGTCCATGCGGGATTGGCGTTGGCCATGAGGACTGGCGCCAACAGGGCGATGCCAATGGCTGCGAAAGAGGTCACGTCGGCTCTCACGCGGTGTACCGTCAGGGCCATGAGGATGTTCGCGAGCGTGCCGCCCAAGGGAACAGGAAGCATGCGGACTGTAGACGAGTCAGTGGGAGTTAAAATAACAGGAGGCAAGCCAACATACCTGAAGTGGCTGTGGCCGTGAGGCCCTGGACATATTGGTAGTAGAATGAAGACAGCGTCTCAGTGGCGTTACCTGCACCCCAGACAAGAAAGACGCTGATGCAGACGCTGGTGAAGAGCTTGTTCTTCCACAGCGAGTTCGGGATGATGGCTGGCTTGCCCAGTCGTTCTCGCCGACCGACCCAGAACACAAATGCAACCGCAGTGACGGCTGATATCACGAGCAGAGCGATATTGGCCGGCTGAGTGATGGCGCTGATGTTCCGGGTGATCGATGCCAGCACATACGAGCACATGGACAAGCCGATACTGGCCAGCAGGGCGCCGACCCAGTCGACTTCAGAGACAAGGCGGTTCCAAGTGATGGGCTCAAGGTTCCGAGGCCGGGGAAGAGCCCACAAGGCGATGGCGAGAACGATGGCACTGAGGATGGCGCCGATGTGGAAGGACCATCGCCATCCAATGGTGTCAACGAAGAACCCCCCGAGGGCCAGGCCCGACGAGAAGCCGACAGTCTGCCCGCCGCCCATGCATGCGAAACCGACGTTGCGCTTCTTTCCAGGAGGAAAAGAAGACGTGATGAGACTGACGGCCGAGGGGAGACACATGGAGATGGCGACGCCTGAGAAGGCTCGGAAGGCGATGATCTGAGGACCTGTCTTTGCGAGACCGCAGGCCATGCTGAAGATGGCTTGGAGAAGACACCCGACGGCGTAAATGTTGCGTGGACCGACCAAGTCGCCGACTGCGCCGCATATCAGGAGAGTGCAACCGCATGTGAGGGAGAAGATGGAAGCAGGCCTGGGGGTGTCAGTACTTGGATCCTGGAGGAGGTGGGCGAGAGGAAATACCAGAGCATGAGAGCCGGGTCCAGGGCAAGGTCCTCAGCTAATGCGGGCAGCGACACGGAGATGACACCGTTCATGAACGATCCCAGAGCTGTCGCTGCGGCGACGCAGACAATGATCGCCCATGTCCTGCTCTTGGAGACGGCGCCTTCAGAGTCGCGCGATCGGACTGTCAGGGGCTCGTGATCGATCGAGAGCGGCGCGAGGTGGACTGGCTCGGGCACAGCCGTGACTGTACATGTTTGCGTGCCGGACATTTTAGAAACGTTTCTCGGCATTTCAATCAAGACTAGAAAAGAAGAGCTGATGCGAAAAGTTTGGTTTATAGGAAGAAGACTTCGGTGTAATTGACATGATGCCGAAGACCGGTGTCGGCCGAACCTTGGCAATGACTCAACTCAACGTCGGTCAAATCTTGCAGGCCCGATCCAAGACACTCATGGCGACAACCTCCGCTTAGTCAACCAAGAATGTAAGGGAAATCCTGAACATCTCGAGAGTTGATAAGAGGACGTCCTGATTCCATTCGCTGCGACGACAGGAGCCCAGGACGCGTCGGTATTTGCCCTCCCCTTGGTCGCCTGCCCGTGTTTGCTCCGACCGCCCTCCTCCTTCAGTTCCTCGGACGAGTCGCGGGACGAGTCTTGCGACTCTTTTTCTTGGCCGAGTTGATGTCGCTGTGGTGTCATTGTGCGTCAGCCATCATCTGTCTTGTGGGGGTGAAGGAGTACGGCAACACACCTGACACGCTGGAGCGCGTGCAGATACCAGTTGAAGCTGGAGGCTGGAACCGAATCGGAAGACGAGGAAGGGCCCCAGGAGATGCTGGCGGGAGTCACCGGGGCCGCAGCAATTTGAGCGGTGGCTCCAGGAGTGCCTCCCTGGGCGGTGGAAGACGCGGCCACGGCAGTTGGACCAGAAGATTGACGGGCAGACATGATGCCGGCGGATGGTGAAGTAGTTGAGGTGCTGAGAGTGTGACAATGTATGGGAAAGTGAAGCTCAAGATGGCTTCGGGGGTTTGTACTCGGAAGAGAAGAGAAGAAGGTTTGGAGCCCCCCGTCAACTAGTGAAGGCCAAAATTGAATAAAGAGCGGAAAGAACAAACGTGCCGGTAAGGCACTGTCGTTCTTTCGTTGCCGGGCTCGGATTCAGGCAGTCATGTCCGGCACTCTTTACTTCCCTTGGCAACTAGCAGCAAATCTAAAAAGTGAAGGCATGTCAAGTGATTCAACAGATCTCGATACGAAAGCAAACAGTTTAAAGAAAGGTTTTCTTGATTTTCTTGATCTTCTCGTGACTACCCGGTCTGTTTGAAGCCTCATCCTTGCCCATCTTTCCCCAGATCTCCCAGATCTCCCATGACCCTAACATTCTGGCTCTCTTGTCTTGGTACCCGAAACTCCTTGACCAAGGCACCTTCCTCACCAAAACTTGTCATGAGCTGCTAGGCTCGGTGGCTTCCTCCGCCGGGCATGAATCAGACTCAAATCTCCTCCTCCAGAACAGGCGCGCCAGGGAGCATCGCAGGGGGCGCGATGATGGCGGTGCTCCAGCCCTGGTAGCAGGTGATGCGCAGAGTGCAAGGGTCGATCATGACCTGGCCGGCGTGGAGGTCTCCGTGCATGATGCGCGAACGCTTCTCGCCGTCACCTTGGGCGTCAAGGCTGAGGCTCTCGTCGAACAGGTCGATGTCCTGGGGGACGATCTGGTTGCACGAAGTGGTGAAACGAGGGAGGGGCGCGATGAAGAACTCATTGGCGTACCAGTCGATGAAGTAACTGCCGACGCCCTCAAACTCGGACTGGCGGAGCTGCTCGCGGTGGTTCTCGAGCTGGCGGCGGATAAACTTCTTCTCCTCGGGGGTGAGCGGGTGGTTGCCACGGCCAGCAGCCCACTCAATGACACGAGCGCCATCGTTGTTCATGAGCGCGTCAAGAGGCACACCAGGGTCAGCGGAGGTGAGCACCCACGTGAGGCGGCGGCTGTTGCGGGTAGAGCTGTCGAACCAGTAGACCTTAGGGACCGGGAGGGCTGTCTTCTCGTTCATGTAGGTGAGGATGCCCACCTCCGCCTCTGTGCGGACAAAGGCGTCCAGGGGCGCAAAGACGCGCATCAGAATGGTGCGAGGGACGCGTTGAGCCTTCGCATCCTTGGCGTTGAGCTCCACCTTGAAGATCTTGGCCGAGGCGTCAGGCTGCCAGAGAGCGGTGGTGATCTTGAAGTCCGGAGACAGAGGAAGGCGACCTTCGGCGATGTACTCGCGGAGGATGTCACCGGCGCCCTGGCTGGTGAGCATCTGGTAGTTGAAGTCCACGGAGTTGCGGACGAAGTTGATGGGGAAACGGATAGGGTGGTCGGTGGAAGTCATGGTGGGGAGAGAGATGGGTTGAGGGAACGGAGTAGACATTTGTCGTGTTGGTTCTTGGTGTGGTGTGTGAGTGTGTTTTCATTGATAGATGTGGAAGAGAGTACATGTCGACTTGGTGGCCGACAGGGTCTCTAATATAGCACTCTTTCTACGACATGGCTCGCCTCTGTCCCCGAAACAGCGGACATGTCCCAGTGAATAGACTCGACTGTGTTATTCTCCGCGGCATTCATCATGGTCTAGACGCGGACTCGAAACCCATTGTGACCATGTCACACTGGCCAGATTTCGGCCGGACTGAATCACTTGGAAGGAAGTTGTGAACGGACGGGCTACTCGGGCTATTGTTTGCGTGAATCAGTCTCGATGGATGCGGATCAGACGGTTAGTCTGGGGGATTTGGCATTGTAGGCTTGAATCATCGCACGAAGAGTGATGGGGAGAGACGGTCAGGAGGGGGCTTGGGCTGGGAGATATGTGTCTTTTGACTTGCGTTGACACATACCGGACGGTTATTCTGAGCGAAATGACCCATTAGATCTTGTCACTTAGAGGTTTGGGTCACTTGCGATGCATGAGGCGCGGAAAAGAGGTCTGAACGGCCTGGTACGGCGGATTCTGTCACTTGGTCGTCCCCTATCTTGCGGGGGACATAGTGCGGACTGTTGCCGCGGCGATCTGCCCCGCCTGCCTCTGCCCTGTCTACCTTTGTGCCGGAATGATCCACTACCAATGTGGAGTGGACGAGAGGTCTGAACAGCCTGGCCCGTCGGATCTCGTGATATGATACTCTATTCACGCGCGAAGGATGCGGTGCGGACGGTTCTTCCAGTGTCCAGCCCTACCTGTCTTTGTGCCGGATGCACTCCCGACATACGCGGAGAGGACAGCCAGTCTGAGCGGCTTGGACTGTCCTATCATGTCACTTGATATCCCCTTCACGTGCGGACGACATGGTGCGAACGACCCTCTGAGCGGCCTCCCCCGTGTGTCTTTGTGCCGGAACCACTCCCGACAGACGCGGAGCAGACACCCGGCCTGAACAGCCGTCCTATTCACTTATCCTGCTGTATCATTGGCGAAAATGTGATGGCCGTGGACGGGGTGACCTGTCTGAACGGACTAGCTTGTCGGATGTGATCCATTATCCAAGCTTTGACAATGCCAGCCTGATGCACAATGACCAGGCCTCCTGAAAAGGGGCCAGGCCTGGCAATGAATCAGATCGACAAATTTTCCGAGTTCCTGCCATTCATCGTAGTCATGCCATGCGAAAGGGCGGCCTCCATTATCTGATTCATGTTGTCCTTTGGTGGAGCAGATAGCTGTGGAGTGCAAGGACTCCATCGGCCAGAGACTCATCCGGCGACATGGCCGAATCATATTGACATGGGGACGGGACATCATAACTTACTGGTCATGGACTCATTCTGACACTTGGCGAAGCGCAAGTCAGGCAGAGATTCAGAAGCTGGGTTGCAGGACACTCAGAAAGGCATGTGGCTCGTGTGATGCAGTGCCAGGCAAAAGTCAGAAGCTAGGTCGGGGAACTATCAGAAGACATGTGATGTATGATGCTAGGTGGTATCTTCATCTATCCAAAATGTACAAGTATGCTCCAAATGCAACGCTTACGCCGGTATATGCGGAGGGACCATCACGGTGCCCCGAATATGTCTGACTAGAAGAAGAGGACGACTGCTGCCGCCAGAGCAACCAGCCCTGTGAGGCTTGCCCCAAGCCTCGGCGCAGCATTGCCGTTGTCGTCCTGGGTGCCACCGCCGTTGCCGCCACTTCCTCCTCCACCGCCTCCACTGCCGCCGCCACCCCCGGACGGCTCACCAAGTGGCGGGCGGTCCGAGACGTCACCCGGCCCTGCAGCCCAGGTAAAGTTCGAGACAACGCTCTGGGAGAACGACCGAACCTCGTTAGACACGGTATTGTCGTCGTTGGCAGTCGACCCTGCGACGCAAGGCGCGCCATTCCACTCGACATCGGCCACGGCTCTCCACAGCAGGGTCATGTTGGTGAGTGTCTCCCAGGTGTAGAATAGCTTGCAGTTGGCAGCCTCGTACACGAACTGCACAGGAGTGCCATCGATGTCATCGTGCATGTGGACGTTGGCGGTGTTGACCACAAACGTCTCGGGCGGCGGACCGGCGAGGGGAGAATAGTTGTAGAATGTATCCGCGTCGAGGGAGTCAGGGTGCGACTCGCGGAGGTTGATATCCTGGAAGACAGTCTGAGCCGTGTCGAGGCTGACGACGGGACCGCCCTTGGTACCACCGATAGCCTGCATGGGAGCCTCGATCGGGCGGCCACCCATGGCGACGGTGCGGATGCCAAGGACGCGGGCCATGAGTCCGACGGCGATGGCGCAGGCTGACGCGCAGTAGCCATCTGTCACGATGACTGTGTTGGCGGGTTCAAAGTGCTGCGGGTGGAGGGCGACGCCAAACAGCCGGGGGAAGTCGACGACGAGCGCTACCCAGTAAGGCTGGAAGAGCTTCGTAAAAGTGTCGCCGAGGATCTCCTCGCCGCTGTAAAAGTCGGCCCAGCCGCTGAACGGCTTCTTGTCCTCGTCGACGGCCTCGGAAGGGTCAAAAGGGAAGAATTCCGCGAGGCTGACGTTGTTGGCCTCGGCCGTTGAGCCCATCCACCCAAGGACGTCGTTGGCGCGGGCGCGCATGGTGAGGAAAATGTCGTCTCGAGGGAACAACACGTTGTACAGGCTGATGAGGTTGGCGATGGTTCCGCCGCCGTTGCCCTGGAAGTCGAGGATGAGTCGATCGGCGCCTGCCCTGCGACTGTCGTCGACAAAGTTGTTGATGACGGAAGCAAACTCGAGCATGTCTCGCTGAAGGTCGGTGGTACTGTCATCGGTCATGAAGCTCTTGACGGCAATGACTGCGGTGTTCTTGAGGGAGTCCTCGTCATCGCCAAAGAGGTATGCGCTCAGGTAGTTGTCGGAATGCTTGATGACTGGGTCGGGGTATCCTTGGAGATCGGGCAGATCACGCGGCGCACCGATGCGGTCAGCCAGAGGCTGCGACCGAGGCTGGCCAGACCGACCGGGAACCTCGAAGCGGCGGTGGACGTCGAGGCCCGAGGAGATGCCTGCCCAGTCGCCGCGTAGAATGGCGTAGTTTTGCACCTCGATGGAGCTGCCGTTGGTAAAGACGAGAGTGCTCGAGTCGTTGAGGTTGCCGTTGTTGACGCGGACCGGGAGTCTAGCCTGGCCAATGTTCTCCAGCGGCGCGCTCCAGACCTGCGTGTTGTAGGCGGCGTCCGGATCCTGGCTGCCGTCGTTGTCGACGGACCGCTGCTCCAACCACGAAACGATGGGCATGTTCTCGTACGACTCGACGGGCGACGGCTGGTATCTCGATGTGATGCCGGCTAGGTAGTCCTGGTAGAGATAGACCTGGGGTAGGGCGAGACCATCCTCGGAGATGGAGATGAAGATGACGGGCGTTTCGAAGGACACGGCGCTGATGAGGGCGGGTTGGTAGCCCAGATGGCCTTCGCGCGGCTTGACGTTGATCAGGCGGTACAGGTCGACGACAAAGTCGTACTGGTTGTCGTACTCGTCATTCTCCACCATCCGAGTCATATTCTGGAGACCGCCCAGCATGTCGACGCCGGGAAACATGTAGCCCGGTGGGGGGTCCGCCAAGACACCGGTGGTGCTCTGGAACTCCAACCAAGGCCGCACCCAGCGGATGAGGCCGACATCTCTCTCCTTGTCGAGGGGTATCGATCGCATGCAGGCGTAGGCTTCGGAGGGTCTAACAATGGCGTCTGTAGGGGAAGAGTGAGCAGTGATTCAGAGGCTGACTGGTTGTGGCAATGCTTACATGCTCCTTCAGCTGTTGCGTTTGCGTAGGCATCCGCGAGCCCGGCGCAGGCGCTGTTCGAGCCGCCCTGTCGCTTGTTGACCCATGGGACCGCGGCGGCCAGCTGTGAAAGCGCCAGCGCGCTCGCGAAAAGGGAACTCCTGGGGCCGACCATCGCGACGCAAAGACGTCAGAGGGTTGAAAATGGCTCGTCCATCGCGCGCAAGAGGGGCGCTCCGGGGTCGCGAATCCTTTTCTATTTTCCCAGGCCCAGGCACCAAGCCCAGCAAACAGGGCGACTGTCAGCTCGGCGCGGCACAGCTCCGTGTGATGCTGGGCCCGGTGGCTCAGACCCTGGCCATTCTCCCACAGTGTGACCATTCACGAGCGGTGTCAGGGGGCGGGGGACACACACCAACGACGCCCGCCAAGGGTGCTATGCGTGGGAGTGGACACGGGCTGGCTGTAAGTGCCCCCGTTGGTCTTTGTCGCACCCGCGCGAGGCAGCCCTGGTCGGGGCCGAGCGGTGCGCCGGATGCCTAGATGGGCGCATCGTATCGTGGAGGCATCAGACGCATGAGGATCCGGCCAGGGGTTGTGATTAGGCTGGATGTGCTGATGGCGGCGGGCATATCAGAGTCTGGTTCGGAGAGATGACAGCGGGCTCAGCGGGCTGTTGGTCGCCGTTTCATGCTTGCCGATCCGTCTTCGGGGCAGCTCCGGAGGCTGACTTGTTGCTCCGCTTGTCGGGCAAAAGGTGGCACAGCGGACGGGGTCATCGAAGTCTCCGCGATGCTGGGCACTCGAGCGGACTGTCTTGGCCATGTCGCCCATCTGGGCCATCTCGCAGCCGTGGCTGCCTCATCGCCACGGGACCTGCAGGTGCTCTGACTGGATGCCGGCACATCCAATCGTGGTCAGGTGTCCTTGGCAGCGAGTTGTAGATTCGTCTGTCGGCTGAGACAGTGAAGCTTGAGGCGTTTGCTTTGTTTTCCAGCCGCAACGGCGGGCGACCCTGTCAGCCTGTCTCGGGAAGCGGAATGAGGAGCCCGGCTAAGGCTGCCGGGGACTTTAGGCGAATGACTAGCCTGATTGTGTGCCCCGCGGGAGCTTGGAAATGGTCCGCGTCGTTGGCTCTTCTTTGTCGTTGGAGAGACGGCGTCGAGGGAGGGCACCCGGCTTCTTGGGTCGTCAAACGTGGTATGGCGCGAGGTGTAGTCTCGAATGTTGGAGTCAATTGCATGCTTTCTCCTGACGAAACGCAGACAGCTGTCGTGAAGGGCACAGACTGAGGAGCCTGCTGGAAGGGGGTGAGGACAGGGGAGGGCAGTGCATGTTGGCCGATCAGTGTTGGGGGCGGAGATTGGGAGATGTGGAAGTCGGATGACTGGGCGGGGCGACTGGGCTGTCCCCTGCTAGCACCGTGACGTGCCAAAGTCCCTATTTTGAGTCAGGGCAGGACAAATCCAAACCAGACCAACCGTTTTGCCCACCACCAAAGTCCCAATCATTCCTTCAACCTCCAGACCCGACCATAGCCACGACCATTACCCGACGGCTGGCACCGAGAACCAACAACGCCGATGATCCCGAGACGATCCTACCTAGGACGTCAGACTCGAATATGCAACCTCTGCCGATACCGTGCACTGGCTGACCGAACGAATGTGCCTTGACCGCCCGATCTCGACACCATCGACGACTCCCTCCGAACAACGAACCACCCGACTCGACGACAGCCAGCAGTGCTGGACAACTCCCCATCGTATGGTTGGCAACAAGCGACCGACCTGCCGACAAAATTACAATCTTCAGAAAGGCTGCCGAAGGCCAGGGCAGTGGCAGCACTGCTTCGAGGCCTGGCGGAGGCCTGACTGTCAGAAACCGACATGCCACCGCTTCCCTCTACACTACATTATCCAAGTTTTGACGGCTGAGCCGCCAGTCAGCGGTTTGCCATCGCAGCCTATCGAGGTAGCATGCAAGTGCTTGCACGAGAGACTGCCGACTGCCCAGAAATCGGATCCAACGACATCCCGAGGGACCCTTCCCTTGGAAGAAGACATCGAGTACGACACGTTCAGCACCCACGGCCCAAGACTCGTATTGCTTCAGCATTTCATCTACACTACTACCCCTCCTCGCGCCTCCTTACTTCTACCTCGGGATATCCAAGTGAAAGTCCCAAACCTGCAGCTTCCGATCCGGGAACCCGCCGCCCTGACGCACAAATACACTCAAAACACCCTCGTTCTTCAGCCTCCGCTGATCGAACAACGGCTCTGTCGACGCGTTCTCAATAACCCCCAGCAACTTCCAGTCCTTAAACTTCGCCGCCTCGCTGGCAGCATAGATCCGCGTCTGCAGCGCCGCAATGTCCGGCAGCAGCGCAATCAACCACTCGCCCTTTGCGTCGGCCGCAAACTTGCCGCGCGGGTCGTACAGATCAGGCCCGTTGATGTCGCCTGGGTCAATGGGGTTCTTCGTCCATGATCCTGTGTCATGTGTCAGTAATCAGCCCGACGTCTCCATTTCCTCGTGTTGGCTTACCGTCCGTCTCCCGGAGGAAGTGCTGGTACAGGTGCTCTCCTGACAAGTTGTCCCTCATCAGCACGTGGAAGCGCCCCTTGGCGTCGATGAGCTGCCCTTCCTGGTTCACCATGCGGGCGTTCTGCGGCACATCCCACACCAGGGTCGAGTCGTCCGCGGTCGAGATGGGCACCGTCAGGCTTTCACCTTTTGTGTTGTGCCACGTGCGACCCTCATCGTCCGAGTACGCAAAGTAGACGCCGTGGTTCGTGTCAGCGTTGGGCGTCTCTCGGACCGTCCAGGATGTGTACAGGCGGCCGTCGAGGAAGTCGAGCCCGTTGATGTATGCGTTGTTGTCGCTACCTTGGATGTACTTGCCGTACGCCGTCCACCGCTGCGTCGAGATGTCGTAGTGGTGGATGTAGCTGTCACCGGAGCCGGACCTAGGGGCGGTCAGAACGTGTTGATGGGGCAAGTATGTGGCAAGACTCACATTCCGATACGGAACTCCAGCAGCATATTGCCATTCTCCAGTGACTCGAACCGGGGGTAGGTCAGAGGTGTCCACGGGCCAGTCGAGCCAGGCAGGTCGTGTGTGACGGGCCCGAACAAGTCAGCAGTCCACTCGGCGCTGGACGGGACGTCGTTTGCAATGCCCTCGTGGGACACCCTGTAGTTGAGAGGCACGTCCTGTTTCGTCAGCACATTCATCGATGCGTCGCGTCGCAGTCGAGGAGAAGCTCACATGATGATCGAAGCTCAGATGGATTCTACCATCCCCCGAGATGCCCATCGAGATCATGTTATGTCCGTCCATCGTTTTCTGGACATAGTCCTTGAACGTGAGGTACTCCCATTCCCCGACATTGGGTGTCACCCGCCGGCGGCCGAGGTTGACGTAGTGGTTGTTGTAGCCCGCCGGCGTCGTGTTGTAAAAGGTGACATATTGGAAGTCGCCGTGCGTGATGAGCACGTCTTCCTGGTAGCTGACGCCATTGAGCCTTTCCGAGCCTTGGAGGTCGGTCGCGATCTCCCAGTGCTCTACCTTGGTGACGGTGATGCCGAGGACAGCCTGGGCCAGGCCCAGGAGGAGGAGAGGGGCGTTCAGGCGCATGTTGAGAATGGTGTGTGGACGAGCGCCCTTCCTCTGGATTCGCGACGCGCCATCAGCACGTATTATACCTCTTTCCTGGACCTTTCGTCCACTCTGCCCCTCTGCAGATCCCTTCTTTCCGTTCAGGACCCAGCGGGAATGGCACGCAGATCACCACTTGTGTCGTATAACCTGCAGACATTGGGCGGCAAACCAGACCTTACGTCAGTCACATGGAACAAAAGTCTCAGCCCGTGCGGAAACACAGCTCCAGGAGTCGTGCCGTGGAGTTACGTCCCTGCGGCGGTCAATCCCGTTCGGGCTGTGTGTACGTGCCAAAACAGGATCATCTTGCCCGCCTCGGCACTGAGATCCTGCCGATGTCCTTTCCAGGCTTGGGCCAGAAACTCAATGGGAGGCTGGCCCGCCTCCGCATCACACACACCGCGGCATTTGATACCGAGACCGTCATGATGCCTGTCGTGCCTTGAGCCGGGCGAATCAACGAGGCGCGCATGTTACCCCGCGGACCACCTCCACCCCATTGCGGGGTGACTTTGTTGATCTTGGGGGTGGAGGTGCCGCTTGCTCCGGGGTAATGCAGCACGAAGGGGCTGGCGACATGGGGAAAGAGTTCTGCACGACAATTGGTCGAGTCCAAGCTACGACGTTCTCCTCGTACAGAACTGCATATCCGTCAATCCCTTGCCTACCACTCTTCGTCCTGGTCAATCTCCTCCTCTCCGTCGGGGGCACCCTCCATCCTCTTCCACTCCATGTAGCGGGCCTCCCAATGGCCTTCGGCAGCGCGGCGATGGAGCTCCTCCACGGAGCCGGGCTCGCCCGTCTTGAGTTTGACTGTGCAGGGCCACTTGGGAACGATGGTATGTGTGTTCTTTCCCTCCAGACGAATGAACTGTGAAATCTCAGCAACCATTGAGTTGCGGAGGAATCTGTTGGTTGTTAGCGAACTTGGGCGCTTGTAACGAATGCATGTTTCCAAGGACGCACCGGTCAAACACGGGGTCGTAATTGGTCAGAATCGAACAGCTGATGCTGTTCAAGAAGGTTGTGGGATGGTTCGAGGTACCCTCCTGGTAGTAGGTTCCAGGGCTGGGTCTTGTTTGAGCTGGGAGGAGGTAGTTTCGGCACAGGTTGTGAATTTGTCCACCAGGCTCAACTATCGCTCGTCTCTCAGGTAGCGTCAGGGTATCCCTGACGGCAACCATGAAAAGCGAGACCATCGTGGCGTGCGGGTTGTCGTGAGGCTGTTGCAGCAGGGGTGTCATCACACCTCCTGTCAGATAGATGCCGAGGAATTGTGTGTCCACAATGTTCGATACCTATCGGGACACATCAGAGGGAGGTTTTGCTCTTCATTGGAATGTCTAGACTTACCTCGATGCGGCAGAAGCTGTCTCGTGGGAGATTTGCGGTCAGGATTTCGGCATTGGCCTGCATCATGTGGAAGTTGAACTCCAGACGGCGCATATTTCGGAGGCATTTGCCCAGGACTTCCCGAATATGGTAGAAGAGCTTGCCGTAAGTGTCCGAAGTCGCGCCGCCACAGGGTGTCTTGAAGACATCCTCGGTGCACCAGCCGTTGGCTGGCCTGGCACAATCCTTCATGAGCCATGCGTCGCCGTCCTTGACCAAGGTTCTGCCAAGATGTCAGCGACCAATAGCGACCAATTTGACCTCTGTGAAGGCTCGACTTACGGGTTTGGGATGGTGAAGTCTTCTCGGCGAGACCCAAATGGGAGGAATATTCCACTGTCGAGGTAGCCCTTGACGCTGACCCGGGCATGGACGGGCATGTGAGTGAGTCCAAGGTCGTCACGATCGATGTTATATCGCATTTCAGTCTTCCTGGCGGTAAGAATGTCATCGAGTGTGATGTTATGAGGGATGTCGAAGTAGGTGAGGAGGTCCTTCCATTCCGATGGTTGCAACACAACCTTGAACGAGTTGGACCCAAAGTCCCATATCTTCTCCACAAGACTGTTGGGGTTCGGTCCTTGCAAGTCGATCATGTAACAGACCATCTGAATCTGTGGCTTCACCTTTTTCTGGAGGATGTTCAGGTCAGACTTGCGGATGAACGATGAATACCAGACGTGAATGATGCAGTCAATCGCCTCGTCTACGTCCTCGACCACCATGGCGATGAGGAAGAGGATGATGTTGCGCGCCACAATGGCGGGATTCTTGTCGTTGACCGTGATGCTGATCGGGGCGGTGCGGGTCTCGGGGATATCGGCGATGGTCTTGAAGACGTTGCGCGGATCTCCAGAGGCTGCATGGGAAATTTGTGGTCAGCACTTGCCACTTGGCGGCAGTAGAACATGATACTTGCCTGCAAACAGAAGGGAAAGCTTTCCCTGGTAATCAGCTCCTTCGTTGTCTGAGAGCTTCAAAATATCGATGGCGGGCATGTTGCCCAAGAAGAAGGTGACGGGCCGCTTATCGGGTTGGGCTTCCTTGGTAAAGGTGGGCCAACGACCCTCCAGATACCAAGCGGGCATCCATGTGTCTTTCGTGAGAGGCGAGCGGCAGTCGATCTTGTGCTTCTTCCAGTGAGCCTTTTGGCAATCTGAGCCGCAGTACTGCCATGGAATCTGTCAGCAAGGGGTCTGTGGCGCGATGAGGGTTGGATGCAAACGAACCAGGACGAGACGGCAGTTCTTGCATGTGTGTGTGCCGATCTCCTTGCAACCAGGCTTGCCTGGATCCCAGTTGGCGCAGACAAATTTCTGAGGCGCCATGGTGATGGTTAGGTTGTGGCAGATGCCAGGATGAGAGGTTGGTGTTGTGGTGAGGATGGAGGGAGGGACCTGGCCGGAGGAGAGAAAAGGGTAGAAGGGTCGGGGACCAATTTTCAGTGACTGCCAATCTTGGCCTGCAAAGTAAAATCAGGTTGCAAACGGCGGATTTTCCAGCAGGCTGGCCTGTGCCTTGGCCACCTCAGGCCTGGAGATGGATGCAAGGCAAGCCGGCAGGACGGTCATAGCTTTGGGTGGCCAAGATGCATCAGCCTCGTGGAGGCCAGTCCTCCACAGAGAGGTTTCTTGTGTCGGGTTTCCCAGAACAAGGCCACTAGACACATGCAAGTATGCGTTTCAAGATCTCCGAGATATCACTTGCATGCTACTCATACTTGCGCTCATGAGACTTGCCAAAGATACTGGCCCAAGGGCGCCGTCCCGGATGGTGACATCCACGGCAGTGGACCTTGAAGTGCCGAGAAATTCAGCACCTCTCAAGGCATATAGGTTCCGCTCCTTCCCATATTCCAACGGGGCCGCGGTGGTCGAGCTGGTTAAGTCAGTGGAATCCACCAAACAACCCCCTTCCACCGTTGCGCCCTATACCTGGGTTCGATTCCCAGGCCCAGCAAAATCCCCAGACATCGTGGGATTTTCTACCCCTTCGGATCCTTGCATAGCAGGGTGCCCGGAGGGGGTCTTTTTGACTTTTTGCAGCAGCTACGTGAACAAGCATTTAGCCTCCAGATTTTCTCACGAGGCGGCCGTTGCAAACGGCAGAAACTTCCCCGAACAACAGGGTAAAAACCAAACGAAAACATCGGCACGCGCAATCCCGATTGGTTGCAAGTTGTTTCTCGTCGACTGCATCGACATATGCATCGAACTTGGCAGCCATTGCGAAAAGGGGCGACGCCAAGCCTCACCGCGACCAATCCTCGGCATCACGTCGAAGTCGAGGCACAACCCAACTTGCGGGCATCTTTCAATCCTCCACTTCCAACACAACAGATGACCCAAACAGTATCGAAGGATTGGACTTCAACAATCAACACCGCTGCAAGGTACCGGCACGGTCGCCGACCCGGACCACCGGAACTCGCGGTCAAGACAAACGCACACCCCCGAATGCCTTCAGACCAGGATCTCCAGGAAAGTCGACTCTCGAGTCAAGTCCCCTCCCCAAACCAACTCCTTCAAAAGCTCACAATGCATCAGATGACCTCCCCCGCAGGCCTGGTCTCCCAAAAGCGAACCGACAGATCCGCGACCTTCCTCTTCTGCACTCTTCCAACCCCTCAAAACAGTCGTCACCTTCGGCACCCTCAACAAAGCACCCCGAATCTATTCCCCATGGGACCCAATATCAAGCCGGTGCACTTGCAACGCCACGCCCAGACTTTCCCCGCCGAATCACTTCATTGCGGAGTCGCGCGCTCCGTGGGTGCATCAACCAAGACACACGACGCACCATGCCATTGATCGTCAGCCACGTCGAATGGCCTCGCTTTCGGGGGGAACGCTCGGGGCAAAACCAGCCGAAAGGTTACACGAGGCCATGTCGCAATCGGATCTCCCCGGTCCCCAACACCGTCTAGCGGGCAGACTATGTTGTCCTGCTGATGAACAGGGGAATGCTTTTAGGAAGTCGTCATAACAAGGGGTCTCTGAGTCGAGAGCGGGTTTGTCGAATACGGGCTCCATCTTGGGGCCGTGGTGCTTCTTCAGCGGGGATGGGGGAGTTGCATTCGCGAACGAATTAGCCCGAGGGAGCTGGCTCCATCACTGCATCAGGCATGTTCCCCGCGTCGGCCGACCTCGATTTTGCGGGGATAAGCTGCCGGCAATCTCGACGTGGTCTCAAGGGGCCGCTGCGCATTCAGGGGGGTGCCTTGGAACGAAAAGCCCAGGCCGTCTCCGCTGGGAGGTTGATTAATGGTCGGCGCTACTCGGGGAACATTGTGAGGATTAGATTAACAGCCCAATCAACGTGTGGCAGCACAGTCTCGGCGGCGGCCATGCGATGCGATGAGACGAAAAAGAACAGACGACGTCAATGGACGGTTTGGTGACATTGGAGTCTGTGGGCGAGGAGCGTGTGGCTGCCCGATGGTCTGGTTGATGGGAAATATTCAGGCGCTCTATACGGTGCTGTCACCGCTGCTGCTGCTTCCTCCTGGTGATCATCGGACAAACACCCCGGTCCGGCACTCCGACATCGCCAAGCCCCCGGACCAGCTGCAATAGATGAAGGGGGGCCCGGGACATTGCTTCTTCAGGCCTTCTGATTCGAGGAAACGACCCGTTCGTCAGAATAAACCCATGTCAACAGGGTTGGCCTCTCCTCTAATCGAGCCCATGTCCAAGTCAACGGTCTCTTGTTCCGCTGACTCTGTTCTTCTCGAGCCCCAAATATATAAAGACCCGTCGAAACATCCCCCTTTCTCCCTTTCCTGTCCCCATCATCCCATCTTCTACCTCATCCCCCACAATGCTTCGCTTCTCCCTCCTCACGGCCGTGCTGGCACTGGTCTCCCTCGTCGCCGCCCAGTGCGGCTCGGGCACGCCTCATGCCAGGGTCACCGGCTCCGGCAGCTCCTTCACAGCCACCCGCGGCTCGACAAACGTCTACACGGGCTCCGACTACCGCGCCGCCATCCAGGCCGCCATCGACTCCATCTCCAGCGGCCAGCGCGTCTCCGTCATCGCCTCGGGCTCCATCGGCGCCAGCACCCTCACCATCCAGTCCGGCAAGATCTTCGAGGGCTGCGGTACCATCAACGTCGCCCTCCGCAGTGGCCGCGGCGCCATCGAGTCTATCGGCACCACTGGTGTCCAGATCCCCTACCTCACCATGACCGGAAACCCCTACTTCGGCCTCCGCTTCTCCGGCACCCGCGACCTTGTCCTCGGCCAGATCACCATGAACCTCTCCGGCGGCCTTGGTATCCGCTTCGACCGCGATGCTGCCCGCAACACCAACACCCGCATGGGCACCATCAACGTCACCGGCGCCGGCAGCCACGCCGTTGAGGTCTGGAACATTGACGGCCTCAACATCAACCAGGTCATCGCCCGCAACGTCGGCGAGTCCGGTCTCCTCGTCCAGGCCTCCACCAACGTCCAAGTCGGCCTCGTCGACGGCAACAACGTCGGTGCTGGCACTGGCTACGGCACTCTCCGCTTCGCCAACAACAATGGCCAGCTCTCCAACGGCCAGTACACCACCAACGTCAACGTCGACCGTGTCATCTCCCGCGGTGGCGGCCGTGGCGTCTTCTGCGTCTCGCAGTCCGGTGGTGCCACCATTGGCTCCGTCGACCTCGCCAGCAACGGCAACAACGCCATCCTCATCGAGAACTGCTACAACCTGACCATCCGTGGCGGTACCGTCAACGGCGGTGGCGAGGTTCGTCTGGCTGCTCGCTCCGAGTTCCCCAACAACCGCGACATCTCCATCACCCTGACCGTCAACAACACCCCCGTTCGCGAGTCGCCTTGCGGCACCAACATCACCTGGAGGCTTTCGGGCAACGGTGCCAGGAACATTTGCTGAAAAATTGGGCCGAAGGAGCCAAGCTGAAGTTTTTCGATCGTACATTTCACATATCTTCCCGTACATACTCACGAACCGAATACATACTGTTTGAGACACAACCCGGTGCGATGACTTATGTGATGTGCAAGTTGACCAGCTGTCGATGGTCCCTGATTGTGGTGGGAATGAAGCACCTTTCAGGCACGCGTCAGAGGTGATGGCGGTGCTAACCTGGTGTTGTATGTTGCCTGTATGCTGTTCTATGGCGAAGATGACCCAATCCTCATCGGTGCCATCAACGGCATCAAGTATTCGCCTCGTCCTGATGGAGACTGGGGCCCGTTTGCGGGGGTGCACAAGGCGTGTTGAACGATTCCTGGTCTATGATCCATGTTGTCTAACCAAATGCCTAGGTCCCGGGTGCTGACTCCGATGCCGACCTGGAAAGCTGCGTGCGTCCCGTGGGATGGTGAGCAGTGTGCGCCGGCCGTTCCCTCTGTTGTAATCAAAACCCCAACTTTTTATCGCTGCCCAGTACAGCCCTAATCTCTCCTTGGAGCTCAGCTCTTGTGCTGCTTCTTCAAGATGGGCTCATCGCCAGTGCACATGCGCACCAGCTTGACAAAGTACGACGCGCCAACAGCGGTCAAAATATGCCACCAGCCGTGCAGCTCAAGCACCCAAGACCAGGGCATACCGATGGTCTCACGAACAGCGCGCAGGTTGAGGCAAAACTCCAGATCAACGTTCCACAAGGCGTACCCAATGACAAGGTTCCAGAAAGCGCGCCAGAAAATCTTCATCATGCGGCGCTGCTCCTCCACAGGGCGGCCCATGCGCTTGATGAGGTAGAGGGTACGCGGCCACATGAAGGTGACCATTGTGAGGAAAGCGACGGTGTGGATGCGAATATCGCCGGAGCGGACGTAGACGACGGAAACGCCGAGGATGATGTGCACCAGGACGGCGGAGACGATGAACCGGGTAAAGGCCTTTTGGTTGACCGAGTACAGAGGCTGCAAAAGGGCGCCAGCCAGGGCGAACATGGACAGGTCGTCAAAGTACTGGGGGATCTGGCGCATGGTTCCGTGGAAGGCTGTGGAGCAGATGCCGACGCCGATGAGAGCGTAGGACATGAGGTCCAATTTTGTGTACCATGCGGCGCCGGGCTGGGTCTTGCGACAGTAGCGGACGGCGCAGTAGACTGTTGGTGTCAGTGGTGGACATGTGAGGAGGAAACTGAAGGGCGGACAGACTGTAGGCCAGATTGGTGATGGTGTTGATGAATTCGGCAATGTACGTGGTGACGGCGTAGTCCTCCTCGCAGAAGCTGGAAGCATAGTCAGCGGGGTGCCCTCAATCCTTGAGGTGTCACGTACTTGGCAGCACTGGTGGGCGTCCCCCAGATGCCACTGTCGGCGTGGGCATCGCCCGTGAAGACGAGGTTGTGGTGACCCATGGCGACTAGCGATCTGCGTCCGGATACAAGGCTTTCTGGCCGTGGCGATGGGACAATGGCAGACGGCAGTTGATGAATGAACGAAGAAAGGGATGAGGGCTGAGCTTGCGTAGTCGTGTCCTTGTTTTGGGATGTGGATCTCAAAAAACCCATCTGGGGTACAGCTAAGATTGCCTGCCGCCTGTGGCAGCCAGATCCGAGGGCTAACTTGAAGGAGGAGGAGGAGCTCCCAAGAGCTTGGGGCTTGCTGTTCCACTTGGGTGCTGTGCAGCAAATCAGATGGCTGCTTTTACAGGTGCCTCGGTCCAATTCAGGGGCTGGCCACTTTTCTTTCACAGCACTGTCGTCATTCCGCCTTATCTGGCGTACAGAGGGCGATAAGCGATATGCAGCCCCTTTCCCCTGAAAATGGACGCCAGGAGGTATTAGTCCGAGGTACGACAGCATGTCATGCACGGCAGTAGATAATCTCCGGGCATTTCACAGAGGCTATCATTAAGCTTGGGATTTCATGAAGGATGAGGTCTGTTTGGAACGACAAGAACCTCGACAGACACCAAATCGAAGATGTCTGATTTCACAAGAGTTATCTTGGAAGAAGAACTTGCCTCCCTGTCCGGCTCCTCGCCCTAGTTTTCATCTGGCATATCTGATGTCAAGAAAACAGGAAATCGCCCAGCTTTATCTGGTTTTAGATCAAATGACTAAGCCTTTAATCAAAGACCATGATACAGCCTGTTTCAGGGCGACTCTCGTTCCATCTTCTTCTTCACGGCGGCCCGTTCCGTGCACAACCTAACAAAGAAGACAAAGGTGCATCGAACAAGAAGGTCTAGTGAGGTGGTTTCACACTGCATCGAAGCAGGTAGAACAATGACTTTGATCACATTTAGCGGTAGAAGGAAGGCATCAGATTACAGGCAATGACTACTGTGACATGATCATTGATAGAGAAAGATCTCCCTGAATCAGGATAAATACACCAGTGATCCTCTAATCCGGTGCCCAAGTCTCGTCGTCAACTCACCAACCGCATCATATTTGTCTTGCTTCTATATCATGACAGCCATCCCTGGAGGATATAGCCGTCAAATCACCTTGGATACCAACAGCATCTTACTACCTCCGCCCAAACCCGCAGCTATGGTCCTGCAGTGCATCAACATCGAGGGGGAAGTCAATATCGACGTCTGGCAAGAGTCATCCCTCACCACCCTCATCCAAACTCTCCAAGGCCCTTCCGACCAGGAACGCGCTGAGCGCCGCCGCCTCACCTCACCCAGCGACCTTAGCACCATGCTCACAGTCCGCGACTGGGAACTCGACGTCGGCCTTCATGTCCAAATTCGCAAGCATCTTATCCCCGTGTCAGAAGGCTACAAGGCAGAGAGCATCCTCGTCCAGCCAGCCTTCAGAGGCTTCGCCCAAGACCACAAGTCCTGCTCTCTCCTCATTCAAGGAGACACCAAGATCGCCCGCATCACTCCCATCTCGGGCGTCACTCTCTTCTCTTCGACTCTTTACCACTCCCTCGCAGCCCATCCCACTCGGTTTCGCCCTCTCGTCTTCTTCTGCGGCAATCACACTTTCGAGACTGTCCCATCCTCTGGCGGTGCTGGCATCTTCCGCTGCCTCATTCTTCAGCTCCTGCAGCTAGAGAAGCTGGCCACAAGTGACATCCCACGATTCTTCAACGTCCAGAAGATTGAGGAAGGAGACATGGAAGCTCTGTGCAAGGTGTTCATCCTCCTGGTGAAGCAGCTCCGCGGCGACCTGACCCTCTTCTGCATCATCGACGGCGTCAACTACTACGAGAACACGCCATTTGAGTATGGCATGCGTTGCGCCGTCGACGCCCTCATCAATATGGCCGAAGACCACGACATTGAAGCCGCGGTCAAGGTGCTTGTGACCAGCGTGATTCCCACGCAAGCAATCGGCACTCACCCGAACTTTGAGTCGGGCCTCCACGTCCTGGAAATGGCCGAAATGGAAAAGAATGAGGGTGAAGACTTCGCCGATGATGAAGGTGAGAAGCGCCCGCCCTTCCCTGACCCTACTATGGGCATTCGAATCGCTGAGACGTTTGGGTTGTAGACACGGATATGGGTATGGACTCAAGCAGCTCGGAGGAATGGGATTCCGATTCGGAATGATTCGGGTAAGACAAGATTCCCCAAACAAGGACCCCGCGAATCATTGTTGACCCGTGCTGTGACAGGCCTGCTGCAGGCGTCGTAAATGCTACGCCCGGCGTGAACACCGTACGTATCAGCCAATCGTGTCGCTCTTTCCTTTGTCACAGGACTGGGCACGAGCTGGTCTCGTGGCGGTATTTCCTTCAACGTCAATTCAATAGAACCTGTCTGCTTCCTCTCCTCTTTTTCTACCGTGATGCATCATGGATGTCTCAACGACCACCTCAATCCTCCGCTCGTGGAAGCACTTCGCCTCGGTCCGCTGGAGGCCCATCCTCGACGCGCTGTGGTATGGGCGCTATCTGCCCTGGTCCCTCCGCTGGCGGTTACTCGCCTTCCAACCACTACACTCAATCGGGAGTCTCGTGTTCTTTTCGTACATCTTCCACAGGCCATTCGAGGTCGACTACATTCCCGTCGGGCCCGATCGCGAGCTCCGGGTCCTCGTCTTCAACCGTCGTCGCAACGCATCCGACGACAAACGCGATGATGACGCAGGGCGGCCGAGGCCTCTTCACGTCGACGCCCACGCAGGAGGCTTCATGGCAGGATATCCAGAGGCCGACGTGCAATGGTGCGAGCTCGTCGCGCAGCGTACCGGTGCCGTCGTCGTTTCCGTCTCGTACCGCCTCGCGCCTGTCCATCCATTCCCAGCAGCGATAGACGATGTGGACGCCATCATCACCTGGCTTCAACAGAACGCCGCAGAGCGGTATGGTGCAGACCCGAATCTGATGACGACGTCGGGGTTCTCGGCGGGCGGAAACCTGATGCTGGCTTGCACCCAAAGTCCGGCATGCCATGCACCAGCACCAACGGCCATCAAGGGCTATGTTGGGTTTTACCCAGTACTCGATCTGATCAAAGCTCCTTGGGAGAAGCCGCGATCAAAGGACCTCCCGAGTTATGATCCGCTTTCGTTCCTGGAGAAGCTGTACGACTCATATGCCGCTCCGACCAAGACAACCTCTCGAGACAATGCCAGATTGAACCCGGGTTTGGCACCACTCGAGACCCTTCCCAAGAAGATGCTCATCTTCATGCCGAGGATTGACATTCTTCCCGCGGAGATCATGAAGTTCCAGGAAAGAATCGAGAGAGAGGCGAAGGAGAGGGGGGAGGCAGGTCGGGTTCTCGATGTTCTCGACGTCAAGGATGCGTTCCATGGCTACCTCGAAGGTGAGATGGGACTCCTGCTCTTTTAATGGAGTATGTCAACTGACTGTTGCAAGTGCCAAACATTGTGGTCCCTTGGCACAAGAAGATGGAGGTCTTCGACAAGGGGATCAATCTGCTGCAGGACGTCCATGCTGAGCATGGCTGGAAATGGACA
Source organism: Plectosphaerella plurivora (assembly GCA_020726575.1). Taxonomy (NCBI): domain Eukaryota; kingdom Fungi; phylum Ascomycota; class Sordariomycetes; order Glomerellales; family Plectosphaerellaceae; genus Plectosphaerella; species Plectosphaerella plurivora. The sequence continues at coordinate 123,390 of JAGSXJ010000030.1, forward strand.
CGATCCGGTGGCGGTTAGATTGCCGGACTGACGGATTGATGAACAAACTGATACCCAAACCCCGCTCACTTCGTAATTTCATTCCTTAAAATGTATTTCGAACCGGGAACCTACTTGTAGCCTGGGTAGGTACCGAGAGTCGCTCCTGCTGTGACAATCCGGTTCGGCCATTTCCAGGAAAAGCTGGACGAGAACATCGCAGCTCATCTGCTCCACGACCTGGAAGTTGGAGTACAGTTCACAGCATCTGCTGCGTCCTGTCCCGTCCGGAAGTCGAGTCTCTCAAGCCTGGCGAGAAGTTGGTTCACGGTACGCTGGGCCGCTTCATCCTCAACATGCGGCGGGCCCTCCACGACCCTGAGCTCCTGGAGATAGGCAGCGCCAATGTCCCGAATCTTTTTGATCAAGCTGAATCCATTCGATTCGTGCACTTCCTCGGGGGTGTGCTCGAGAATTTCGAGTGCGTCGCTGGAGTCACGCGTCAGCCACCGCGTGGGAAAATGGGTGTCAGTAGGTGTCTGGTGAGTACTTACCTGAGGATCGCCTGGTGTGTAACGCTCGAAACCTGACCCAAGTTCTGGAGCAGATTCGAGCGAATGTAGAGACTCGTGATCAAGATGTTGACGGTCTGCGCTTCGTGTCCGCGACATGGCGCAGGAAACCGGGCGAGGCCACCCCTCCATCGGAGTTCGGGTATCAGGCTGTCCAACACCTTCTGGATGCGAGCCATGCCATCCGTCATGGCATCCGCCGGCTGCTTGTACGCTAGGTCGATCTTGATACGCTCCCAGGCTAGGAAGAGATCGATGAGGCTGTTCAGCCCGTCGATGAACTGTTCGCTGTCCTCCAGCCACGTCTCCGCCGCCTCGGGTGAAATAAGTGAAAGATTGATCTCCACACCGGTGACCTCGAGATCTTTGTCCGGAAGAGGCCGAGGGCGCAAGGTCTCCAGCGTCCTAGTGAAGGGTGTGGAGGGGAGAAATGAGACGTAGGGCTGACATCTTAGTTCCGCTGATCTAGAGTGATCAATATTAGACACAGAAAACTCCAAGAGAAGGGGACACAGAGGATGACGTGCAATTGCCAGGCGGCAATCAGCCAGTATAATCTTCTCAGTATCTCGTCGTCATGAAGAGACCTCTGTTGCTTGTCATGAAACAGAAGCCATTGCACTCCAGCCATGGCATCTTTGAGAGCTCGGTAGACGACTTTGTCGTCCAGAGTGCGCTGAGCCACCAGGGAAGCAGCAATGTTGTAGTTGGCGATGGACCATCCGAGAGTGAATTTGTGCGGCGGAAGCATCTTCTCCCTCTCCACAGCGTTGAAGCATGCCTCGACGGTCACGTCTGGATAGTGATGAAAGGCTCTGCGTGGCAGGGTCGACACTGTGACGGCGCACGTCGACAGAACGATAGCGGCAAACTCTAGATCGACAAGGTCATCACACCGGAGGAGCCGATGGAGGAATCGTCTTTTGTGCTGGAGAGGAGCCAGGGGGTAGACGTAGCGGGACCAGTCGGTCAGGATGGTCATGATGACGGAACGGGGGCATACGCCGTGGAAGTCTGCTCCTCCGGACGCGTGGGGCGATGATAACAATGACTCCCTCGGGGTATGTGTATGGTGTGTCGGACTTTCGTCATGGCCTATACCATTGCCTGAGACTGGAGTCATCCCTTGAAAGGGAGAGCTTGTCTCGTCATGTGTGCGCCGAAGCACTGATTTGAGACTGGTCTGGCGTATCAGCGCGTGATCTACTTTGACAGGGGAACTTGTCGCTACTTGCCGTTTCGCCGGCCCTCTCTTGCGCCTTGGTATCTCCTGCGTACAGGGTATCCCGAGGGCCTCGCATCCACGACAGGAGGCTCCATGTTCGGAAGACAGGCACTAGGGTCAGAGTCTCAGCTTGCGTCCAAGGGGTCGACAGAAAGGGGATGGGGCGTCGTTAGGATTCGGGGAATATGTGTGCCCACCTTCACCTTTCGCCTCCGGCATACATCGCACGCCTCCTTGTTCCTGACGCCGGCTGTGCTCCCATCATTAGGAGTCGCGTCCGATGATTCCGACATGTCGGTACTGTCAAGCGAGCATACGCTTGCGGGGAAAACCTGGGGTTGTTGGAGACGAACGTGAGGAGCCGCTCGGTGTTTCTGAAGAAATGGAGCTCGGCTTATCTTTATAAGGGGCTCGGAACCTAATTCTCGGGCTACTGGGGGCTGATCCGAACCCCGCTCTAGGAAGTGCGGCATCGGAAGCATCTTCGGGGGAACCGGCACACGACTCGACTAGCGAGTCCCTAGTCACTTGATCGTACAAGTTTGTCGTCCGCAAAACATCGGCATTGACATCACCATCAGAAGAATTCGTCTTGGTTGTACAGTAGTAAGTTTCAAACGGAGAATGCTATTGGCATCTCCTGAGCACCTGGATAGTGATTGTAGCATGACTAGGTACCATGGGCAACTTTCTCGGTGTCTCCCGTTAACTTACACCTTCTGCTGCGGCTCCAGCTTGTCCTGTGCGGCATATGCCTCAGCCGCCCTCTGTTCAGCCTCCGTGACATACTTGCGGAACTCGCGCGCAGAGACACCCTTCCTGAAAAGCTCATCAAGCTCCTCGTAGCTCCTCATGCGCGTCTCTGGCACGAAGAAGTAGGCGAGAACAGCGAAGATGAGCATGAAAGCCCCAAAAATGAAGCCAATCTTGGCCTTGAGGTTGGCGTAGTCCGGGTTGAACAAGTAAGGAGCCACGAAGGACCACATGGTGTTGCAGGCGGAGGAAGACGAGATGGAGATGGCGAGGGTCTTGGACCGAAGTGCCGACGTAGGTATCTCGGCCGCGAGGGCGTAGACGGTCGAGCCAACACCGACGTTGTAGAAGAAGTTGAACATGGTGTAGAAGCCGACCGAGGCTGTCACGGCCGCCACGGTCTGGAAGGTTCCGGAGATGGCCATGCAGAGCATGAGGATGCAGAGCGAGATGCAGCCGAAGAGGTACATGGGCCTCCTTCCCCACCAATCAGCCAAGAGAAAGGCAATGGTAGCGCCGGCAATAGAGAGCACCTGAGCGCCGATTTTGATCCTAAAGGCCTCGACGTCCGAGACGCCCAGGAACTGATACATCAGGGCGCCATAGCTGCCGACGAAGCCCAGGCCAGACATGGGCTCCGATAGGAACACCATGATGGAAAGGAGTGTGCGGCGAAGGTTGGAGCCTCTGAAGCAGTCGATGTAGGATCCAGACGAGGACTGATCGGCCTCCTCCAGGGTGAGGCTGATCCGCTGCAAGTGACCTGCGGCGTCCAAGGGGTCCGAGTAGAGGCGCTCGAGCGAGTTCTGCGCGGCCGTCATCTTTCCCATGCGGACGAGGTAGACAGGTGACTCGGGCATGAATATCTGCCCAGCCAGGGCGACACCAGCAAACCCCCACTGGGCGGCGATAAGAGCTCTCCACGCCCAATCCGAATCCCACTTGGCCGTGGAGTTTGCCATGATGGCAGCGACAAAGGGCCCGATGCACTGGGAGAGGTTGCAGAAGCCAATGGCAGTTGCGCGAATAGCCAGGGGCGACACATCCGCCACGTAGGTCGTGCAAAGGTTCAGCAAGGCACCGATGGCCAAGAAGTTGAGCATCTTGCCACCAAAGTACATGGCCAGCGACTTGGCGCCAAACTCGATGCCCACCGAGACGATGTTGATGGCCGCAGCGAAAAGAACAATGGGCTTGATGCCGTACCTGTCCGACAGAAACGACGCCAGAACGGCGCCGACGATGGCCATGCCGCTGGGCCCGCCACTGAGAGCCGATTGCCAGGTGGTCGCGATGAAGTAACGGCCGCTGCTGCCGGGCATGGGGGCGCCGAACTGTTTCCTGAAATGGGGGATGCTGAGGACGGTGCCGGACGCGCCGGCTTCGAAGCCGCGCACGATGAGCGTCCAGAGCATGACGCCGATCCAGAAGAGGAGTCGGGGGTCTTTGCGGAGCGTCTGCGCCCAGGTGCGGTTATGCTCCTGTTGCTGGATGGCGCGGCCTAGGGCGTGGTTGTCGTCGCAATGTTCGACGGTCTGGACGTTGCCGTCGGGGCCGATGCCACCGATGGGCCCCTTCGAGTCTGGAGCTGGCTGGGCCATGATGAAAAGGCGTCGTTTGTCGAGGTGGAGGATGGAGGAGTCCAAGTGACTGTGTAGGCGAGGTGTTGAGGGCGTTGGGACAGAGAGAGGTGCGGTTGGGTGCCAGACTGATGATCCTGCGGAGGTTGCCGGCGTTATATACTCAGGATCTCGGGGTTCGAGGTTGTAATGACCCCATAGACACCCCCTCCACAGTCTATGCACTTGTCCCGGCCTGGAGGATGATGTCCCATGGGGAAGACGTGGAGAAGCTGATGTTTGTCGGGAATCATTGGCGAGCTGAGTTTTCGGGTCTGGACTTTCGATCACCCGCCACGAGGGACGCCGGTATGGAATCCAGGGGCCATGGCGGCGCTAGGAACCTGGAAAGGTCAGGCACCTGACTCTGATCCGAATCTGCCTCCGAGACCCCGCCTCTCGGATGCAAATGTACGCACTTTTGGTGCTAAAGGCCCACTTCGTCCCGGATGTCGGTGTTTCTCGTGTGGTGTGGCGGGCTTCAATACAGCCAAAGTCCGTCACGAGATCGATGTGATGGTGTCGTGTCTCGAAGCCGAGTTCTTTCTTTGAACATTCTGGATAAATATTGACCATCTTCCTCGGTTTAATGCTTTGGTCAAGGTTTCATGCTCGGTCCAAAGCCATCCGAGCGCCGCCGCCCTCGTTGTCACCTCCTCCTCCCCTGTATTCCAAGATTCCCAACTTTCCTCTTGCAAACCCCCTGACACCTCGCGAATCTCTATCAACCAGATCTCTTCCACCTAAAGCCCAACATGATTGAAGAAATCTACGAGAATATGCCTGGCAGCAGAAGCACAGAGCCCGACTCTGTGTTAGCCGTCCTTTCCGACACCCCCTCTCCGACCATCCACCGCTGGACTCGTCGCCCACAGCGCATCGTCTCCTTCATACCCTCCTTCGGTTCTTTCTTCGGCGTACAGCTGGTTCCAGACTCCCATGCAATCGAACAACTCCCCAAGCTGGCCTGGGGCAGAGACGACGAGCTCGTTCTCGACTTTGGCATCCACATGGTGGGCTTCCTGTCCTTCCGCCTCTCGTGCGTCGATCGGGTCATGGACGCCCCCTGCCGACTACGCTTGACGTTTGGAGAATCACCCTTGGACGTCACCATGGATATGGAAGGCGTGGAGACGTGGATCAGCAAGGCCTGGCTGCCAGACGAGGTCATCAATGTCGATATGTGTCCCGAGGACGTGACAATACGCCGACGCCACGCGTTTCGGTTCCTACGGATACAGGTCATCGACACTTCTTCAGCATTCAAAGTGGCCTTCTCGAACGTATCCTGCGAATGCGTGAGCGCAGTGAGTCAGGATCACAAGCTGGACGACATTGTCTTTGACGACCCCCTCTTGCAACACATCGATCGCGTCTGCGTTATGACGCTCAGAGACTGCATACAGAGCGTCTTCGAGGACGGTCCACGGCGAGATCGCAGGATGTGGATCGGAGATCTCCGCCTACAGGCACTGGCAAACTACGCGACTCTAAGGGATCTCCCCCTCGTGAGGCGATGCATGCTGCAGTTCGCCGCTGTGGCCCGCGAGGACGGATCACTACCGGCATGTCTTTACGAGAAACCGGATCTACACAGTGGCGAGGTCTACCTGGCAGACTACGATGCCCTGTTCGCCAGCATCGTCTACGACTACGTCGTGGAATCGGGCGACCTTGAGACGGGTGCGCTCCTGTGGCCGACCGTTCTGAGCTGTCTCTCGCGGCCCATGAAGAGCCTCAACCCCAAAACGTTCCTCTTCGAGCCCGGTCGCACCACGGACGTCAAGTTCCTGGATTGGGAGAAGACTGTCGACAAAACAGCCGGGTCCCACGGCGTTGTTGCCTTCTCGCTCAAGGCGGCCCAGAAGCTCGCCGACCTACTGAGCGTGCCCTTCCCGCATGAAGAAGCCATCAAGAAGATGGACGAGAGCGCGAAGTCGTTCCTAGAAAACGACATCTTCGTGTCAGGTTCAGCAAAGCAGATCAGCTACGCCTCCGCGTCATGGCTAGTGTTGGCCGAGGTGTTTCCCAAGGACGTCGCGCGTGCGGCCCTACTCAGCACCCTCAAACACCCTGAAGCCGTCAAGCCTCTGACCCCGTATCTATGGCACTACATGTGCGATGCCCTGGTCAGTGTGGGCTGCCATGACGAGTGTCTCGAGATCATTCGGACGTACTGGGGCGGCATGGTGAAAGCAGGAGCAGACACATTCTGGGAGTGCTATGATCCTGAAAACTCCCGAGCCAGTCCGTACGGGGACGTGCGAACAAACAGTTTCTGTCATGCCTGGAGCTGCACGCCCACACTTCTCTTGAGGGGAAGCCTGATGGCGTCTGCGAAAGGGAGGCGGAGGGGGACTATCACAATGGGAGAAGTGGATGAGGCTTGGCTAGGACGGACGGAGGATGACTTGTAGTATTGCACTGTACAATTGGGAACTTGGATGGGTACATGAAGAGGCACTTTGAGGGCTGAGAGGACACAGGGACTTACCCAGATCATGTCTGGACTGGAAATAAGTGGGTGTCGCTTGAAGACGTGAAATATGAGCTGAGACAAGCCCGAAATGATACATCAGAAGCAACAAAATACCACCATTGATCTTTCGTCTCTTGGAAGGCATAGCTAGCTCATCTCTCCCCCAGTCCAAACATCTGAACACTATTCCTCCACGCCGCCTCAGCAACCTCCTCAACCGTTACCCCCTTCAACCCCGCCACCACAAAAGCAACCCTTTCCAACAAGCAACTCTCATTCCTCGTCTTGACCATAACCCCCATCTCAAACTTATCCCTCTTCTTACTCGGCGGCAGCGGCCCCGCCTTGGCCAAATACCGCTTCGTCACCTCGGACGAAGCCACAATCTCCCCCCACGGCGCGTCCGTCTCGATCTGCAACTTGTCCAGGGGTATCTCACGCACCATTTCGAGACTCTCGCGGTCACTGAACGCAAAGCCGTTGACGCTGACGTCGAATCCCATGTCAACGAGGCCGCGCATTTGTGCCGCGGAGCCGACGAAGGAGTGGACTAGGCCGCGCCGTGGGAGACGGTCAAGGTAGGGGGTTATGACGGCGACGAAGTCGTCGTAGGCGGCGCGGCAGTGAAGGAAGAGGGGGAGATCAAGGCCGAGGGAGATGTAGAGATCAAGTTGTCGCTTAAACGTGCGAAGCTGTGCTTCCTTGGAGGCCACGGCCGTCCTGTCCCAGTCAAGCCCCAGCTCGCCAAAGGCAGCAAGAGGACTTGGCTCGAGAGCGAGAGCGCTCTTGACAGCTTCCTCGAGTTGCGAAAAGTGCGCATCTTCACCTCCGTCCCCCGAGTCAGGCTCAGCCGCATGGTAGGGATGGATGCCGATTGTGACAAAGCACTGCGAGGGCCGGGACGCGGCGATGGCGAGGTTGACGGGCACGTCTGCCAGGGACATGCCTGTGAGCATCACCTTTTCAACACCAGCGGCCTGCGCGCGGTCGAGAACGGCGTCAAAGTCTGGCGGGTGGTATTGCTTGTCGCCGCGGTAGCAGCCGGCGAACTCTTTGGCTGTTGCCGTCACGGCGACCTGGGGATGTCAGTCACGCCGGACGGGCGTTGGTGGTGGATGGGGAGGCCTACATCGGCGTATCTGAGGGGTTTTGACGGCTTTGCGGGCGCCTGTGTAGGCAGTCCCTTGAGGAGATCCGAGGCCATGGCGGTGATACTAGATACAGATGGACGTAATGCGGCTTGGGGCAATGGATGTTACTGGTAGAGGAGTCTTGTAGCTGTGAGAAGATGCCGTCAGGTCAAAGTGTCGCGCGACAAGACAAGAGTCCTGAAGGTCGTGGAATCCTTCAGAAGCATTTGGCGTGTGGGTCGCTATAGTCTCGGGCTCGGCGCCGGCGATGTGCTGGAACCGGCAGCGGGGCCGGGACGGCGGCGGCAGTGTTCTGGCTTCAGGGGTAAGATAAGGGCGGCCAGGGGCACATCACCACTTCACCAAGCACTTCAACCAGACAGCAGCAGATCGCTTCAAGTTGGCAGCTGTATCTACACAAGCCTAACTATCTACGCCATGACCCTGAAGATAGGGTACTCATCATTCCTCGCCACCGGAACAATGTTAAAGCTAACATAGCTATCAATGTTCTCCGGCTCCAGCGCAATAAAAGCAAGCGCAGCGTTCTTCTGGCGCGTGCTCACGCGGAAGCTGCCAGCAGGAAGCTTCAGATCACGAGTCTTCGTCTCCGTGGTAGCCGTAACACGCACAACACCCTCGTAGTATCCAGAATCAAAGCGCGTCGACGTGATCGTCAGCGCCTCGACTTCACCGGAGAACTCCTCGGAAAGAGTCTCGACCTCGAGGCCGGCGACGCGCAGACGCTCGGCAAGATCGGCCCAGGCGACGGGGATGAGGTAGGCTTCGGGACGGGTGCGGGTGAGGTTGGCGACGGCGGGGGTGGTGGAAAGGAACGTAACCGGGAGCTGGACGAGGGAGCCGTTGGTGTAGTCGACCATTGTGAAGAGACGGGACTCGGAGGTCGAGCTGTCGGTCAGGACGATGTCGTCAGTCGAAGCGGCAAAGTCGGCGCGACCGCCCTCGATGGTGTCATAGACGGAAGCCGCGTTGTCGGCCGCAGTCTGGAGGATGGCGGTCGTCATGACCAGGCCAGACGCAGTGCGGCGCTGGAACTCCTGGTCGGCGAGGAAGATGCCGCGCATCTCGATGAGGAAGGTGACGGCCTGGGTGAGACCCATGGCGTTGCGGCCAATCTTGCCATCAGTGCCAGCCTCGGCCCAGGTAGGACGGAAGTCGGGGTTGGTGCTGCTCGAGCCCGTGACGTAGGGCTCCCAGCGCAGACCGGCTTCCTCCATGGCCTCGCCGATGTTCTTGGCGAAAAGCTCCTCGGACAGCTTGCGGATGTCGGCGTTGATGTTGAGGTTCTTGGCAGCGGAGAAGAGGCCGTCGGAGCCGTGGTTGTAGCGGCCGTAGCTGGTCGAGGCCTGGAAGATGTTAGTATGCGGTGCGTTTGGGAGAGAAAAAGCCACGAAACGTACACTGTACTCGTGCATATCGATGATGACGTGCGGGTTGAACTCGCCGAGGAACTGCTTGATGCTCCTGGTCTGCTGACGGGCGAGCTTGATGTGGTCACGGTTGGGGTCAAAGTTGGTGGCCAGCGCACGCTGAAGATTATTAGCCTCGACACCCCTCGACGATGCATACTCGGACTCACCTGGAAGTAGAACACGCCATCCGGGTTGTAGCGCGGCAAGATAACAATCTCAGTCTTCTCCAAGATCTCAGCCGCCCACTTGGGCTCCTTGTCAAACTTGCCCAGCAGAGCGAGCAGCGACTCATCGCCAGCAGGCTCGTTACCATGAGCAGCGCCCTGAACCCAAACGCGCACCTTGCCCTCAGCAGCCCTTCGGCGAGAGCAAGGCGCAGCGCCAGTGCCAGAGAGGTGGACAAAGGGGAACGACCGACCCTCCTCCGAGGTAAAGTTGGCAGTGCTGTAGGTCATGTAGTCGTTGCGCGACGCAACATCCTCCATGAACGCCTCCATGTCAGCGTGCGACGTCGGGCCCTGAGTGCCGCTGGGGAACCCAGGCAGACGGCCATCCTTGTTGAGGAAGGCGGGCGAGTACAGGTCAATGTCGACGTCGGGGAAGTTGGCGGCGACGATCTCGGGGTCCTGGCGGACGGTGACGTGGTTGTAGCCGTACTGCACGGCGCTGGCGGCCGAGAGCAGAGAGAGGCCGACGAGGCTGGTCTTGGACAACATGATGGGCAGGCAGATGTACGAGGCGAGGCTGCAGAACAGAGGGGGCGCACAGGACCGACGATGCAGTCAACCGGGCCGTCTACCTCTTATACCTCCCTCCGTGCCGTGCGACAGCCCCCCGCGCCGTTCCCTCTTTCCCATCGGCGAACAAAACCCGATAGCCATGCGCGTCGCACGCCGCCAAGTGCTGCGAAGCGGCCTCGGTTCGCCGAGGTGCGATCATCGCGGGTCCCCAATGACGGCCGGGCCTCCTCGTCATTCGTCAATGGCATATCATAATGGTGAGGGGGGACCGGAAATCAGGACGAGAAAGACTGGGCGCGCGGAGACAGATCGGCGGACTGAGAGGGAGAAATGTCACGGTCGTCGCAGGGCGCAGGGCTACAGCATTGGCGAACGAGACTCGAAAGGGCAGTTGGTAAAATTCGGCGGGGTGAGGAGCGGGGGACGACGGCGGGGGCGCGCGAGATAAGGCGAGTCAATACTTCGAAGAGGAAGCTTGGCGGGTGGAGGGGAGAAGGTTGTATTGTGGGAGGGGATGATGGAGGATGAAGAGGTTGGTGGGTTGCCAAGGTGGTCAGGTTAAAGTCTCGGGAGCCATCTTCAAGGCTAATCTCCGACTCCGGCGCGTTCTCCAGCGCGGATGGCGTCGGCAGATGTCGTTTCACAGGCGGCTTCCACTTCTTCACGCCGTGGAGCGCGGGGAACATGACGACGGGGCGTTTGTTCGCTGGGGCCCTGACAGGGGCAGCGTCCCAGATGGGCAGGTCGATGAGGGAGTTCACGACAGACATGCCAGAGGATCCAAATCTTCCCACAAACTAGCATGACTTCGGCGGGAAACAGCCCGCGGGCATCAGAGCCCCGATGACGGTTATCGTCTCGGTGGTTGTGTATTCTGCTCGGCCCGGACACTCGTCCCACTGTCCGCGACCGAAAGCGAGGGTATCGAAAACGGTACGATAGCAAGAACTCCAAGCAGATGATGTGGAAGCAGATGATAGAACTCAGAGCCTACAGTGCCGCTTTGCCTCGCGACTCAAACGGCAAGGCGATGACGAGAAGACCTCCAGTAATGAAAAGCGCACCGCTGGTGTAGACTGGCGCCGAAGTCTCGAGATTGGCGAACATGGCCACGATGGGCTGGTTTTGTTAGCATCCGGGTAGGGAAAGGGGATGAGGGAGGGCCACTCACCGCCATGATGCCAAACACCCGGTTGCACACGGCGGCCAGCGCGTTGCCGGTACCACGCTGCGGCGTCGGGAACAACTCCGGTGTGAAGCCGTAGAGTACAGCGTACATGACGTTCGAGGTGAAGTTGAAGGCGCTGCATCTAGTCAGCACAATGTCATCCCCTCTCGTGATCGGAGTGAACCCACCAGTTCCACCCCAGCAGCGCGTCACTTGTCAGTGCTGTCGTCGAGCAGTATAGGAATACGCCAGTAAGCACTGTCGACAGCGACAGCGTGCCTTTGCGGCCGACGACGCGTCGCTCGACAAGCCAACCACCCAGCAGTGCGCCTGGCACGCCGAGCACTGCGATGATGAGGCTGTCGCGGTATGTGCGGTACGTGCTGCCGTCGCCAAAGTCGGCGCCGCGTGTCGCCTGAATGTAGGGGATGTAGGCGTTGTACAGCGGGTACCCAAGCCCAATTAGCGCCCAAATGGCCATGATGAGGCCGGTGCTGAGGCCGAGCTTGCGTGTCGAGAAGAGTGCGCGAACATGTGAGGCATCGAACTTGGCCAGCTGCCGCTTGACCGCTGCCTGCGCAGTCGCCGAGCCGGCGCGAACACAGCCCTCGGGCTCGCATGCCTGGAGGTCAGCCAGCGTGAGGTTTGTTGACCGGCCATTGCGCCGAGCAACCTCGTGCACCACCTGCACCGCCTCTGCGTCCCTTCCCTTGCCCATCAGGTATTTGGGCGACTCGAAAATCTTGAACAGCACGAAGCGGCCGAGGAACATCAGTGTCGTGATGCCTCCCATGGTGATGGTAAAATATCGCCAGCCCATGTTGTCGCCGCGTGTGCACACGGCGTCCTGTTGGCAGGTCAAGTTACCAAGCAGTGGCCACGCGATAAGCGTCGTCAGTAGTTGCGCGAGGGCCCAGTTGATCGAGAGGACTGTCAGAAGGTACTGGTGCGAGCCCGGAAGGAACTCGAGGAAGATGGCCGAGTCGACAGGTAAGTTGCCGCCGACGCCAAATGACCAAAGCGCTGCGAAGGAGCCGATGGCAGCAAAGTTGGGGGCGCTGCCAGCGATCAGGCCCCAGAAGGCTGTGGCCGTACCTGTCAGTCACAATCATTGAAGGATCAGTACAGTAACTGGACTCACCCGTCAAGCCGAGGGTAAAGTTGAAGGCCCATCGCCGGCCAAAAATATCACACCCGAATCCCCAAAAGGTTGCGCCCGCCAGGAGCCCAATGTTTTGCGACAGTGTGAGCAGCGGCGGCCTGTTGGGGCCAAACTCGTTGGTGATGGGCGTGAAGATGAGCTGCACTGCGTCAGTCCCTGCCCTGAGCACTCGTTTGCTCTGCTCCTTGTCCTGACTCACCGAAGTCACAATCGGCCACATGTTGTCGGCGGCCCAGCCGAAGCCGATGACAATGAACAGCTGCCACTGATACCATCCCATGCCAATTTCTTGAATCTGGCGCCCCCGGTCGAGTTAGCATGCGATCTCCCCCGCAGCGGGAGAAGCCCCGGAAGCTGCCCCTAAAGTGCCCTAAAGTGCGGGAACAGGGGCAGGGGTAGAGGGGCCACGGCAGTTTGTCTCGGGCATGCACCCGAACGCATGCCATGTCGATGCCATCATGACTTGCTCTTGTAGAGGCTTGTAGAGAAGGGGGCAACGTACGGCCCTGTTGAGGATCTTAGCCTTGGCCTCATACACTGGATCTAACGTGCCTGAGGGATAGATGGACAGGTCATTCGCTCCGGCGGCATCGGCAACACGAGCACTGGCCTCGCCGTTGCGCCCCTCATCCGGGAGGTCGTTGGCCTCTTTCGAGTCGGCCCTGGCTTCGAGATCGGTCATGGCGGGCGTTGGATGGGCAATGCGCTCCGACAGAGGGGTTCAGGTCGGTTTAGTACTTCTGGCGTGTCTGACAATAAGCAAGGTACCTGATGATCGTATCGCGATGATGACGACCAGGCGGGAACGAGAAGGTGGCGGCTTCGTGGAACTTTAAGTACCCGAGCCCAAACCCTCGGATCGTCCATTTCGTCCCAGAAGCTGCCCGTCGCATCCTTCCGCTGCATCCAGAAGCTCCAGGCGATCGTGGCAGCCACTGCGGACACAAGTCCCGTAGGGCGCGCAGCACGTCGATGCCGGCTCCCGTCACGCCATCGACGGTGAGCCCGGTGAAGGCGCCCCATTGGCCTCCCCCGCGCGGCGTGGTGTAATGGAGCCACGATCTGCAGCCGGCCGCGGGTAAGGGGCCTTGGGGGCATCACTGAAATCGCCGGGCCAATGTCGGTCGGACGGTGGGACACACGTCGGGGTGCTGGATGGTGGATGAAGCTGTGTTCTTGGTTTCTCGGTGTCGACTCAAGATGGGCCTTGAATTGTGGGCGGGATGTTAGGTCCAGGGCATCGTGGAATGGCCAGTCCAAGCTTCGGTGTGGTGTTCGGCGGAGGTCGTGTTCAGGCGCCCTTTGCTTAGAGCCACACTCCAGGTGCCGCTTGCGTCATGGCGTGGGATATTTCGAGAAAGGGGTGTAGGACTTCCAAATCGGTCTTGCTGCTGGGCTTGTGACGTCCGATGTCTCCGAAGCGGTCGTTGTCGGCGGTCGGGTGTGTGTGGGTGTTTGTGGTGGCAGCTTTCTTCAACCGAGCTGGAAGTCGATGATGTCTCCTCAGGGGGATGCTGCATGCTGGGGACGTTCAGCGCCTGCTTCTTGCCGTTGCGTAGCTGTTTAGGGGACACTAGGTAATGTCGAGCGAGGCCTGTGAGATCCCTGTCGTCGAGGGCTCGCGTCAATTGGGCATGTCGTCCCCGCGATGGGCTGCCACAGGTGGTAACGGCCCTTCGATGTTCTCTTCTTCCCACCTCGGCCACAGCCTGGTTCATCGTCGCGATGAGGCCTTGGGTGCCAAGACTTGTTACATCTTTGCGACTCCCGGTCGATCTGTGAGCTGCGACGGACGTAGCGTCGACGACCGCACCGATGTCGACGCCGACATACGCACGCCCTCCCAGGGGCACGCCGACTTGGATCGCCATCAGGTGCCTTGCGAGCAACGAGTGGGACGGATTGTTCCCGACCGTAGCACGCCCGACAGCGGCGACCGCGACCTCGGCGGCGCTCGATGCCAGGCGTCATGTTTCGAGCACGATTGGCAGATCGATTTCGCGGGTGTCGAAGGCGGCGACGCCTGCTGGTGTTCGCGCCAGGTCCCCGAGCTCCGGGCAGACGACACGTTGGACTGCAACATCCCCCGCAGTGGCGACGTCACGCAGCTGCGCAGGGGCGATTCACCCATTTTTACGTACCAATCTGTGTATGAGGACTTTGGGATAAAGGTGCTTGAATTGCCAGGAACGACGGGCACAGCTGCGGCGACGGCCTTGATTGCGACGATAGCAACGCCAACAGAAACCGAAATCGCGGTTGACGGGGTGGCGATGTGACGGCCAGCGGCACCCCGCCTTCCAGCACTGGAAATGCCGACAACAAAGCGGCCCGGGAAGTTTGTTTCTGGGTGCTCACTCATTGAATCCATTATGATTTGGGCTGTTGGTCCCCGGCCTACGACTAGATCTGACACTTAGGGTTGAGGGGGAGACTCCACAGTTGGGCTAACCCGTGATCGGGAAGCCGAAGTTGGTGATGTATAGCTGACAATGGTGAGTCAATGGTAGTTTTTCGGGCTATGCAGAGACCAGTCATTGATGAAGAGATGCTGATAGTACAGCCGACGCTGGCTAGACACGGGCAATGTTGATGGCAAAGTACGTGTAGTCACAACCAAGAGCAAATTGCATTGTATTTGCCTCTTGACCATGTCAGAAGGTCGTTGCGGCCCAGAGCTCGCAAGGCCGAGAACGCGACTAACAGCGAGCGTAGATATTAGAATAACGCAGTCCCAAGCAGCAATTTCTTCGCCAGCCTCATTACGCTGCTCCTTGAAGACCGCCAAGAAGTGAAAAGGTGAAATGCTAGATGAGCACCATGGAGCTTTGACGATGGGGCATGGTGCTTTTGGGGGTGGAGCATCTAAGCGCGGCTGACATTGGCAGCAGTGTCGACGTTGACGACATTGGCGTTGGCATCGACCTCGTAGAACTTCTTCTCGATGGAGGTCTTGACCGGGTTGGGAGAGGAGAAGATGTGGTCGAGTTCTTCGAGCTATTGAAGAATCTTGTCAGCATTTCTGTACTCCTCTCGCAAGTGGGAGTGAAGACTAGGCCTACAGTGCGGTTCTTCGTCTCGGGGATGAGGAAGTAGAAAACGCCAGCTTGAACGAAGCACCAGACGCAGAAGACAATGTAGGTCTTCCAGCTGATGTTCTTCAGGGCGACAGGCACGCCGAACTGGGTGGTCAGCAGAGCCGCGTTCATGAAAAGACTGCTGAACGCCATGCCCTTGCCGCGCATCTCGTAGCTGAGGACCTCCACAGGGTAAAGCGCCTGCAGGGGCGTCCATCCCGTAGAGTAGCAGATCTGGAACAGATAGACCCAGGCAAGGATTGCGCTCGACACCGCCGGGGTCACCTTGTCAATCTGTTCCTGGTTGTCCTTGTCGGTGACATTGGCGATAGACGCGGGGACGAGGATTCCGATCCAGCAGAGACCGCAAACAATGTTCACGGTCATGAGCATGGGTCGGCGACCGAGGCGATCGACAAGGGAGGAGCCGACACAGGCGAAGACGATCTGAACAGCGGCCATGCCGATTTGAACGTTCATCTGGGTGACGCCCTTCTTGATGCCGGCCGTGTCGAGGAAAGCGCTGAGATAGTAGGAAACGATGCCTAAAGGGCGTCAGCGTTATGGGGCAGAGTAAGAAGCCTTTTAAACGTACTGTTGCCGGCAAGCTGACCGAAAGTTGCCACGATACAGTTACACATGAGACGGTAGGTAGAGGCGCGGTTGCGGAACAGAGCACGGTAGTCCCACCACCTCTTATCCGTGCCGTCCATCTCCAGGAACTCCTCGTACTCGTGGAGCTGAAGTTTGACCCACTCGCTGTTGACACTGCCGCCACCATGGACGCGAGCAAGCAAAGAAGTTGCCTCATCCCGCTTGTTGCGGGTATAAAGCCAACGGGGCGACTCGGGAAGGAAGAGAGCTCCGATGCAGATAATACCGGGGAACCTGCGCGACGTTAGTCAAGTGAATTGTCGATGGTGAGATGGACATACATGGCCTGAAGTCCAACAGGAATCAGCCAGCTCTTAGTACCAGGGTAGTTATCGCTGAAGCGGGTGGCCAAGCTAGCGACGAGAGCACCAACGGGCCACATGACGTTGTAGAGCCCGCCGAGAAGACCACGATGAGCCGGGTGTACCATTTCCACGACGTAAACCGGACCGGCAGACGAAGCGATCTGGACACCGAATCCAAGGAGGAAGCGTCCAGCCATGAAGTGGCCGATGCTGTTGCTGTAGACGCAGGTAGTCTGGACGATGACACCGAGGATGATGATGACGGCGCCGATGAACATTCCCACACGACGACCCCAGGTGTCCATAGCGGGGCCGACGAAAGGGAGGGAGACCAGACTACCGATCTGGTAGATGGAAGTAGCCATTCCTGGAGGCAAACAGTGTCAGATATTGTCCGTTGGTTCTCCATCATGGGTATTTTCCTGTTCGAGCGTATGCTTACCAGCTCCGATTCCACTGTTCTCGATGCCGAAGAACGCCTTGAACTTATCACTGGCAAGGAGAGTTCCGAAAAGCGAGCCATCGTAGCCGTTGGCAGTGGAGCAGCAGTAGGCGACCATGATGGCGGGAACCAGGATGGGGGCAGAGAAGAACTTGGGAGGCTCCTTCAGCATAGCCTGCTGGAAGGCCTCGTCGCCGAGAATGGTCTTGGTGGCGACGACCTCATGCTTCTTGGTGTCATGGTCGATGATCTCCGTAGCCTGCTGGGAGTCGTTGAACTTTTCGTCGGCCATCTTGAAGAAAGTCACACTCGGCGAAGCTCAGATGCGGGAATGAGGATGGGGTGGAGATCGAGGAATGTCAATAGAGAGGGATTCTGATGGTATTTATGGACTTTTCACTGACAGAGCTTGTTGTACTGGAGGCTCTTGGTGGAAACATTCGCCTTCCTCAAGCCCTTGATGGGAACAGCGGCCCTTCCTCGGACGCACCTGGCGGCTTTTCGGAAGACGCATGGCTGCAAGTGCGGCCCGTAGCCTCCGTCTGCTCAAGGTGTCTGAAGATCGCTGTCAGCCACACCAAAACGAGTGGCCGAGAAGCCCGTGTTTGTTCCTTAAGTGGCAGAAGCTACAGTGGTGATCACGGCCACGGTCACTTGACTGGCAATCTTGCCCGTCCAGATGAGGGATGCTGGACAGTCGGGCGTATATCCCTGTCTTTCCACCTATTGGATGCATGTACCTGCAGCGGGTGGCACTGCGGTCTCCCCAAGGCGAGTTTGTGGCGATTCCTAGGTGATGCACTAAACTCTCCATCCTTTTGTGATTGCCTTCGAATTTGAAGTCATCGACTCGGCAAAAAGTCATGGCCATCTTCACCGCAGTAGCGGGTTCCTTCGTATGTATAAAGTATTCCAGTCAAAGTTGAATGGGCGAGGAAGTATCCGCCTCATATCAGGGCAAGTAGAGAACGACGCCAGTGCTGGGCGGAAAAGCTTTACCCCACGCCGGGCAAGCGCCGTCAAGGTTCCCTCCCTTGCCTCCTCAGATGGACGGTCAGATGTGTGTCTGGTTGTCTGATCCTTCAGGCGGCCTACGACGTTTGTGATTGGTAGGTTGGTGCTGGCCGTAAATCGTACGGGCTTGCGGAAGCTCGGGTTCTCGGTTGTGGCAGGCGGGTGCAGGGGTTCCCCAAGGCATATTGGCGCCCAGCCACGTGGGCGCCAGACGAGGCGAGTGTACTGCATTTCTCTGGACTGGCAGCCAAGTTCGAAGCGAGGACTCCGGCAAAGTCACGGAATTCTCACTGGGAAGAATGAAGGGGAGTTCGTGACAGACCGGTATCTCAAGGAGATGGGTCAGCCGTCTTCCTTCTCAACAATGTCATCACGTCTGTCTTGTTGCTCGAATGGTCTCCAGGGAATTCGTGCCGAAGAACCAGGGAAGTAGGGGCAAAGAAAGATCTTGGCAAGTCGCGGGGAGGGCTGAAATCGGCGGACGATGTCCGTCAAAATGAGCGGGAAATAGCCATGAAACCAGCCGAAGGGATTGGAAGCCGGTGCTCTCGAAAAGAAACGTAATCACACCGAGACAACAGCAGGTGCGACGGCCCGTCGTTTGCACGTACAGTCGGTTGGGCGAGGAGGCTGACGCCCGGCAGGGACCAAAGTTTCGCCCAGCATCCTTGGTACGGTAACGAGTGGCGTGGGCTCCCTCAATGTGACTTGCAGGGTCCAATCACCCCAGACCAGAACGTCGCTCGGGGTAATGATCGCCGGGACCCGAGGATCCGAATGGAATTGTGAGGGAATCTCCTTATTTGTCGATAGAATCGAATCATTTGACCACTGGCGATGATCTATGAGGCAGGGGCCGGGCGGTTCGAAAGTGCCTACTAAACGAAAAGCCGACGGATGCGAGCGCTTGGAAGCTCGAGCCCAGCACGCACAGGAGATGGTGAAGAGGTTCAGGGGATCAACACCGTGGGGAGACGGCTGCTGCTGATGAAGTTGACTGAGATGTTGAAGCAAGGTAGGTTCAAATAACAACTTGAGGGCTAGGGTGGCATCCTTTCACCGCAAACATGGCCACGGTGTCAGAAAGAATGGCAGTGGAGTTGGAAAGAGAGGGTCTGGAACTAAGCATCAGGCCAGGGAAGGGATTCATCCGTCGCTATGAGTCTGGACCTGGCCAACTCGATGCGACAGATGGCAGTAGTGATCGTGTTTCGGACAACGCCGACGAACAGCGGGCAGCGGGAAAGTGACGCCGGAACCGAAGCCGTTTGGCCAAAGCGATGCCAACGCTGCTCCTGATGCGGTTTCGGTAGATGCGTGGTCCAACATAGCTGAAGAAGTGGGCAATCTCGAGGGACGTCGAAGACTGGTTCCATTAAGGGTCAGTCTGCGCTGGAATGTTGGAGCGACAGATCGACGGATGCGCCCCTGGAGATTGACGTGAGACTGTTCGAGCCACTTGGGCCTTTCGAGGGCGTGACATTCCCCGGCAGCAGCCCGGACACCGAGAGACGACTTCGAGAATCTGTCAAACTCGGCTTGGTCAGAAAGCTTCCGCGCAGGCGACCAGTCATGATTTACCGCAACAGTATCATGCCGAGGCCTGACCTCGTTCAAGGCGACGAGCTCGACGTCACGAAACCGCCCAGGTCAAACATGGCCAGTGCCGGGACAAAGTCCACCACGTCTCCGAGAAATCCGTTGACTCGCCGTAACCCGTGCCCACTCTTCGGCTCCGATGTCGAGGACTCGGGCCGCAGGAAAAGCCGCGCGGGGTTTTGGGGGCGCCCGGGATTCTTCCACCGGTCGGGGCCTCAGGGCGCGCAGCTAGTTGCCGAGCAGCTCGGAGTTCTTGACCAACCGGGTAGAGAATAACATACCTAAGCCGGGCTGTCCGCAGTGGATGTTACTTCGGTCTGACAAGTGGGTAAGGTAGTGGTGAGAAATCACCACGCATGTTCTTCTTTTGATTGGAGCGACGCTCCGTAGTCCACCATTCCTTGGCATCTTACTCTGATCGTCATCTCAGCCTTATGAGCTGACATGAGCAAATCAAGAGTAAGCCTAAGCCTCACGTCTTTTGACCTGTTCGAGACCCCGGCAAGCTCAGCCGGAGCTTGCCTCGGACTTAAGACGAATACCAGGTGGTCCCATCATCAAAAGATGGTCCCGGCTGCAAATAGGCCGGTAAATCGCAGGTGATCTAGGTTTGTCTCGCAAGATGTTACCAGACTGGAGTTGAAGACTGCACAGGGTTATACCGTGATTTACAGCGAGCCATGAGTATAAAGACCTGACTTCAAATGCATATTCCAAAGTCACCTCATCATCACGCCCGAGTCTCCAATCCATCGTCCCATCGCCATAAGTAACTCTTCCCTGCCATTCAAAACCTCTTCATCAACATCATGAGCCCCCGCACCCCCCCTTCGAAACCCTCCGCCTTCATGCGCGCCGTTATCTGGGAGGGCACCATCGGCGACGTGTCCGTCAACATCCTCCCCCGCCCAACCATCATCGAACCCGAGGACGCCGTTGTCAGGATCACGTCTTCGGCCATCTGCGGTAGCGACCTCCATATCTATCACGGTCTCAACGGTGACGGGAGCGCTCCTCATGGCATCGGTCACGAGGCCGTCGGCATTATTGAGGAGGTAGGCCCTGCTGTGGACTTTTTCAAGCCCGGTGACCGCGTCGTCATCGGCGGCCTTGCCGAGGATGGCCATTTGCTCCCAAAACCCACCATGACCTTTTACGAGGCAGAGCACGTGGGTCTTTATGGGCATGGCGATTTCGGCCGTCTGGACTCTGGTCTTCAGGGTGAGTTGTCTTCAGTGATTGCATCGAGATGACACCCACCTAACTCGCGTTCAGCCGAGTACGCTCGCGTGCCATGGGCCGACTCTTCTCTCGTCAAGATTCCCACGAACCTCGACGACAAGGAATGGCTTCCCGTCTCAGACGTCTTCCCTACCGGCTGGTCTCTCCTCACCCGCTCCGGTTTCGAGCCTGGTGATACCGTCGCCGTCTTCGGTGCCGGTGCTGTTGGCCTCATGTGCGCCTACAGTGCCATCTTGCGCGGCGCCTCTCTTGTCTACGTGGTCGATCACGTCCCCTCTCGCCTCGCCAAGGCCGCTGCCATTGGCGCCATGCCTATCAACTTCACCCGCGGTGGCAAGGCATCAGACCAGATTCTCGCTCTGCGCCCGGCTGGTGTGAAGAGGTCCGTCGACTGCGTCGGAGAGGTATGTCTGAACGAGGACCTGCAGCCGCAGAATGACTACGTCCTGCGCGAGGCTGTGCGCATTACCCGCTACCTAGGCGGGATCGGCGTTGCGGGCGTCTACATAGCCGGCGTTGGTGGCCAGGTCACCGAAGCTGCCGAGAAGCTGGGTCTCACTGCTGAGATCAAGTTCCCCATGGCGGAGGCGTGGTTCAAGGCGCTGAGGATACACGGTGGTCTGCTCGATGTCAAGGAGGCCGTGCCGCAGATCGTCGAACTCATCAAGAACGGACGGGCGAGGCCTGGTTTCGTCTTCTCCAACGAGTACGACATTGAGGATGCGCCGCTGGCCTATAGCCGCTTCGAACGATGGGAGGAGAGCAAAGTCATTCTCAAGGGGGCTCGGAAGAAGGGCGATGAGAAGAGCCTGGAAATTCGGAACGGTTCATCGGCCCAGGGACGCAATGGGCATGCTGGAGAGTCTTGATCGGGTATCCTAGGCCACTGGCGGTGGCAAGATAGGCCTGCAAGACCTGGAAATTCCGGAATGGTTCATCGGCTCAAGGGCGCAATAGGCATGCTAGTCTTGACGGGACATCCTGGGCCTTTGGTGGCGAGAAGACAGGGCGGTGCATCGGCATGAGCATGAAGCATGAAGCTGCCAACAAACACATTTGTTCGAATGATGAGAAGACACAATCACGCGTATGTAAGCAAATCACGTGCCTCGGTTCAGCCATCATCCCAGTCCTCCCCGCCAACCGAACGCAGCCACGTCACGTGGTGACGGAATGCAACACTGCGACCAGCCAGAGGGCTCGCCCCGCCTTGCCTTCTGTCGTGCATGCGCTGGCGCGGCCCAAACCCGGTTATCCCCGCACGCACGCATCTGACCCCCGAACGGCGGCTGCCTTCCGAAAGCGTGCCTGTCCCGCTGCACACCACCTGCATGAATCTGGGCTGAGGCGGAAGCCTCACTTGTGAACAGCACACTCACGACGACATCTTCTCAAAAAGGCCTGCGCCCGTCCGTCGTTTGCCAAGGGCTGCTCCAGCATGATTGAGCGCTCCGTCACCATCTCGGCATAGTCCCCCTCCAAACCTCCAGCTTCTCCCATCTTCGCCACCATGTACGCACCTCTAGGAGCCTTCGCCGCTGCTGTGCTGCTCTTCACGACCCCGGCATCAGCACGCAAGAACATCATCCTCGACACGGACATCTTCAGCGATTGCGAGTACGTTCCCCGTCCCCTATTCCCAATCCTTTCTAACACCCTCCAGCGATGCCGCCGCCCTCCAAATGGCCGCTACATCCCCCGACGTCCGCCTCCTGGGCGTGAACGTCAACGTGAATTCCTCCTTCTCCGCACTCGCAGCCTCATCAATCCTCGCCCACTACGGCCGCGATACAACCCCCATCGGCGCCCCCTCCCCCTTGGACGATTCCACCTTCTTCGACGCCCGGGACTTCTCCCTCGGCGAGTTTGCCTCCAAAATCGCCTACCACTGGTCCGGCGGCTCTCTACGCTGGGGCCGCGCGGACGATGACGCCCTCGACCCCGTCGGCCTCTATCGCGCCGCCCTCTCCGCCTCCGAGGACGGCAGCGTCACCATCGTTTCCCTAGGCTTCCTCTCCAACCTTGCCGCCCTTCTCGAGTCCGTTCCCGACGAGCACTCTGACCTTGCTGGCCCTGAACTCGTCGCCGAGAAGGTGTCAGAGTTGGTCATCATGGGCGGCGCTTACCCCTCCGGCATCGAGTGGAACTTTGCCGGCGCCGACCCCGCCGCCGCAGCACGCGTCGTCAACAACTGGCCCGGCCGAATGGTCTTCTCCGGCTTCGAGCTCGGCGAGTCCGTCCTCTCTGGCGCTCGCCTCATGGCTGAGGGGCCTACCAACGACCCTGTGCGCGCCGCCTACATCTACTACACTTATGGCCGTCCCCGTCACTCGTGGGATCCTCTCACCGTGCTGTACGCCATCCGCGGCCTTAGCGACGTTTTTGAGTACGGCAACGAGAATGGCTACAACCATGTGAAGCCCGATGGATCCAACGTCTGGGTTGACGATGAGGCCGTGACCAATCAGCACTACCTGCGGCTAAAGCTCGACAACAAGACGGTCGGCGATGAGCTGGATCGGCTCTACCTGGAGGCAGCTTGGATGGCCGAGAATCCCCTGCTGGAGATTGACGTGCCGTGGATGCCCCGGTTCCCGAAATATGCAAAGCAGGAGCTGTGACGGTGTTGGAGAATTTGCATACAGACACATAACTTTGACTACACCATGAATGATGACCCTACTGCACGCCCAACATCACCTGCATCTTGACCATTGATTCGTGAACAATTGAATTACTACTAGAACCGACCGAAACGCATCATCCGGGTATTACCTAGGACCGAACCTCATAACAAGACAAAAGAAAGTTGTCGGGGCCGCGGTGTGTCGCGATAATTAGTAAGAAGTGGCAGGCGCCTGAGTGGTGCCGTAGGTGCCAGTGTTCTGGGGCAGGACATTGGCGTTGTTCTGGACGCCACCGGGGAGGGTGTTGATGTTGGAACCGACAGCAGGGTTGGTGCCGTTGATGCCCTGGCCGAGACCCTGGTTGCCCTGATTGTAGCCCTGGCTGGCGCCCTGGTTGAAGCCCTGGTCGTAACCAGTCTGGCCGTAGCCGCCCTGGCTGTAACCGTCCTGGGAGGAAACGGGCTGCTGCTGCCTGACCGAGTGCGGCTTGCGCTGCACCTTGGGGGCCTCGGGGATGTCGGTGGACTTGTTGGCCTTGCCGATGGAGAAGACGGGGCTCTCCCAGCGCTCGCCCTTGCGAGCAAGGTCGCGGTACTCGGTGGCCTTGCTGCTGATGCCGCCGGGCAGCTTGATCTGGGGGAAGATGCTGTCCTCCTGGGTCATGGCGACGTTGACCTTCTTGTCCTCAGCAACCTTCTTGGCCTTCTCCTTGTTCTGCAGCACACGCTTCTGGGCGGCGGTGTAGTAGCGGTTGTAGATGTTGGGAGCCTGCTCGGGGTCGGAGCGGGCCTCGTCAACGGCGCGATCGGCCTCCTGCTTGATCTGGTACAGGAGCTGGTCAAGCTCCTTAGCCTGATCCTTGATGCTCTTCTCGACCGCCTTCTGCAGGGCAGGGCGCATGGCCTTGAGCATCAGGGGCTTGAAGAGGGCGAACAGCAGCTTGTGGTTGGACTGCTTGAGCTTGATGCTCATGTTCTTGAAGTCGACATCGACCTTCTCAATCTTGAAGAAGTTCTGGCGGTCGGACTTATCGGCAGTCGAGGCCTTGATCTTGAAGCAAAGGCCGTCGCCGGGGAGGAGGAAGTCGGCAACACCGGTGTCGGTGATGGAGGGGAAGCCCTGCTTGCGCTTGATGTGGTAGCTGACGTCACGGAGGTCGAGCTGGACGCCGGAAATCCTAATGTCGAAGACCTGCTTGTTCTTGTTGGCGATCTTCTTGCGGCCCCAGCGGAAGTGGTGCTCGCTGTTGATCTCAAGGACGTTGGGCATGAAGTTGTCCGACTCGAGGACGAGGTTCTCGATGATGGCGTCGAACTGGTGGTCCGAGAACTCCATGCGGGGAATGGGGATGTACGCAACATTCTCGAAGATGGCCGGGATAATAACCTCGGTGAGATCCTTGACGAGGTGAGGCTTGAAGGTGGGCTTGCCGTTGTCGTCATTGCCCAGGTCGTTGAAGAGCTTCTGGATGGACTGGCCGAAGGCCTTGTTCTGAGGGTCGTTGTCGAACTCGTTCATGATGAAGCGAATCTCGTCAACGACACGGTCAGTGTGGCCGCGGTACTTCTCGCGGAGAAGGTAGCGACCATGGTCGTACAGGCGGTGCCACTCGTCGGTGGAGGCATCCTCGAGGATGTAGCCCTGCTGAAGGAGGCAGCGGCGGATGTACTGGTTCATGGCCTTGAACCAGTCCTTGAGCTCGGGGTCGCGCTCGGAGTCCTGGTAGATCTGGTGGATCGAGGCCCAGAGGTCCTCGGTCGAGGTGCCGTTGGCGAAACGCTCAATGAGGGTGCGCAGATCAGATTCGGCCTGGGCAAGGCCGCCGCGGGCCTCCTTGACAGTACCGGAAGAGCCCTGAGCCAGGGCCCTGCTGTGGCCACTGTACTCCTCGGCGATGTTGAGAATGGTCTCAATCGCCTGGGCGTAGTCGGGGTGCTGCTGGCACTCGAGCACCATCTTCTTCAGACGCCAAATGGTCTGGTCGCGACGCTCCTGGGGCATCTTCTTGCCGAGGTACTCGCGAGCACGGCGACGGTGCTCCTCGTTACGCTTGTGGGCCTGGCTACGGGTCTCATCGTCAACGTTCTCGTTGAGCTTGCGCTCAGCGACGTTCTTAGCAGCCTTGATGCCACCGACGGCGTCGACGCCCGACGAAGTGCCCTGCTGGTGGTCGGCAGCGGCAGTCTGGGCGACGTCGCGGGGGTTCTGGGAACCATTGGGGTCGGCCTTCTGGGTGCCGGCCTGCGCAATCTCGCGAGCGTCCTCCTTGGCGTTGCCCTTGTACACGCCCTGGGCCTGCTTCTTCAAGGTCTCCTTGGAGAAGTCGGGGGCATCGTGCCAGGTGTTATCCTGAGCCGGGGCATCAATGTCGCGGAGCTGCTCCTCAGAGGGACGGACCTTCGACGCAGCGTTGGTCGCGGCATCACCAGCGATGTCGCGGAGAAGGACGGTCGAGTCCTTGAGAAGCTTCCTGAATTGGCCGTTGGTGATGAGCAGGGTGCCGAGTGTCCTCAGGCCCTGAAGGGCTTGGTCACCGTGCTTCTGGGCGGTGTCCTTGTCGATCGGGGCGCCGGGGACATTGACAGTCTTGGCGTCCCACTTCTCCGTCTGCCAGATGAAGTCCTGGAGCAGATTGCCCTGGTTCTTGGAGAGCAGGAGGTGCTGTGCGTTCTTGACAACGTTGCGAGCGTCGGCGACGAGGGCCTTGCCCTCTGCTGAGAGCTTCTCAGGGGGGTTGGTGAGGACCTTGGAGGACAGGAAACTGTTCAGAGCGACATCGATCTGGTCGTTCTGTGGTAGGGGTCAGCAAACGTCACATGTGAAAAAGCATGGTCGACGCGCGGCAATTGCTTGTGCCGTGCATCGGTGGGGATGGGCTGACGTACCGAGGGGACCTTGCCAAGCTGGAAGGCAGAAATGATGCCGTAGACCTGGAGCTTGCGGTTGACGTCCGCCTCCTTCTTCTGCACATCGGTCGGCTTGTTGACGTTTGCAGACATGCTGGGCTATCGGAATGGAGAAACAGATGAATCCAATCGATGTAAAATTCCCCAATTGCTGTAATTGGCGACGGAGACGAAACGATGGTATTGGCGTGAGGTGTTGTTTTGCGTGACGAGCGTCGGGGTAATTATCGTCTTGGTGGGTGGAGTATTAGGTGTGGTGTGGTGAAGAGGGCAATGGGTATCACTGGAGAGGGTATATCGAGGTAAACAATAGGTTCCGGGCTTCGTGAGGGATGAGGTGTGGTATCTTGGTAGGTGTACAGGGCCGGAATTGGTGAAGAGGAGGAATCAAGTAGGAGCAGGAACGAGCGCAGAGGGCAATGACGGGCACGAAGGGGTTTAATACGTGCTGTGCTGGCCGGCCTGGGCATTCGTCGGACGGGAAGGTGGGATGGGCGATGGAACTGGGAAGGGCAAGAGCAGAGCTCCCGGGTGAGACACCACACACCGCACCAGTGCAGAGCTTGCCCCTGGCCGCACCTTGCCGCGCCATTCCCCCCTGCTTGCCCGCCTGCCTCGTTCCTGCTGGCTGGTGACGGATGGATGCGTACACAGCATGCAACGGTGACGTGAAGAGAAGGCACGGGCGGCTCCAATACGTCATCGGATGCGGTAGCTCATGTGGGGTCGAGCGTGTGGTTCGCGTGGCGTGATTGGACAAGGGGTGCTAGCGGTCTCAGTGGTCTGGGGGAGAATTTGAGATGAAGCATCTTTCAATTCCAACCTGGAAACCCGGTTGTCCTCTGCATCGGTTGGCATTCCTCGATCTCAGGCCTGACGCCGGCGATCTGCCGGGACAGACGTCCCGAAAGGATCAGGTTCCCGGCCAGGCCTGTGCTGCAAGCGAGCCGTTCATTCTGGGTGCGTCCATCCATCACCACCACGCGACACCGTTTTCTGCTCGATTCAACGTGGAAATTGGCTTCCAGGTTCTTCACGTGGAAATCCAGATCTTTTTCGTGGCTACCAGCCGTTTTCTCACAAATGGGTTCACAGTGGCACCATTTCACATGCTGGGACATCACCACATTGCCATATTCTTCAAACCACATCCCCAGGCGGTACGCCGGCACTTGGGGGCCCAGCCAAGAATCCCTGCTACATCACTTCCCGCTCCCCCAGCCTGTTGCATTCAGCCGCACAGGGAGCTCAATGCAGGCCTGTGCTGTGCCCTGGAAGGAACTGCAGGGGCCTGATTCCAGACGCGCCGGTTGACGACTGTTCTCCCTCGGTTGGTCTCTGACGTCGCCGTAACAACCTGGAACGATCCCCTCGACCTGCCCTGGATGCCCCGTCGACGTTGCAACTTGCAAGGCACCCCATCCTGGCGACGATCATGGCAGTTCTCCCGATCGAGGTCTTCTGGCTCTGGGGTACCGGAGCTCGCACAATCATCAGACTGAGAGGCACCTGACGCTCTGAGTCAGGAAATATCCGACGGCGTCCCAGAGATGCTGCGATAACATCGTGATCACAATGCGGGGAAGCTTTCAATTTTAGGTCACGCCAGGCGCAACCTTTCCCCTCTTCGTCGTCTCACGTCTCACTCATCTTGGAGTTTGTCCGAGGCCCTCTCCCGGTGTCTCAAATTGACTTCCCTCCTCGCAGCAACCAGCAACCACCAGCCGACGGACACGATCCCCATCCTTTAGGACGCAAAGCCTTGCTCGCCATCAGATTGCAGATACCAGCGCATCGGATTTCTTCGACCTCCCTTGGAATTGCGATCAGCACCCTCGCAGCATACCCTACCCGCGCCAGCTTCCAAGACTTTTGGCGTCCGTCTGCGTCGTCATCTGCTCCAAATCTCCGTGACGCGGACTCTTCAATAGCGTCCGATCCCAACCAATCTCACACCACACATCGCCAACAAGCTCACGTCAATTTACCTCGAGCACTGAAAACAGCAGACACGTCGCGTTCAAGGCCGCGCTGCCCAGTCCATGACGTCAAGCTCTCATCGCCGGGGTGACGCCATTTCGCCGTGTAGCGCAGCCACTCCCCCACTCATCTCCAACCCCCGAGAAGAGTCCGTACGGTACACCAACTGAACACCAACAAACAGCCGACCCGTCCAGGCCGTCTTTTTCACGGCCAAGGGGCTAGAGCCTGGGCCTTGGCATGCTGCCGCCTGCCGTCGCAGTTTCATTCCATCAAACGAGCCCAAGCGAAGCCACTGATCTGAGGCCTCGGACCCAATCAAGCCAGCTCCGGAGGTCTGTCCCGGTCGTGGGACTGCGGTTTTTGAGATTGCAGCAGGATCGCATGCCACCACAGCCCATCGACGGCCTGTCAATTAACTCAACCTGTCTCCCGGGACAGGCGCCCCTGTCCATCGGCGGTCGGAGCTTTGTCTCCTGTCGATCACACCCCTGTGACTGGCAAACTCTTTTGACCGATGGCAGTGACAAGGGAACAGATCCTGAGTGAGATTCTCACTTCATGATGGTGTTGATGGATGGTCCAGACGAATCGCCAAGCTTTCGGGATGCTCGATGATCGTCAGCCTCCTTTTCAGCCCGGAAATCCATCTCCTACTACAGACTCGGCGACGCCCAGCACACAGATCCTTCAACTGACTACCCCTTGGGTTGAATCGAGATTAAAGTCGATGACTTTCTTGGGCAATTCTGAGCTCTATTTCACACCAATAAACTACCAACAGGGTTCCAGACCGACGTGTCATTACTTGACTTCCGAACTTCTCTAGCCAAGCTTGCTCATGAGCCACGAATCTTTGACGGATATCCCATGCTCTTCTGCCATAAATCCCGTCTACGCAGACGCTGGAATCGGTACTGGCCCTACAGGTCCAGAGCTGGCCCCAATATTGGCCTGATGCATTGTTCGAGGCCCAAAGCTGTCCGGGTAGTCCACCGCCGTGTGGAACACCTGGTAGTTCGCCCACATGACAATATCCCCTTCCTCCACTCGTGGCAACATGACATACTCAGGCCGAAGCACCCTCTCCTGGATACCCTTCAACCACCGTCTGATCTCCGTCACATCCTCCACGACCCTCGGCTCCGCCTCTGGCCCGTCCCGAAGGAAGATGCGCCGCGCGCAGATGCCATGCACCATGAATGCCCGCTCGCCTGTCACGGGGTTCACCCAGACCATCGGGTATCGCTTAACCTTGGCTTCATCGTAGGCCCCTAGCTCAGCCAGCGACTTCTCGCGCCCCTGGTCGACCAACCCAAGGCCATGAGGCTGGCCTTTGCAGTCGCCCATCCACTGATAGGGGTGAGGCGCGTACTCGACCCAGGAGTGGTCGGCCACACGCCTCTCATCCTCGGTCATGAGGTCGTATGTCTGGGTGTTGCTGAAGAAGGCAGTGAGGCCCGGCTCCGAGGGCATGGTCAGGCCGCTTCCATCGTCCCAGTGAATGGTCACCTCGGGAGACATGGGCCGCTTGATGCACCTCAGAGTGGTGAAAATGGCCGGGTCACGGTCGTACAGCGGTGCGTCAATGTGCCAACGCTGAAAACGAGTGTGTCCGGCCTCAAAGTCTTCGTCTGGCAGGGCGAGGTCGTGGAAATCGTGCGACAGGGGCTTCTTGATGGTCCTGTCAATGATGCCATAGTGATTGGGGCCTTGGTAGCCCTTGCCCACGACGCGGACGTTTTCAACACCGGGAATGGCGAGAACATCGCGACCGCGGGAAAGGACGCCGCCCTTTTCGTTAAAGGTCTTCAGATCACCGTGGGAGTGGACCAGAGGCGCATCGGGGTCGAAGCGGGTGACGAGCTCCCACTGCTTGCTGGGCGGAAGATCCTTTTGGCCTCGGACTACGACGACTTTGTGTGTCCAGATGGCGTCTGAGAGGGCTTTGACGTCCGTATCTAAAGACTGTTAGTGTGAGAGACAGCCAAGTGAGGAGAGGGACTTGCCGCTGATGGAGTTAAGGTCGAGGTCGTTGATGACGGCGCCAAAGTTGTGCCGTTCGTCGACATACTTGGGTATCAGCTCCACGGTGAAGCTGGCTTCCGAGGTGAGCTTTCCAGGCGACATGATGTTTGATGGAATTGTAGTGTCTGGTGTCTTGGTTGATCTCGGTTATTGCTTTTGTAGGAACAATGCGCCCAATGGCGACTTTATCAACAGCGTCACATCTCATCGCGGCATCTACAGTCGACCTTCCCAATACTCCGTCGATCCTCACCACGAAATGGCCATCAGGATTCTGTCCGAAGCCCCTGATAGCCTCAACCCCGAGTGCGGGCGCTCATCCCGCGGAAGGGTCCGCCTCGGCCGAGCTTTCTAGTCATCTTGATGTCTTATCGCTCGTGCAGCTTCGCCTCGGCCGAGGTCATACTGAGACCCCACCATCTCCTCCCTAAACACCATGGTCGGACCCTGAAGCCAGCTCGCCGGATTCGGAATGATAATTGACAGCTGAAAGACAAATGGAATGGCTTCCGCCGCATTACTGTCCTAATCCAAAGACTTCATCATCTTCTCCTCCACTTTGACCAATTCCATACCACCACACTCCCAAAGACCTCATCCCACATCGCCCACCATGGCCACAAAATACGCCGACCGAGAGATCCCCCGGGTCTCTCTCGCCGACTTTGACAACCGCATCGACGAAATCACCGCCCAACTCTGCCATGCAGCCGAAGAAGTCGGCTTCTTCGCCCTCATAGACCACGGTCTCTCCGAATCCGAAGTCCAAGAAATGTTCTCCCTCTCCCAATCCTTCTTCCGCCTCCCCGACGAGACCAAAGCCTCGGTGCCCTGGAACCCCCAAAACGTCGGCTGGGAGAAAATGTCCCAAGTCCGCCCTTCCACTGGTGCAGCCGACACGAAAGAGTCCTACCAGGCACAGTTTGGCGAGAACATGATCGGCCTCTGGCTTGACGATAAACACCTCCCTGGTTTTCAGGAGCGGACTCTTGACTTCATGCGTCGTGTTCAGGGCGTTTCGGAGCAGGTCATGCACTGTCTTGCGCGCGGGCTTGGCTTTCCCGACAACTTCTTCGTCGACGCCCATGATGCCTCGCGCATGGATTGCCAATCCGCACTGCGACTTCTACACTACTACGAGACCCCTCGCACCAACGACGGCAAGATCTACCACCGCGCCGGCGCGCACGCCGACTGGGGTTTCCTGACCCTCCTGTTCCAACAAACCGGGCAGTCAGGGCTGGAGATTTGCCCCGGGCGCGAAGTCGTCACGGAGCACGCGCTGGGTGATGTGTGGACCAAGGTCAACTTCGAGCCTGGCGTGATTGTCTGCAACATTGGCGATCTTCTGATGAGCTGGAGCGACGATCGGTTCAAGAGCACGTATCACCGAGTCAAGGCGCCGTGCGAGGAGGGGGATTACTATGGTGAGAGGTTCAGCATTGCGTTCTTCAACCAGCCGAGGAAGGATACTGTCATTCAGGGGCCGTTGAAGAAGTATCCTGCTGTCACGGGCGAGGAGTTCAACCGGGAGGCAATGCAGAGGTTCTACACTGCTGCCAAGGCAAAGGCAGATGCGGCGGCGGCGGAGGCGGCAGCCGCCAAGAAGGGCGTCCCTGTCGTGACGGCGAGCGCTGTTGGTGTTGGTGCATGAGTTTTTTCCCATCTGTGCATGTAGTTATTGTCAATACTAAGATTTGTTCGTGTCTACCATGTTTTCTGGTGATATGGCTTGCAGCGCTGAAGGCTTTGGCCTGCCTTTTGAAGATCGCAGGCTTCGAAAGACCATCAGTTGATTTGATCAAGCCGCATGTGAATGCAGAACCCGCCCTAAAAAGGCCTTTGACAGCTAACATTCTGCCGAGAACCACGATTAAATCGAAGTTGATGATGATCCGATCACTGTGGAAACTTCACCCTTCAACCTGGGATCACAGGCCTCAACATTACTTGACCATTCCATCCCGTCTGTCTTCAAAACACTTCGCAAAGATGGCATTGAACTGCATCTTAAAATTATGGACTACACTGACTACCTAGATCCATGATACCCCCTAAACCCCTACAGTCTATGCTGAAGGATGGTCGCTGGCCGCAATGTTGCACTGGTGCATCACTCTCGGTCCGTACGACTTGGGAAACTCGGTCTGAGAAGTTGGTTAGTGAATGCATGTGCACAACCTAGACACATGATGATGACTGAATACTCACGATGCTGTGCCAAAGTGCCCTGTTGTACCACAGAATCACATCCTGCTCCTGATGGGGGTGTGCATAGATGTTCTCCGGCTGAAGCACCGGTCTCATGAGCCTAGGGAAATGTCAGTCATGTCATGAATTGGTGAGTTGGTCGCGACATACTTGTCCATGAAAGCGCGAACCTCCGCGAGGTCCTCGACCACGGTTTCCTCGCCCTCAGGGCTAGACTTGAGGTACAGCTTGAATGCACCTTGCCCATGAACCTGCAACGACTTCTCCCCCGTGACAGGGTTCGTCCAGACCATGGGGTAGATGCAGACCTTTTCCGGGTTCCACGCCGGAAGTTCGTCGAGCGGTATTTCCTTGCCTTCAGTCTCAATCAGGTGTCCCAGCCTGGTACTTCGGGCCTTGGACATCCACAAGAATGCATGGGGGGCATACTCGATCCGGCTGTGCATGACCAACTTCTTCATCTCATCGTCAAGCAGAGCCAGAGCCCGACTTCCCGCAACCATGGCAGTCGCACCAGGGGCCATCTTCATCTCCGTGCCAGTACCATCGTCCCATCGCACGGTCACGTCAGGACCCTTGGGGGTACGGACGGCCAGCAGGCAGCCAACGCGCGGAGGAGGGATCGCATACAGGGAGCCGTCAAAGTGCCACTGGTAGAAGCGACTTGCACCGGCCTCGCGGTCGGCGACGGGCAGGTGAGGCGGGAGATGGAACTCTTCGTGGTCAATGCCCTGCACCTCAAACCCTGGTGGGAAGCCGTAGTGGTTCTCGGGAAGAGGCCCGCGGCCAAGGATGTGGACTTGGGGCTGGACAGGGATCGCGGGTCTCTTGGGGATTCCGAAGATGTCGACGCCGTTGTGCGAGGTGAGAAGAGGATCAACGCCGTGGGCGAAGCCGCCCGTCGTCTCTTCAGGGTCGAAGCTTGGAAAGGAAGTGTCAGCTGAGTAAAGAAGGTTCTTTGGAGTATGTCTTCTCACCTCGCAGTCAACTTGTACTGCTGTTGCGGCTTGAGCATCTCGGGCTGCTCCTTGAACACGAGCATCTTGTGCTTGTGCAGGGCATCCGAGATGAAATCAAAGTCGGCATCGGTGAAGTTGTTCAGATCGATGCCGTAGACTTCGGCGCCAAAATCAACCTGGCTCCCGGTTGAGTGCTTGATGGGCACGACATGACCTGTTGATGTTTCGGCGTGGGGCAGCGTGAATGCGGTCTTCTGTGGGAGGAGACGCAGGGTGGTGGCCTCCTCGGTGACAACTGATGTGATGACCATTTTGCAACTTTAGACTTTCAATGATGCCTGATTGCTTGTTTGGTCTCGAGTGACGCAGTATGTCTCCAATGCTACTTATTGAGCTTGACGTTTCCCCGAAAGCACTGGCAGTCAGCCTGCCCCTGGGGCGGACAGTCTCGGCCTCCCTCGGGACAGCGTTGATTGATCGACCTGCAGACTCGTTATCGGATCCTCAGAAGCAAGGTTGCGGATCGCATCCAAAGCTACGCTGACATTTGTTATCTCGGGTCTCCCGGCCGCGGGCATCATGGCGATCACATAAGGGTGGGTGGACACCTCGGCCGATGGTGGCACAGCGGGATGGGGTCCAGAGACAGACCACCGATGCCTCGGCCGAGATGGATACGACACATTCACTGGCAGTCATCCAGGCCGCAAGCGTCACCCTCTTGCCAACCACATATTCGGATTGAACCCAAAACAGTAGGCATATTGCTAAACAACATTGACATCTTTGCAAATCGACAAGTGCATCTCCATCGCCCATCATGACATCCTCATTCTTCACCACCTCCTCAGGCACCAAGACACACTTCCTCCGATCCGGCACTCTTTCGGGCCCCCTCCTAGTCTGTTTACACGGTCTCGGCGGCTCTACAGAAACCTTCGCTCCTCTCCTGCCATCCCTCCCAACATCCCACGACATCGTGCTGGTCGATTTTCAAGGCTTCGGCGTCACCCCTCTCACCGACCCTTCGAAACCTCTATTCGTCAGCGGCCATGTCGCCGACCTACACGATCTCATCACATCTCTCCAAGCAGCTAAGACCTCCCCGTCGCCGGTCACCCTCATCGGCCATTCCCTCGGCGGCGTCGTCTCCCTTCACTATGCCGCGGCTCACCCCGACGTCGTCGGCGGTCTCCTCCTCCTCGCCCCCGGGCGTAGCGCGGGGCACATCCCGGTCGTGAAGCAGAGGATGCTCGATCTCGGAAGTGCAGCGCGGGAGAAGGGAGTTGGTTTTGCGGCGGATATAGCGGCCAAGTCGAACTTTTACGAAGATACGCCTGAGCGAGCTGTGGATCCGGAGGCGCGGGAGGCTGTGAGACGTGCTGTGGCTGCTTCGGATGCGGAAGGGTATGCCAGGACGTGCGAGGCCATGGTTGATGAGAGTCACAAGGATCCGGAGTACAGGAACATCAAGTGCCCGTCGGTTTTTATTGCTGGGGACAAGGATATGATTGCTGCGGCGGAGAAGGTGAGGGATCTGAGTACTCTTGTTGGAGGGAGCGTGAAGTTTGTCATGGTTCAGAGCGGACATCAGCCTATCTTGGAAGACTTGGAGGGCGTCAAGGATGCAGTGACGGCGTTGTTTGAAGGAAAGCTTCAATGAATATGACTGTTGAAGATGAACCATTTTTGTTTGACCTTGATGATTGATTGACTTGCTCCTGTACTGCTCCATGCCAGGCGTTCCGTCTCCTTCAGATCGGCAGTGGTAGACGTTTCGGGCAGCATGACGACAATGTCGCCGTCCACGGTTGTGAGACGCATTGCACAGATTGCAGTTTTTCAGGTTCCTGTATGTGCCTGAATAGTATGGGCTTGTAGGCCGTGAGAGTGAATACTTTCTTCGGTCAATCCAGGTTTTCTATGAGTAAAATAGTGTAATTGCATGTTGCTCAAATCGCAATTCTATGTATCTGATTTGAATCTTGTCGTCTTCTATCGCAGCAAGATGCAAGCAAATCAAACAACACTGGCAACAACCTTCTCCTGACCTCCCTTGCCGACGTCGACCTTTCCAGCCACTTGACTGTCTCCATCCGTATCAATGCCCTCCCCTTGGGCCGTCGTCTCTTCAAATCCTGTGACCACATGTGGGATCAAAGTATCCTTGGCCGGGAAGAAGTAGCTCGAAGACCAGTAGAGGGCAATGGACAGGAAGAATCCGTACAGCCAGTTGAAGGCAAAAAGGTTCGACAGCCCCTGGCTGATATGCACTGAGTTGGGCGCCACCTTCTTCGCAAGACCCGGGAGCACGGGTACAATGACAGGGAAACACGCAAGTACCGCACGCCAGTTGGTTCCCCATCTGTTGCCATAGCTGTAGATACCGTGAGGGTCGTACAGCGCCGGCACGTCGTATTTGCGCCGCTTGATAATCCAGTAGTCTGTGCATAGAATGCCAGCCATGGGCGCCATGAAGATGGCGTAGGCGGACATGAAGTTGAGAAAGGCTTTACCAGATGCGACGATGATCCAGGGGCACAGCGCCCACCCGCCGAAGATAGCGACGAAGATGGTGCCGCGGCGGATATTGAACCAGCGCGGCATGAGAGTGCAGATATCGTTTGCGAAGGAGACAGCGTTTGCGCTGATATTGACGCTGATCTGGGCGAGGAGCCAGATCATGCCGCAGAAGAAGGCTGCGGCGCGGCCGCCAGAGGTGTTTTGCCATGTTGAGATGATCTCGAGGGGCGTCCAGTAGGGCACGCCCCAGATGGAGTCAGCGGCCGAAGCCGAGATGACACCAAGGAGGGCGACGATGGTCTTGAAGAGGGGGATGACGGGGAGCTGCCAGTACTGGGCTCGGCTTTCCTTGGAGAAGCGAGAAAAGTCGGCAATGTTGACGGCGAGGGTGCTGTAACCGCCAATGACGGACGTCAGGTTCGACACCCAGAGCCAGGCCCTTTCAGCACCGTGGACTTGTGATGGACGGCCGAAGAAATCGCCTTGTCCGCCGGCCCGAACAGAGATCCAAATGACCATGCCGATCGCCATTGGCGGCGTGAGGATCGTCTTGACCCAAAACATGTACTGCAATTTATGCGTGGGGATGAGCAGCAGTGGGAACTGCACGAGCCAGTAAATAAAGAAGGAGAGCATTCCCATGGATGTGAGGCCGGCCGAGGCTGGGAGTGTGTTGGGGATATCGCGATAGCTGGGCCAGAGCGAGGACAAGACGACGGTGATGCAGGTACCGCCGTTGGCAGTTTGGACACCGAACCAGAACATGGCGAGGACACCACGGCTGATGACGGCGAAGTAGCTGAACCAGTATCCGAAGCTGGCGCGGGAGGCGATGGGAAAGGGGATGTGCAGGGACGAGCCAATGGCGCCGTTGAGGACTGTTGGTACGGCGTTGCAGATGCCGGCCAGAAGGACGATGAGAATAGCATCGGTGGCGGTAAGCCCGGTTGTCAAGATGGCACTGCCAGTGCTCCATGTCGAGATGGTGACCAGATCGCTGAACCTGTTGAGGTGTTAGGTGGGGAATAGGTTCATGTCCTGCATGGTTGACATACCAGTATGTGATGAAGGCGCTCTTTCCCCATGTCCGCCTCTCGAGGGGCACGGGGTCCATGTCAATGTTGGTCCAGACATCTGGCGGCGCGATGCTGCTCGGCTGCTTGGGGATTGCCCAGCTGCTAGGCTGGGTCAGGCGAAGGTGAGCCTTCTCCTTGGCAGCATGGCCGCGCTCACGGAGTGTAGACTTGAAGCTTTCCATGATGTCGATGGAGGGCTACATCAGAACAGAGTGATGTCTCGGTCGGGTCGGGGACTATTTGATGTCGCCTTTGATGTCCCGGCATCCCCAGACCTTGGGCCCCTCCCCGGCAAAGGGCGTACGGAGGGAAGACCGACATGCCGATAATGCAGAGACGTTGCAACATGGCGGGCCGCCGGATTCAGTCCGCGGTGTCTCTATCGCTGATGGACAAGACTCGGCGAGATACTGGCGAGATAGGGCAGGACAACAAACGGGCTAAGGATCAGCTCGGCCGCAGGGAGATAAGCGTCCGAGTCGCCCCAATCCCCGTACTTTAGCGCCAAGTCCCCACTGCCAGTGCACCGATTGTCCCCAGGTTGTCCTGCATCACGGGGGCTCTTATCCGATCCCACGGTCCAGCAGGCACCCAATCGCCGGTCACTCATTTGGCATGGGAGATAAGGATGTCGATCAAAGGGTCTCGTCCGAGGTGTTGTGTACTGTAATATCCTTGGGCGCCGTTGAGGTGTAGAGAAGATCCATCAGAGAAGACCCATCATCAACACTTGACAATGTCGTCGGCCGCAAACAGATCGAAACTCGCGTGTTCAGCGTGCACGCGCCGGAAGGTGCGCTGTAGCAAAACGGTGCCCTGCACCAATTGCATGCGAAGGTCAGATCCACCCGCTCCTGGCCCTCTGACCCCGCCAACTGCCCACTGATTGTTCCTTCCCGCTGTCCTGACACTTGCAACTTGCAGAGGAGAACAAGATTCGTGCGGCCTCGAGGAGCCTCTGTCACCGACAAACACATCTGTCCAGCGCCGACCATCCACAGCTGCCTCATCCCATGCTGCTGCGCCCCCAAATT
The DNA here is from genome assembly GCA_020726575.1 of Plectosphaerella plurivora. Classification (NCBI taxonomy): domain Eukaryota; kingdom Fungi; phylum Ascomycota; class Sordariomycetes; order Glomerellales; family Plectosphaerellaceae; genus Plectosphaerella; species Plectosphaerella plurivora. Next base: position 161,327 of record JAGSXJ010000030.1, read on the forward strand.
CCGAGATCGATTATCTGCGTCGTAAGCTCGCCGAGCTAGAAAACGCCGCCCACAGGGACAGCTCGGCCGACGTCCGCTTGCGGCCACCTTCACCAACCTTTGACGTACCTGTCGATCCAAGTCTCCGAGCCCAGGCCCAGACCAACGACGACGACAATGATGACCACCATGGCAACGATACTCCTGTTCCTGCTCCTGCGCCCGACAATGCCGACCCTGTCATGAAAGATGCTGCGTCTATACTCGAGTTCTTAGCATGAGGTCGCCGCAAGGACCCTGACTACCGCTCCGTCGTGTCTCCCGAGGCAACATTCTCGACCAACGCACCTTTGAGAGGAGACCTCGGCGACGCCGGTCTACAAAGTACTCGCGGGGCCGCTTCCGATCATAGCTTCGACGAGTGCGCCCAGCCGGCGGTTCTTCAACTCCTCTTGCCTAGCCCCCGTCAGGTGCGGCAGCTGGTCGACTACCACGACGAGTGTCTCTTGTGGTACCATGGATCCTACTTTGCGCCTACATTCCGTACCCAGCTGGAAGCGTTCTACAGTCGGCACGATGGCCTCATCGACAGTCCTGGTGTCAACCTGCAGTGGGTGGCTTTGCTCTTCTCCATCATCTCCGCAGCACTTGCCTGTGCTCCGCCGACCCGTTCGAGGATATGGGGCTTCCGCGCACCTGAGGAGCGGGAGACGCTGTCTAAGCGCTGGTTCCAGGCCGTCGTCGCCTGTCTCAACCGCGCCAACTACACAGCCAACCTGAGCATACTCTCCTGCCAGGCCATTGCCACAAGCACCATTGCTGCTCACCTTCTCGGCTTCAGCAACTCCCAGAGCATACACCTTGCTGCTGCCGTGCGAGTCGCCCAGTCCCTTGCCCTGCACCGGCTCGGCCCAGACGCACCAGGGACGACAGTGGAAAAGGAGATTGGCCGCCGCGTATGGTGCCAGCTCTGCAGCCAAGATTGGTTCTCCATCCCTTTCAGCGAGAGCTACCTTGTCAACCCGGCCTACTCTACCTCGGAGCCGCCATCGAACGCTCACGACCATGACCTCGTCCCCCTGCCTCTGCACATTCCCACCCAGACAAGCTACTGCCGCTTCCTCCGCGAGGTCGCTGCCATCATGCCGCGCCTGCAAGACGGCCTCGTGGCCTGCAACACAGCATACACCCGATACGAGCAGGTCCTGTCCTGGGATGGCCAGCTCCGCGCCCTCGCCACATCAGAGCGCCCCATCTTTCTGTCCAGTGCACCCATCGAGCCCAGCTGGCCGGTGTGGACGCCCTGGGCACGCCGTGCGCTGGCCATTAGCTCGAGCCACAAGATCATCATGATACACAGGTCCTTCTTGTCCGACAGCTTCACCAACCCAGCCTTTGCCTTTACCCGCCGCACGTGTCTAGCTGCGTCCAAGACCATTATCAAGGAGTACAAGTGCGTCGTCGTCGAGGACGGCCCGGTGCTGTGGATCCACCAGGCCTTCTCGGTGGCCGCCGCTATCATCCTGATTCTTGACGTCCTGCACCGCGACCCGACAGAAAGTGAGTGGGCCGAGCACCGCGATCTTGCCGAGGATGTCCTTGGGATACTGGCGTCGTGCCAAAATAGCATGATCGCTTCGAGAGGCGTAAAGCTTCTCGACGCACTGTTGGCCGAGGTGGGCAAGGCCTCGGCGAGGTCTGGCCGTGACGTGTCGCGCAAGAGGGCCCGTGACGGTAGCCTGCTGCCTTCTGACGGCAAAGCGAACAAGTTTGACGTTCCCTGCTTTGTCAAGACGTTCTGCGAGGACAAGTCCGCCGCCGTCCAAGGCAAGCAGCAACAGCAGCGGCCGGTGGCCACAGCTTTAGCTCCGAGAATACCGTCTCTGTCAGACGATCCGCCGCCCGTGTATGATGGGGGAGACCGGCGGCAACAGCAGGACGTTCTCGACTTTGCGCAGCCCGATATCAACTTCAGCTTTCCGCCAGCGGGACTTGATGGTGCCAACGGGTTTGAGAACTTGTTGTACCTGGCGAACCACGACCTCTTTTCGATATTTTGAGCGACAGGCTGTTTTTTTGTCTGCCTACATATGTACAAGCACATCAAGGCTATCTTTAAACATCTACCCAGGCCCTCGGCAAGACTTGCATGTGAAGCTTTCGGCCGAGTTGATGTCCCCCTTGCCCTTGTACGTGAGAACCTCCGGGTAGCGGCACAAGTTCCTGGCAATGGTCCGCCCGTTGATCGTGGACTGAGCGAAGAGTGTCTTTGGGGCATTCCTCTTTTCAACCCAGTCAATGAGAACAGCCAGGGGATCCGACGGCAAGGGGCCGTAGCCTCCCCCGCAGTGTGCAACTCCCGGTGCGAGAAAGACACGATAAAAGTCCTCCAGGGAACCCTTCATCGTCCGCTGCAGGCTGCGCCAGTACTCCACGGTTCCCTCGTGCGTGAGGAGGGGATCACCGAGACCGTGCCAGGTGAGCAGCTTTCCGCCGGCCTTTCGAAACTTGGTCAAGTCGGGCTTCGTGGTGCCGAGGATCGGCGTATGCAGCTCGACGGAGCGGTCGAAGAGCTCGTCAAACTCTTCAAATGTGAGGGAGGCGGTGTCCAGAGATGGGTGTGCGGCGACAAAGTACCGCATCCAGGACTCGCCAGCGCCAAAAGGCACCGGCACGGTCGTGCCGTTGACGGTGCGGACGTTGGCGATGCCGTTAAAGGGAGCACCAGGTGGGAGACCGTACCAGGACTCGCCACTTGAGGAAGTGAATCCCTCGAGAACCTTTTCGACAACTGTTACGTATTCTTCAGCGATGGTGACGGAAGATCCGGTCTCGTTGCAGTCGATTGTCTTTCCCTTGAGGGAGTTCGGCTTGAACTTGCACTTCTCCGGGCGGGAAATCAGTCCGTCCACCACACCATCGAGAGGATCGCACTGCTCGAGGATGGCGTCAAAGTAGGCTTGGAAGACACACTGCGGCGGCGCAGCGATGTTTCCCATGACCACAGACGGCCAGAACGTCCCCGGCGAGACACGAGGCGTATGCAGCGCAGGCGCGTTGGCAACGATGCCGTCAAAGTCTTCCGGGTGATACTGAGCAGCAAAGTAACCCTGGCGTCCACCAGTCGAGCAGCCGCTGTAATACGAGTAACTGGCCTTTTTGCCGTAATAGGCCTTCGCCGCCGCTTTGGCGATGACGGTCATATCGTGCATCGATCGGTGGGCAAAGTTGGTGATGAGGGGCCAGTTGATCTCGCCATCGCGGAGAGCCCAGGTCCCCGTCCCGGAAGAGATGGTGCGATTCAGCGAGAGACCAGCGTCGGTAGAGCCGGCTGCCCAGCCTTGGGCGACGGAGGGCTGCATCGTGGATGCGGAGGCTTCGGCATTGAGGCCGCCGCCGCCGAGGGCGATGAAGCGGCCGTTCCAGGATGATTTCGCGGGGAGCCAGACTGTGGCGATGACGAAGTCGTCGTCGCCGGGGTGGGTGAGTGTGGCGGTGATGTTGCAGAAGGCGACGCTGGCGGGAGAGGTAGCTGGGACTTCGATGGCTTGGAGGCTCAGGAGGTCGAAGTCTTTGAAGTTGGGGAGTTGGAGGTTGTTGCAGGATGATGATGCTTGGACGGCCCGGTAGAGGGCTAGGGAGCCGAGGAGGCTTGTCGTGAGGAAACTCATTATGAGACGTTGGAGAGGATGATCGAATGACAGGAGATCGGTAGCCTTGATGCTGATCTAACACATGAGTGCGTGGGTAGTAACATTATATGCCTCCCGAGACCTGTCCACGGACTCCATTCCGAGTATGACTCTGTAAGCCCCCTGACCATGCAATGCCAATCGTTCTTCACAAGTAGTTAGTCTGCAAGCCTTCGAGTCAGTACGGATATACGGTAAGAAGCCAAGCCTGGGGATCGCGCGGGGATCTCGGGGTTGAGTCCGACCGGCCAGTTGACGGTTGATGGACCGTTGTTCTGGGTCTAGAGGGGGAGGTGATGGTGTTTCCCCGCAAACTTCTTGCCCTGCAGAATCTCCCGATATGTCGGTCAACACCACCTCTGCGGGGAAGCGGGGGAAAGCCGAGGTCAACAGTCCTTGACATGCATAAGATCCACTGCCTGGTTGGCGGCCTTCTCCATTGATCACCGGCGTGATCTCACTGACTCTGGCGCCATGACTCTGTGGCGCGGATCGAGAACACTTGAACATACCTTTCCAGAGAACCACATGTCTTTACTCCGGGATTACTCCAGCTAGGCCATATTGACGGCTAACGGCTTCACTCGACAAGCATCGTGGTGGAAAGGCGCAGTGTGGTAAATTGCTGCAGGTAGTAGACCATCAATCTCTGTCAATGATGACAACAGTCCAGCAGAATGCGTTGCCAAGTTCCGAATACAGTTACAGATCCACTGATCAACTTCCTGATGCGACTCTTCGTCAAGTCCTCGACATCCTCGGCGCATGCCTTGTGTCATGCAAGACACGATCTGTGCTTTTCGTCCAGCCTAATTTTGTTCCCGGCCCTGAACACTCGTGTGCGGAGTCTTGTCGGTTGGGGTAACGCTAGGACTGGTTCCTGGTCCAGCTGAACAGGGTCTAACGATGAAGCTCGCGAAGGGCAATCACGGCCGCAGCTATACCAGCATTGCCGAGGGCGACGAGGGAGAAGCCTCCCGTCATTCCGAGGCTGGTCATGGTCGCAAACCAACTACCCGCGGGAACAGCGGCACCGAAGATGGTGGACTGGAGGAAGGCAGCAAGGGAGCCTGTTCACACAACAGTTAGCCAAGCATCGCATTGGGGCCCCATGGGGCGACTCTTACCTCCAGCAACTCCAATAGATCCGAAGCCCAGGCTGTTGAGAAGTGCGATGGAGCTGGCATAGGACAGTCCAAAGGTTCCGGAGACACGGAGCACAGCTGTTTGATGGGTTAGCACGATCTCGGGAAGAGTTGTCATCGAGACTTGAAATGGTGCAACAAGTGCAGGAACGAATTCCATCGAGAGATGATGCGGCGGCTTACCCTGAAGAAGAGGCTGGCCCATCAGGCGGACGAGGCGCGGATCTATGATGGGGGGTGTGAGTTTCTGTTTGCGTTGATCCAGAGTTGTATTTGGGGGGAAATCAACCTTGCGATACGGGTTGGAAAATGCACATGTGTGCGAAGTTGCATGAGGTAAGAGAAAAATGCCGCGTCGCCCAGGGCCCAAAGGCAACAAATCGGCCCCGGCTTCAGACCCTACCTTGTGTTTCCAGGCAGCTAACTTTTCACCGAAAATAGGATCAGGCTTTCATGATTCCATGATTTTTTCATCATTATTGACAGGCTACTCATTTCCTCCTCCTCGCGTCAGAGAAATGATATCTCGAATGACAACATGCCGAAAAGCGGCCGGGTTTGCTCCCACAACAACTCAAGCCTTCCAGAATCCGAAAACGAAGCGCATAACATGTTTCTCTCCTCTTTGACCTCATGTCTTGGCCCAGATCCGACTCAGCAATGATGGTGTCGTTCGTCGGGGGCAACTTCGTGATCAGCAAATCGGAGGCCGAGGCTTTCGAAGCTTTAGTCGGACTTGTGCTGCATGGTGTCCTAGGACTTGCACAGTCCGAGCTTGGCCACCACCCAGGTAGCAAAGGCCGCGTTTGAGCTCGCGGCAGCGCCGGCGACCCAGCCCATGTTTCCCGTCATGCCGATGCCAGTGAGGGTGGCGAACCAACCGCCCGCGGGGACGAAAGCGCCATACATGGCGGATTGGATGGCAGCGGCAAGAGAACCTTGTTGGAAACATTGTCAGGGTTCGTCTATCGTTTGGACGCGTAGAAGACAAGGCTGCTTACCGGCGGTGATACCCACAGTTCCGAAACCCACGCTCATAATACCGACGAAGGTGGCGGCAAACGCGCCGCCAAAGATTCCGAACAGAATTTCCCAGTAACAACGAATTTCATCGTCGATGGGAAAGCCGACGGCCGCGGTGCCGTTGTAGGATGCCATCGTTGATGGCGGGTGGATGACCAAATCTGTTGAGGTGGAAAGTTGGGAAAACAGGCTTGTCGAGCGAGAGGTGTGGGAGTGAGCTTGGTGTGGAAGCCAGGAATTTTGCATGCACTGCTACCAGCCCAACTACTGGCTGCTGGGTGTGGCCAAAAGAACAAATCACCCCTCAGCCCGGCAGCAATCTGAGCTTCCAGACTTGTCCGGAGTGTTCCGGCACCTCCCCCAATCACTGGAAGGCCTTTGCCGGTGCTGCAGGAGGCCCACCAGAAAGGCTCTCTCCAGAATGCACTTCCAGGCTCCCCTGCTTGCATATCCAAGTAGAATCCCGAGGCCACCGAGAAAACACTTGCATCAGAAACCCATTTGAGGAAAAGACATCAATCATCGTCGGCATGTAGAAAGGTCCCTTCCACTCTGACTTTTGTCTCTGATACATGCAGGCAAGCCAAAGCAGTGACCGGTCTCCTTTGATGAGGGGCGTGGCCAGACAAGCAGCCTTTTCTGGAATACAAGGGCAAGAAGGCAAAGGCAATCGAAATCAGCTAGCTGTATGTGGCGAAGATGTCACTGGCCGGCAACTCCAAAGCCAGGAACACAAAATTGGAGGTTCGAGAGCCATAATTCTCTGTCTTTGTACAAGTCTGCTTGAAGGTTGCAGTCTGGTGGCCGACGGAGCTGCTGCGGATCGACTTTCTGATCCATAACACAGCTTCTATCTTCCAGAAAGTCTCGAACTTTTCCAGGGGGTGATGTTTCAGACATGACCCATGAGTTTGAGGGATCGCGTAGTCGAGTGCAGGTCTCAAGGTCGTCAGAATGCTGTCCTGAGGAGCCGTGGATCGGGATGTCCACAGACACGTCGACCCCGCGATTGCACCTTGAACAAGCCCAAGTTTTCCGGGGCCAGGTGGTGGGCCTGGGATCTTTTAGCACTTCCCAAGCGCGACTTCATCTCTGAAGACCTTTCTTCCGAGAAATCTTGAGGAAGATGACTGAATTTGCACTTGATCGGTTCTGCTTCTGCAGCGTGTTCGTGTTCGCGTTCGGCGCTGAAGTCATTTGGCGGCGGATGGGTTGCGGGGCAGCGGGTGAAGTTCCCCTGAACCTTGGGGGGACGGTTGACAATCCTCGGACTGCCAATGGCCAGCCCCGTTATCACCAGGGACCTTAGATACGCGGCAGGGTCGGTTCAGTCCTAGCGGCAGGAACGACTCCATGCTACCGCAACAGGGATTCTCTCTAGCACTTCGCACATTTCGCAAGGATGGATGACATGGATCGACCTCACGTCAGCGCTATGAATACGCGCGTATGCCGTCCGCCTTTTAGGCTTTTCCGTCGGATCCCCTCTCGACTTGCCAACTTGTCAACCTACTCTCCGCCCGGTCGTGCACCCCCTCCGCCATCTCCGTCGACCGTTGCACGCCTACTCGCTTGGGAACCTGAGTCGAGATGCTTCGCGAGACCGCCTACGGCCTTGTCGGCTTGATCACAGTTGCTGTAGGCGCAGAATGGATCTTCAGCCTCTTCGACGACCCCAGAGAGCCTCCTCTCGTTCAGCCTAGGATACCTCTCTTCGGACACTTGATGGGCTTGTTCCGTGGTGCCTCACGGTACTTTGCAGAGACCAGGTGAGCCAACTGGCACGTCAATGACGAGAATCTGAAGCTGATGAAGTGACCTGGCAGCAAGCAAACAAACGCCGACATGTACACCTTGCGCGTTTTTCACACCAAGATCTACGTCTGCAACGCCCAATCCATGATCCCGCTCATCCAGAAATCCTCAAAGACCCTCACTTTCCGCCCATTCATCCAGGCTGCGGCGCGATTCTTCGGGGATGCAAACCCTACCACCCAAAAGCTCTACGACGGGGACGTGACCGATCGCTTTAGCCATGCCATGCGAGGCAGCCTTGCCCCGGGACCCTACCTCGACGCGCAGAACCTGAGCATGGGTCGACGCGCCATTGCCCTTGTTGATAACCTTGTCACCGCGAAGGAGGTGGACTCCCTTGACTGGGTCAGACTCGCAGTCGTCGAAGCCAGCGCCGCCGGCGTCTACGGCGAGGCGCATCCCTACCGCGATCCCAAGGTCAAGGCAGCTTTCTGGTAGGTTCACACGGTGTCCGTCGCCCAAGATGACAAGACTGACGGCGCCCCAGGGAATGGCACCAATACCTCGCGGCTCACATGGTTGGGACCGACATCATTGGCAAGGGCTACAAGGCCAGGAAGATCGTTTTCGACGCGGTCAAGGAGTACTCAAAAGACGTCCCCTCGGATGCTGCCTTTGTGATGCACGAGCGGTTGAGGGTCCTGAGGGAAGCCGGCATCTCCGACGAAGAAGCATGGAAGCAAGAAGCGACGTTCAGCATCGCCATTTTCGCGAATACCTCCCCGACGCTCTACTGGAACATCTACGACATCTTCTCCCGACCAGAGATCCTCGAAGCCATTCGAGAGGAGATCAACACCGAAGCCGTGAGCAAGGACGGCGACGACTTTGTCCTTGACGTCGCCGCCCTCAAGACCAAGTGCCACCTGATCCTCTCCATGCTTCAAGAGACCCAGAGGACGCGCGGCAGCAACGCCAGCATCCGCAAGGTCATCTCCGACACTCTCCTCGACGGACGCTTCTTCCTCAAAAAGGGAAATTACATACAGATGCCGACACGGTCCATGAACGAAAGTGAGAAGCTTTGGGGCCCGACAGCCAAGATATTCGATCCCTACCGCTTTGTGCCCAAGGAGGGCAAGGAGAAGACGGGCTCAACGGCGAACAGGTTCATGGCGTGGGGGGCGCCGCCTCATCTGTGTCCCGCTCGCCAATTTGCAGCTACTGAAGTGCTCATCATCGCTGCCCTCGTTGTCCTGAGGGTCGATTTGGCGCCTGCGACAGCTTCTGGGGAGTGGGAGAGAGATCCACCGATTGTTCGAAGTGACACTGCCTCCTTGCCAAACCCCGAGAAGCCACCCAAGCTGCGTGTCGCTGCGAGGAAAGAGGCGCTGGGAACGTGGAAGCTCAAGATGGGCAACAGCATGACGAGGATCTCTCTTGCGTCCGGTTAGATGCCGACCAAGCAGGATTCACTTGTCAAGTGCTCGGCTCAGAGCGCGGAGTGGCCATGGTTCAGGCAGTTCACGAAACATAATACAACTTTGAAAGGTCTGATCATGTCCTAAATGACGTACGTTGATTCATTAAACTGATGATCGCTGGAAATGCAACACAATTAGATCAGAGCCGAGCACGGTAGTACTCTTCAATCGGCGGCTCCCTCGTCTTGGTAGCCTTGCGAGGCGGATACAACGGCTCCGCGGTGACGGTCGCCTTGATACGTCTCCCAAAGTACTCAACCTCCACCGAGTCTCCCTCGCGAATGGAAGTCGGCAGGTAGCCGTAGGCAATGGGCTTGCCGATGGTGTACCCAAACGCAGCGTTGGATACGTATCCCACCGCCTTGCCTTTGCTGAAGATCGGCTCCTTGCCCAGGACGACAGACTTTCCGTCGTCGACGACAAGACACCGCAGCTCCTTGGATGTCCGTTGCTGCGAAAGCTTGCTGATAGCGTCGTGCCCGACGTAGCCCCTCTTGGCCGGGTCGATGGCAAACGCGACACCGGCCTCGAAGGGGTTGTACTCGGTCGTCATGTCTGAGCCCCAGCTGCGGAAGCCTGCCTCCATGCGGAGTGCGCTGAAGGCGCCCCGTCCGGCTGCGATGACACCGTGTTGCTGGCCAGCCTTCCAGAGCGTGTCCCATAGCCGGAGCCCGTTGTCGGCAGTGGTATGGATCTCCCACCCATCTTCGCCAACGAAGGACACCCTCATGATGGTGACGGGGATGTTGTCAATGTTCAGCGTCCTGAGACGGAAGGGAGCCAGGTTTCGGAGGCCTTCGGCGCATCCCAGGGTGGCCATGACCGCGGCAGAGCGCGGACCCCAGAGGCCGACGCAGCATGTCGCATCCGTGATGTCGCAAACACGAGCATGGGCACCAGGAGACTTTGCGCTTCCCAGACGTGCCTCTCGTTCGAGATATGCAAGGTCCGTCGGCCCGTTGACGGCAAGCTGGAACACGTCGTCCTGCAGCCTCGCCACGAAGATGTCGCTGGCGATGCCTCCCTTGTCGTCCAGCATCAGGGTAAAGGTGACGGAACCAGACGGCTTGGAAACATCCGACGTCGTGAGCCGCTGGAGAAGAGTAAGAGCACCAGGGCCGGATACCTCCAGCCGACGGATGGGAGTTAGGTCGAATATGGCAGCGGCAGTGCGTGTCTTCCACGCCTCAGCTGCAGCGATGGACGAGTAGAACTGCGACGACCACGCATCTCGCTCGACGGGCTTCCATCTCGAAGGAAGATCAGCCAGCAGAGCCTTGTTGGCTTCGAACCACTGCGGCCGCTCCCATCCACCTCCCTCGAGGAAGTACGCCCCCAGCTCCTTCTGCCTTGCGTGGAAGGGAGCGACGCGGAGGTTTCGTGGCGACTCTTTCGGCTGCATAGGGTGAATAATGTCGTAGACCTCGACAAAGTTCTGCAGCGAAGTCTCAGTGACGTACGCGGGGGCAAGCTGGACCTCCTCGAAGCGCGAGAGCTCGCACTCTGAAAGATCCGTCTCGGAACGTCCTGTTGTCAGAACCTGGGCCAGGGCGCGAGCAACACCGGCAGAGTGTGTCACCCATACCGCCTCGGCGACCCAGAAGCCTTCAAGACCAGGGGCGCGGCCGACGAGGGGCCCGCCGTCGGGGGTGAAGGACATGATGCCGTTGAAACCGCTTGCAATACTGGTCTCGCGCAGGTCCGGAAGGAGCTCCTTGCTCAGTTCCCAGGCTGGTGCAAAGTCTTCAGCCGTAAAGTCCAGACGTGACGGCATGTCATGCTCGGTCACTTTCGCTGGTGTGGCGCCCAGAGCTGCGGCGGTGACGGGCATGGGCTTGTGGCCGTAGTAGCCGATGCCGTAGCCATCACCATGCTCGCGGTAGTACAGGTCTTTGTCCTGGTGGCGGAGGATGGGAAGAGTCGCTCCGTTGGGAAGGGGGTTCTTCCCCTTTCGTGACGGCACGGCAGTCGTCTTGACGTACTGGTGAGCGACGGGCTGAAGAGGGATGGGCAGGCCGATCATGGCGCCGACCTCGACGCCCCAGAAACCCGCGCAGGAGATGACGATGTCTGCGGTGATGGGGCCTTTGCTCGTCTCAACCCCCGTGATGCGGTTACCCTCTCTCAGGATGCCCGTCACAGGCGTGAGTTCGAGATAGCGCACGCCAGCCTTGCTGGTACGCTCGATGAGGCGCTGCACAGCCTGAGCAGCGAGTGCCAGACCATCAGAAGGGATATGCAGGCCACCAAGCACAACCTCCTTGCTCAGCAGCGGATAAAGGGCGACACATTCATCCGCACTGACGAGGTGTGCCTCGATACTCCACGATGTGGCGTACCCCTGTTTCCGCTTCAGCTCCTCGAGGCGTTCCGGTGTGGCGGCCACCTCGAGGCCGCCGACCTGGTTGAAGCACCCGATGGAGAGGAGCTTCTCAACAGTGTAGCTCGCAAACGAGGACATGGTCTTTGAGGGGTTCGTCTGGAAGACGAGGCCGGGGGCGTGGGAGGTCGAGCCCCCTGGCATCTGCAGGGGCCCTTGTTCGACGACGGTGATGTCCGTCCATCCGCGGGAGACGAGCTCATCGGCAATGTTGGCGCCGACGATGCCGGCCCCGATGATGACGACGCGCTGAGCGGCAGGCATGGCGGGGGGCAGCCAGGCGTATGTTCTGATGGAGGGGAGGAAGTGAGGTGAGAGAAGGGGAAGTGAGTTGGCACACAGAATAGGGGGGAGGTAACCGGCAAGTCCGTGATACGCTACATTTGAAATACCCAACTTATAACGGTCGTCGCATCACCAGCTCCAGACAAAGTTCCCCGCGTCTACGCATCCATCATGATCAGGCGCCTTTCTTTCATGTGGCCCGTATCGCTGATAGCGAGAAAGGAGGGTGGTGAGACGTGGCCTGGCGTTGTGAACGGTCGTCAACCCCCAAAACGCGGTCATGTGATCGGCATAAGGGAAACCGATGCCGGGTCGAGAACGCTACCGCCACCACACACCCCTTTCCACCAGGCACCCCGGTCCACGGGCTGCCCCGATTCGGCCAAGATACGGATGCGGCGTGGAAACAAGAGATGGACCCCTACCCGGCACTTGGACCCTGGGTCGCCTTTTCCAAGCTCCGGGTTCGGCGGGACACAGAAGCAAGAGGCTGGACCTCTTTCCCATTGTTGTTTTGCCGGACTTTCTACCCCGCCTCTATCTTTGGCCACGCTCGGGCGTGTCTGATCTTGCCGTGGCATCCATGCTTTGCGGGGAAAGATGACGTGGTCTAAAGTCATGGGAAGGGGGGGCTTGGGAGGGGTATAGGACGGAGTTGGGTAACTTGTTGAACCGTGGGGCATCAGCCGACTCGATAGTTGTCGGGGGGCGTTTGCCACTTTGCCGGAGGGGGATGTCACGGGCGTGATACATGGGGTGTTTGGGAGGTCATCGTGACCATTCTTTGATGAGCGGTGAGTCTGGGAAGGGTGGTTGATGGTGTTGACAAGTCGGATAAGTCCATGGGCACAGTCTTGCAAGATCAGTCACCCTGGAGTAATACGGATGCCATTATTGGACAGTGGCATCAGCCTCCCGGGGATGCTAGGGGCAACTGGACTGCCGGCAACCGATAGTGGTGAAGATCACCTCCCTTTTCGGCCTTTCGGGAAGTTTTCCCATGTTACTACCTCTCCAGGAACGTGTTCCAAATCAAACGCTGTATACAAATGGCTCGCTAAAAGTGGTTGAACATGATGTTGTTCAGATTCTCCCCCTCCCACCACGCATTCCCCGTCTCGGCCTGCGGGTAACTCATATCCCTGATCCCAACGAGCTGTGAAGAGTCGGCATACAGCCACGGCGTCGTGTTAAACGTTAGACTGTCAATAGCCTCGACTGTCGGCGGGTCAAACACCGTCTCTCGTGGTGGTGCGGCAGCCGCAGACATGACAGGGCCTTTGTAGGACAATGTGGGTGACTCCTGGCCGCCGTCGGCTGTGTTGATAGTGATTTCTGGAGAGGTAGCGACGACGATTTCGAGGGTTGAATCGTCGTCCATCTCGTCGACGGAAGATGTTGGGGCGAGAGAGGCGTCGAGAAGGCCGCATGTTGGCATGTCGGAGGGGTCGGTGGTTGAGTTGAACTGGAGGATCTTCCACATTAGGGGGACGCTTAGGTAGATGCGTGACGGCATCCAGTCTTCCACGTCCAGTGTCTCTGTGCCGGCGGCGATGCGTGTCATTGAATCGAGGTTTTGGTCCTGCACTGATCAGCTCAAATTCGCCTACATTGAGGGCAAGTTACCTACCAGCACACCGCATGCAGCTGAGCACGGGATGAAGCTCTTGAGGAATCGCCGGCACTTTGCAAAGTCCGTGTTCGACTTGTGCTTCAGCTTCGGAGCCGCGGCGCAGCAGTAGTAGAGATGTACCGTGGCCGCAATCGCAGCTGCATGACCGAAAAAGGGGTCAACCAGCGGGATTTGCTTGTCGACGACCATGTCGATCATGCGCACAATCCAGGTAGCATGAAGCAATGCCTGTTCCGAGGACCGTCGCCAAAAGGTATTCGGGATCCCCAAGTTTGCGTTGTGCTGAGCGCCGACGATGTAGAGCAGCGGATGGTTGAGAACTGTAGGAATAGCATGGTATGTGAACTGTTCCTTGAGCCAAGTAGCCCAGTAGTCGCGGTTCTTCGCCAGCTCGTCCATCTTTCGCTCAAAGAACTTGACCGTGTCGTAGCGGTGGCACATTGGGATGCGGTTCTCCGTCTCCATGAAATCGGACAGCACTTTGGCGTACATCGAGTCGTGCCGCCACGGTTCCTTCCACACGTTGTGGGAGCAGTCGGAGACGTAGCGGCGAACTTGGCTCCAGATCCAGCCGAGATGCACGCTTGTGTTCCAGATGCCAGGCTCGCGCTGCGTCGTGGTGCCGAGCTCATCCTGGGGGAGAGGTGGCGCTTTGGGGTCCAGCTCCATCTGACTACTGCCGGAGGAGGTGTATGCTGGCCGCCAGACGTCTGTAGGGATGCTGAGAAGGCCGTCTTGGCGGCCGTAATACTGTTCGAGGAGTTGAAGGCTCCAGAAGAGACGTTTCTTCCGCTCGGTGTTGGAGTCTTCGACGATGTAGCTGGATTGTGTGTCGAGCATTGCGGAGCGGCAGAGCTGGAAGGCGAGGCCGAGGTGGAACTGGCCGAGGTGGACGTTACCATCTAGAAATGTCAGCTTCAGCGTCTTTCAGTCCAGAGTTTTGTCTGTCTCACCGATGAATGACGAGTATGACAGCAGACACAAGCTCTCAATGGTGGTCAAGTCGACGGTGCCGTTGGCGATGCGCAGCATGATGAGCGTCTTTGCATTGTTCCCATACAACTGCAAATGGTCCCTCTTCTCAGAGAAGCGCGACGTCAACGCCAGAATACTGCAAGCAAGCTCTTCAGGAAGACAGCTGAAATCGCCAACCTCATCGCGCTCAAAACACCACACGGGCTGGCGGTGGCAGTACTTGAAGTACAAATTAATGCCAGCGGCCATATCGGAGCGATTGGGGCGCAGGTTCGTCATGTCCGGATCGAAGGAGATGGCAAATGGGTTCTCGGTGGTGAAGCTGGCCTCGCGGCCGGGCGGTGTCGTCGAGTAGGACTTTTCCGAGGTCGAGGTCGCATCTTCGAAGGACTGGCCGCGACGTCGCGGGGGTTGGTTCGGCCTGTGAGAAAGGGGTTTGTTAGACCGTCCGTCGGGGACAGGGAGGACACATTGTCAATTTTTATTTGACGATGCGCTTGTAGGTGGTCGCATTACAGGCTGCCGCCGCTCAACAGGAGGTCCAGCTTTTCCTCCAAGTTTTGCAGTCTCTCATCCTGCGGGTGGTGTCAGTGGCGGTTTCTGTCAGGCAGAGGAACAAAAGAACTTACCGACCGGCCGTTCTGAGACGGCTTCACTGCTGGGTACGAGCATGTCTGCTGCAGCCGGACGCAGCTTGAGCATTGTGGTTTCTCGCCCGGGCACCGGGTCTTCTTCCGCCTGTCCGGGCTGTCAGCTCACAATCAAAGCATCATCGGCTTCATCCCCGCACGGATTGAAAACTCACCTGCAGTTGAGACAGGCGTGGTGCGACCGCCGTCTTCCTCGAGAGCCCGCAGAATTGTCATCCGCAGGCGGCATGACGCTTCTTGCCGTCACAAGCACATGAAGAGGGAGAGTGCCGACAGCGGAGGATGATGACGGAGGTCGGGGAAAGATGGAGATAGATAGTGAGGTCTTGTGCCAGAGACGAGACGCGGCCCTCCGATAAATAGATAGCTCGAGTGGTAGACGCACCCGAGCACCACCACGTTGCCGCCACCATTCGGCAACCCCGCATAACAGCCAGATAAGGATTGGGGTCCCTGCGGTGCCTCGCTAATGCCCCGGGGATGGTTGGACAGACGGTCTGGCCGACAAAGGACACGCTGGGGCGGAGATAAGGTACCGGGGGTGAAGGGGGGAGGGGGTTGCCAGGCCTGAGGGTGGGAGGAGACGTCAGCAGGACAGAAAGCCGCGCTGGCACCGGTGTACCACCCGCCTGCAGTGCCTGTGCTGTGATCTGTGAGTGTACTGTACTGTACTGTAATATGCTGTGCTGCAGTGGGTGTCCAGGGGCCTGAATCATGAACTCATCCCAATGAGTCAAGCTGCAGCAGGGCGTCTGGCTGGCAGCACGCGGCATGCATGCATCCTCCCCCTGGTACTCCCCTGTCCCATTCCCCCCTGTTAGCCGCGCTCTGGACCCCGAATCCCGAGTTGGGTCCTGACCTGGTCTGGCCTGGCCCTTTGGAACGTTGGAATCAGTCGAAACACCGGGAGCCTTTTTCACTCAGATAATGACGATATGCCGAAAGATAGAAAGATGCAATGCAATGTCGTGATGTCCAATCCAGTCCACAATCTACAGCAGCTCCTCGCTGCTTCCCCGCTACAGCCTCGCCACGGGCTCCTGGAGATCCGCCAGCTCCGAGTTCGGATACTCGGGGTTCTGCGACGAGTCGGGACGCTCCCTATCCCATGACCACCGCGCCTCCAGCTCAGGCGACAGCGATCCCTCCAGCATCTGCGCCACGTACTTTCCAATCACCGGGAAGAACTTGAACCCGTGGAATGAGCCACACGTCGCGACATACAGCCCCTTGGCTCCAGAGTGGGGGCTGACGATAAAGTCCGAGGTTGAAGTGAACGCGTCCCTAGGCGCAGGTCAGTACTGTGCTGCATCTCATCTCACCGTGCTGTCAGACTCACCAGCAGATCCGATGCTTGGTCATGTTCCATCCCTCGCTCTTCTTGCCGTACCACAGGTTGCGCTGCTCGGCGATATCCTGCTGCAGACGCCGCGAGACCTTCCACTGCGCGTAGTCCTTTGCCGCAGGGGGTGCGGAGAAATGACGCCCGGGGAGACCCTCGTGCGTGTTGGCGAAGATCTTGGCTCCCCACCACTTGAGCTCACGATCCTTGGTAGGCGGCAGCGTGCCGATGAATGGTTTTCCTGCGATTGTGAGAAGACACTCCTGACAATGAGGGGATTGCGCTTACCATGCTCTGCCGTGTATCCCTGGAATCCAACAGGCATATCGGCATACTTCTCATACTCCTTCTCATCCAGCTGGGCCATGCCCGTCGCAATGCCCGCCGCCAGGATGCGATCCCCTGAGCGGAGGTCAGCGCGCCCACTCTTCGCAGCACTCAGCTCCAGCAGCTTGGGCGTGTAGGCGCCCGTGCAGAGGATGACATGGGCAGCCCGGAGAATCTCCCCCGTCGCTGTCTGAATGCCCGAGCATGCACCGCTTCCATCAACAACAACAGCCGTCGTCTCGGCCGTCACATACTTGACGCCCAACTCAATGGCCTTGGCTGTGACAGCACGGAGACAGTCTCCCGCCGCAGCCCAGCCGCTCGCCCTGTTGATCAGGACCTCTTTGACGCCTGTGTAGTCGGCGTCCTCGAAGAGACCGTTGTACAGCTTGCGGGCCTCGGACACGGGCAGGGCAATAATGTCGTCGTTGCGGCCCAGCTTGCGGTGGTGGTCGATGACATTCTGCGCATAGTCGCTGCGGCAGTTCCAGTAGACGCCCGTCTGGTGGAAATGAGGCTTCCACAGGGGATCGGTCTTGAAAATGTCCTGCGCCTCTAGGGCGAGCTGGCAGTAGAGAAAGTCGTCGTAGTCTGCGCGCACGACCTTGTTCCAGTCCCATGAGGCCGCCACACGGTCGTCGGCGTCGTAGGCGTCTCGGTCAACCAGCGTCACCGAGGCGTCTGGGTATTGCTGGATAAGATGGTAGGCGGTGGACACACCGAAAACGCCAGCCCCAACAATGAGGTATGATTTTTGGGATGCTGCCATGGTGGGAGGGGATGGTGCTTCTCTCGGGCCAAGAACTTGGTGATGACGATGCCAGGCAGGAATGCAGGACGCTCCGGATGAGATCAAGTTGATCGACAGACGTCTATGAAACACCCAGAGTAGATGCAATGAAATCGATCGAGTAATACGGTGCAACCGCGGCCTTGATGCTCATTCTCCCCGCCCGAGGCCGGTCTGGTGGGCATCTTATTCACGTCCGCCTCGTACTATCCCCGCCTTGGGGCGTCGGGAACCCATCCGATGTCGGGATACTTCCCGAATGCCGATCACGTGAGGGGTGTCTCCGTGAGGGGTCGAGGGGCGCCGACAGACGGGACGTGTTCTGGAGTAGGCGATGACACGGAGGATTCAATCGTGATGCGGGAGGCTTTTTTCGCCGCATTGATAAGATGTTTCCGGAATGCTTCTGGAGTCGAGCCATCTCGCGGCAGGGATCGATCGAGATCAGCAGACTGACAAGGGATGAATGTGAGGTGATGACGAGGGGGGTCAAGGGGGGTACAGTGTTGGGTTGGAAAAGGGGCACGGTGACTTATCTCGGGACGCCGTCACGGAGCTTGAAGCAAGGCCGCAACATCGCGGTATGGATGCACATCAAGGCATCGTGTCCGGTCTCGGAAGGGATGAACCGTTTGATACGTATGTTGGGTGTAAAGCAAGTCTAGGACTTGATGTCAGAAGCGAATCTATCGAACCACCGAGTGTTGAACAGGGGTGGTGGATGTTGGCCAGGTTGAAAGTCAGCATGCCTTTGCCTCCGATGGCATAGTCCTCATGGCCTCGTTCAATCTCCCCTCCTGAAAACCCTTCCATCTTGACTCTTGTCAGAGTCATGATCCCGTTGCCGATGCCGTGGTCTCTCCGAGATGTCGTCGTGAAGGCTGACTTGGAGTCAGAATCGAAATCACGATTGTCGTCTCTCAGAACTGGTTGATCGGCGTCCAGCGGCAGTCCACAGCGCGGTCGAGGGGTTTCATTCATGAGACCTCTGGTCCCAGCAGTAAAATAACGCTTCCCGGGGAGTCTCCGAGGGGTCCGGCGTCGGCTTGATCCCGGGACACGCGCGGATATCTCCAAAGCAACGTCATGCTGGCCGAACAAGAAATGAAGGCACCCCAGACGTCCATCGAAATGGAAATCTGAGTTGCTCCATGGCAAGTTCAGCCCGCGAGGGTTGTCAAGGAGATTTCCAGCTCCGAGTCCCAGGACCTAATCGATGCCGGACTCCTCAGGCTCGCCCCGGTAAGCGTACGTCAGCGTTCTCAGGGGAGGAGTGTTACTTACTGTGAGCTGTTCCAGATGTGAGATCTTACAGCTAGAGAAAGGCGAAAAGCACCATCGCAACCTTGGCCGGTTCCATGCCTCCGTCCTTGTAGATGGCGCCAATAATGGCCTCGATGTTAATTGCCTTGGTGCTGGCAGATATCTCGCCTCTTTGGGAAGGGTTCTTCGAGACGTACGATCCAAGCCCGTGCAAGTCGAAGATTCGGACCAAGGCTGGGATGTTCGTAGTATGTTGGAGTTGCTGGTTGGTTTGGCCTGTGATGAGTGTTGGACATGGGGATTCATCTGCTCCTACCAGGTGTATCTCACCAATCGAACGACCTTCGTCAAAAGCCCATTCGGCGATGGCCATATTGATCAGGTGATGGCCTATTCCCGCAAGGCGCTTGTTGCCCTCACTGTGTCTTCGGAACTGACCACGCCACATGACAGGCGTCGAGCCCGCGACCATGAGGGCCTCTAGAAGCCACTTGGGGTCTTTAGACTCGTAGCCCAGCTTGTCAGCCACTTTCTCAAGCTTCGATTCGATGTTTCCAGACATTGTTGCTTGGCTGGGATGTAATAGCGGGCGAAGTGTAGTGATCAGGTGTTTCGGACTGGAGGGACTTGCTGGAGACCCAGAGCTGTACAAGAGCCAAGGTCAATAATCTAATGATATTTGTTTGTCGAAGATTCGTGCGGCTTTCTCCCAGCTCCTCCAGGCATTTACTGGAACTTCCGCATCGGCTTCGGTAGTCCTTAGCATTTCAATGGTTAAGACCGTCTCCCTCTGACATTCCACCTCTACTGGCGGTAATCTGAAACACTTTCTATCCCTACATTCTATTTTAGCAGCTACACTTTAACTTTTCCCACCAACAGTATCAGTTTCGTTGGAGATGATCCCTCGGAACTTGCTTGATATGAGAGTGAAATGGAAAATTGAATGTGGAATTGAAGGATAATGACCTTGATGAGAGGCCTCGTAGAATGAAAATCATGGTGTTGAACAATGATACCCGACATTTCTGACGTCACATGTCGGTGGCTCGCGCAAAAATCAAGCAAAACCATCTGCTATCCAACTTCGCTTCCCATCCGCAGTCCTCACTTCAGCGCCCTCATGGTTTTCCTAGATTTCCTCAGGATTATACTAATGTCAGACAGTTTCCATCATCAGGTATGATGGAGAAAGGCAACGGATCACAGGTCTAAAGTCTGAAATTGACGTCCATACACCGGCACTCTCCTGGTTGAATGTCAAATCCGGCCGTCGTCGTAGCTTAAGGTTCCCGCACAAGATGCCCGCAGACAGGCACAGCCTCTGGGCACAATCTAGGTTCACTGAGCTCCCACTATGTAGGAAAGCTTCAGTGTCCAGCCCTTTAAAGAGGTCTACCTGCGGGGTGCAAAAGTGCGACGCCTGGGTCATGGACGATGGGCGGATCTTGGACCACTTGTTCGGAGGTGATGGCTCATTGGCATGATCTGCTTTCACGTCACTTTTATGCGGGGGCTTGGGGGAACTTTACCAGCAGAATCTGCTCGTGGAGAAGATTCAGATGTTCAGATACTCGAGGACAGCCATGGCACCGTCCATCCCACCGTCTTGGTAGACAGCTCCCACGATGGCCTCGACGGTCGTCGCCTTGGTCCGCATGGAAATTTTGTCAGGCTGGCACGGGTTTTTGACAATCTCTTCGTCGAGACATAGGTCATCAAAGATACCAGCGAGATATTCGTTGCTCGCCCTGGTCTGCAGCAGTCGGTTGGTATCGCCTAAGTGAGCGAATACTGTTAGTGGTGGTCTTGGAACAGGCGGCAGAGGGTGGGAACAAACCAATAGTGAGGCCTTCATTAAAGGCAACCTCTGTGATGTAGAGGCTGATGATGCGATCTCCGATCCCTGCCAAGGGCTTGTTGCCTTGCTTGAGAGTCCGGCCGTCCGTAGTAGTCCACATTGCCGTGCCGGCCATCTGCAGGGCCTCCAACAGTAGGCTCGGGGTTTATGCTAATGTCACCATGACTCGTTCTAGCCTGGCTTCATCAAGCTCAACAAGAAAGTCGATGATGGTCATGGCGGTTGGATAAAGAGTACGTCGAGAACGTCGGAGCGGGAGGGTGGTATGGTAATTGGCCATGCACCTCTTATAGACCTGCATATGTTGAATGTCCCAACCCAGTCCAGCCATCTTGTCCATTTCTGTAACATACCCGCCACGCTACGTGATTAGACTAGATACCCCACGAGAAACGTCGATACGCGTAGCATTCCTCCAAGCGAGCTACGAGACACTGATGGCCCCCCTCCACCGGCCGGAGGCACTTCTCATGTGGCCTTCTTCGCGGCGCTACTGCATCGTCGCCGCGACTCTCAGGTGGTTGGTGACTTGAGCTACGTCCGGTTCAGATAATCTCGAACTTTGTCGCGCAGTTCTGAGAAGTGGCCTTGGCGGTGCTGCGGCACCCGAACAACAATCTTCGGGGAGACCGTTGAGCAACGATCGCCAGTCCCAGGCTCCCCGTGCCACCACGACGAAACAAGTCTTGCATCAGCAAAAACAAACCTGGCGCGCCAATCCCATGCGCTGCCATGGCGCCATGCCATCCAAAGTCCCTAAACACATCCAGACAGACGTAGTCGGTGCCGCAATTGGAAGGGCCATCGCGTCTGGTTGGTGGATGGTGATGCTGCAATGCTGATGCCCAGACCAGGCACCCGTTTTATCTCCCCAACTCCGGCGGTCATCCTGCTGCCTGCCCCCGCGCAGACCTCAAAACCACCGCGACGCCATCATCTGGGCCATGCCCTCTGGATAATGTCTGGTCTTTACCAAGGTACTCACACAACATCAACATTACCACGACATCCAACATGGCTGATAAGGAGGTCAATTGGGTCGGCCCCAAGTCGTACCGAATCGTGACCATCATCTGCTTCCTCGTCCTCTTCCCCCTCGGCATCCCCGCCAGCATCATCTTCCACACGGGGCTCCCCGCCCTCGGCCTCGTCCCGCTGGCCGCTTCCACCATCTTCTCCCTCATCCTCCTGCGCAAGCAGAAGACGAAGAAAGCCAAGCACTCACCCTTCTTCATCTTCTCTATGGACTTCATTCTGGCTTCCTGCCTCCTCGTCGTTTACCTCTTCACTTGGTTCGAAGTCGCGGGCCAATCCTACTGGTGGTATACCGACAATGCCGCCGCCATGCTGGCAGGATACGCGACTATTCCCATGCTCGTTGGCCTGTAAGATGCCCTCCGGCACAACTCGCTCCCTATGTCTGTCCTCTTAATGGCTGACATATCTCATTCCCGCTTAACAGTGGCATTCACGGATACCTGGCCGGAAGGACCCTCTGCCTGTCGCTCGTGAGGAAGAAGAAGATTGGCAACGTGTGCCCCAACTGTTCCCACCAAATCCAGCCCACCGCCACCTGGTTCCCTCGATCGAGCGATGACCTGGCCAGGCTGCTGGCCGGTGATGATGCCGAGGAAGGCAGGTACCGCGACGAAGAGGGCTCAGAGCACAACGCCAACGAGCCCCCCGAGGTCGTGCGCATCAGCCCGGCTCCCTCGACCGGAGCGAGGGCTACCCTGTCTGACAATTAGTCGGCGCTCACCCTCTGTGCCAGAAATCACCGATGATGTCAGGTTTAAACATATCAACCTGATTGACTGTGCAGTCAGTCACAAGTCCGTTCGGTCGTCACAAACGGAGGGCGTGTGATTTGCCCAGGGGTCCAACTTGTGGTAACAACCGAGGAGTTAAATAGGGAGGAAGACTTTTGTATCTACGTTGCATTCAATGTTTGCGTCAGTGACTCTTGGAGCCACTGGATATTGTTATGTGCAACACACTAAATCAGCACCCTTCGACACGAATGAATGCTGTAGATCCATCATGAAGGATTTGAGGTTGGCAAATGGAGGATCAAAGAGTGCGGACTGTCGTAGGTCAAGTCATCTTTATCTCGCACGCGGCATGGCCACGGCGGTATATATCACAAGTTTGCGGCGAGTTTCGAGTGGCCAGCCCTCTCTGTTTGGGTTCTTTTTCTCAGCCTTCTTTCCCGTTCCCAGGGCTGGTTGTCACGTTGGCACATTGTAGCCACTGATACTTGCGACAGGATTCTCATGGTTGAGACACAGGACTCCAGCAACGTTCCTAGGGACGGCCACGAGACACGGCAGATTCCCATCCACCGACGGTGGCGTTCAAGGGAGGAGACACCCCTCCCAGCGATAGACTCGAGTCAGTCCCGGCGCCAATAAACCGCCCACAGTGCGGTCGTTTCCCCAAACGTGCCCTATCCGCTGGCTGCGACCCCAAGGCGCGGAGTTGGAATGGATGCTCCCGCCCATCCCTGTCGACACAACGAGGCGAGGTGAGGCGAGCGAGGCGAGGGAGGAGGGGTCGTGATAAGACCCCTGAATACTTCTGTCAAGCCAACCCCCTTTTGGCGCGGATCGATCCCCTGACGTTCCTCCCCTCCCCCGCCGCTACGGCACCCTCGTCCGGTCGTGGTCTGGACCCTCGGCGTGCATGAGCATTGGTGTGACGGAACTGTCATTGTTGCAGCGCCCGCATCCGCATCGTGCAGGCCCAAGAAAGGCTTATTTGGCGTTGGGTCAGGCGCCGGACATGAACTTTGTTTCCACGGGAGGCCAAGACGAGAAGGCCAAACAAGGCCAAAGGCCACGGAACTGCTAAACTTGGGGAGCAAGGCACCAGATTCGGCACCAAGGCTACTGAACCAAAGCCAGATTAGTGCATCGAAAATAATAGATAACGGGACCGGCGAACAATCTCCTCTCGCCGACTCATGAACCGCCAACATCTTCGCATCATGATCGCACACCTTGCGGATCATCACAACCTCCAAAGTGCCACGGATCAACACGAGCTGCATGCCCTGACACGCGGCAGTGCATCTGAGGACCCGGCATCCACGGTCGTCCTCCGTGGCCGTCACCCCGTGGGGGGTCCCAATTACGGCATGAAACGCAGACAACGCCTACATCGGAGCACGGTTCACGGTCGGCCATCGTGGTCATGACCGGATCAAGTGATGATCTTGGGGGTGTGAGGAAACAAGCATCGCCGACGCCCCCGTCCCAAGGATCTCCAGGGAACCAAAGAAGCCGCCGGGGGCTGAAGGAGCCGGACCACCCCGTCCGATAAGCCACGCGGCCGCGGTGTCCTTTTGCCGGTCATGTGATCGGCTTCAGCGCCCGTGTAAGTGGCCACCTGATGGCTTCCAACCTCCAACGCCGCGAAAGGCTATCGGCGAGGACGGAGGAGGCGTGCGCGATGGGGTGTAAGTGAATCGGCAGGCGTGAGAGAGATACTCCGGGGTGGGTGTGTTGGGCGGGAACGGGCCTCCCTCCTCGCTCGTCCATGATCAATATATAGAAGGACAACCAGCTGGTTCAGTAGAGCTAGTAGTCTTTTCCTCCAGAGCATACCAAACCATCTCTTCCTTGAGTTCTTATCAAGAAGATCTACCGACCTTATCTCTCCTCACATTCATCACATCAACTTTTGTTGACATGTCCGTCCTCAAGAAGTACCTTGGCCTCGGCACGGCCGCCCCGGCCACCCCTGACGGCAAGACCGCCATCCGGGCCCTGCCCTCCTCATGGTACACGTCCCAGGACATGTACGAGCTTGAGCGCCGCGCCATCTTCTCCCGCAAGTGGCTCCTTACAACCCACAAGGCCCGCATCCCCAACCCCGGAGACTGGGTACGCTACGACGTGGCCGGCTACCAGTTCATCGTCGTCCAGGACCGCAAGGGCAAGATCAACGCATTCCACAACATCTGCCGCCACCGTGCCTTCCCCATCGTCACAAGTGACGAGGGCAACAGCCACGTGTTTGCCTGCAAGTACCACGGCTGGTCTTACGGCCTGAGCGGCAACCTGGCCAAGGCCCCTGGCTATCAGGACCTCGAGGGCTTTGACAAGTCCAAGAACGGTCTCTTCCCCATCCACGTCCGCGTCGACCGCAACGGCTTCATCTGGGTGAACCTCGACGCCGGTCCAGAGCCCGAGATTGCCTGGGAGGATGACTTCTCTGGTGTCGACGAGCAGCCTCGCTTCGACCACTACAACTTTGAGGACTACAAGTTCGACCACGCCTGGGAGATGGAGGGTGACTACAACTGGAAGATCCTCGCCGACAACTACAACGAGTGCTACCACTGCAAGGGCGCCCACCCTGACATTCCCACCATTGCCGACCTGGCTTCCTACTACGTCCAGACCAAGGCTTCCCACATTCAGCACTTTGGTGCCCCGAGACAGGACCAGATCGACAAGGGCTTCCGTGTCGCCGCCACCTACTTCTGGCCCAACGCCTCCATGAACGTTTCGTAAGTCCATCACCTCCTTTTACATGCGATTACACGCTAACACCTCCCAGTCCTCACTTCTTCTTCATCCAGCGCTTCGTCCCCAGCTCCCCAACAAAGTCCGCCATGCGTTACGAGGTCTACCGCAACAAGTCCTCCAGCGACGAAGACTTCAACATCATCAACGACATGTACAAGCGCATCATGTCCGAGGACAAGTACCTCTGCAGCGAGGCCCAGAAGAACCTCAACGCCGGCGTCTTCGTCAACGGCGAGATGCACCCAACGATGGAGCAGGGCCCTCTCTTCTTCCAGCAAAAGGTGCGCGAGATTGTCACGGAGCACTTCCAGAAGGAGCAGCTTCTTGGGTGTGAGATTGCCCCGGCCCAGCAGCGTGTGCCCAAGACGGCGGCGGCGAGTCAGAGCGATGCGAACTTCTGCTCGGCGGTTGATTGCTGTCGCAAGGGCAAGGTTGAGGAGAAGAAGCAGGTGCTCGCT
Source organism: Plectosphaerella plurivora (assembly GCA_020726575.1). Lineage (NCBI taxonomy): Eukaryota > Fungi > Ascomycota > Sordariomycetes > Glomerellales > Plectosphaerellaceae > Plectosphaerella > Plectosphaerella plurivora. Next base: position 186,901 of record JAGSXJ010000030.1, read on the forward strand.
GAGGCGCTGGCGTTTTAGAGAGAAGGGGGCAGGGGGCAGAGGGGATTGGGAATTAATATTGGCCATTACTTCATAGCGTGTATTCGAGATTGCAATGATTTTTTCATGACAGAAGAGAACAGAGTTGATACTTGGTTAAAATTCAGATGTGACGAGCAGAGTGATCTGATTGTCTGCTGCTTCAGGGATAATAGCGACGCCAAAGTCGGACTACTTATGAAGCTAGAAACACCCCCTGTAGTCCTCGTTCTCCCTCTCCAGAGTGTTTGAGGGCATTCCTGGTTGCAGCCAACAGAGGCTGGGGCTCTAGAGCTTGTTGAAGCAAAACGGGTTCTGTTTGTCGGTCAAATCGCGGAACTTGTAGTCCTCCTCGTTGAGAAGATGCCTGTTGGCCTCCAAGAACTCTCTTCGCTTCTTGTTCTCCCAAATCAGGTACAACAAGAGCAGAATTCCGCACAAGACGGTGACGGCCACGGCGACGATGTTGGCCTGCAGACCCTGGCGGTAAGGCGGCGTGGTGTAAAGTTGCGGACCAACGAGACCTATCGAGAGAAGAACTGGGTCAGTTTCAAGGGCCAGGCATCGTGTAGGGCATGGATCAGATTGCGCAAAGACTCACTTCCGGTCGAGTGGCAGACGAAGATGATGGCTTGTGTTGTAAGCTTCTTGGTATGTCCGGCAATGTTGCCGTTGGTGCTGGTCATTGAGAGCAGGAAGCCGACGGGAATGAAGCCTTTGAGAATCCACATTCTGAGGAAGAGACACAACATTAGCGGTCACGTCTCCTTCAATTTCGAGGAGACACTCTGGATGATGAAACTGACCCAGCCATCTGCGCCCAGCGGTCTTGCACTTCGAATGCGTAGAGCATGACCGTACCCACAAGCGCGATGATGCCCGCAAGTATGGAGAAGGCCAGCCTGGAGTTTGGAATGTAAGTTGCAGCCAAGGTGAAAGCAAAGAGGGCCACAATGTCGATGCCGCCGGCGGGCATTTGCAGTAGAGCTGTCTGGAATTGATCAAAGCCGAAGCCTCGGATGACAAGACTCGAGAACTGTGAAAGTATTCCATCAGCTGTCTGCTTCATGGACTTGGAGTTTTTGGAGTGAACTCACCAGCCCAAGACCGGCAAGAATGTTGCCTGCTCCAACAGAAATGGCAATGAGCCAGACTTTGGGATCAAGGAAAGCTTCGATAGCCTGGTCCTTCTTGAACTTCTTCGACTCCATCCCCGTGTTGTTGTTCTCAACCCTCTTGATCGCCACGAGGCGCTCACGATCCTTCAGGAACCAGGCCGTGGCAGGGTTGGATGGCAACATGAACCACAGAGCGATGGCCCAAGCTGTAGATAGTGCGCCGCAGATGATGAAGGGGAACTTCCACAGCGCAACGGGACTGTTGATGTACCCAACACCGTACGCAAAGAGAGAGCCTAGGATAGTCGCGACGGGGTTCATGGCGTACCATGCCATGAGGCGGATGGGTTGTTCCTCGCGGGTGTAGTACATGCTCGAGATGATGAAGCACGCGGCGAGCTGGATTGACTCTGTCGCGCCGAGGAGGAAGCGCAGCGCGGCGAAACCGCCAAAGTTCGAGCTGACAGCCATGAGAAGTGTCAGGGCACCCCAGCAAAACACTTGGCTGGCAAAGTAGCGCCCAACGGGAAGACGCTGCATGATAAGCAGAGAGGGGTATTGCCAGAATAGGGCGCCGAAGAAGAAGATGGAGCTCGCCCAGGAGTACTGCGAGCCGACCATGCCCAGGCCCTCGCGCAGTCCATAGTTGGCAGAGTAGTTGATTGTCGTCTTGTCAAGATATTGCATCAGGGCGGTGAGGCTGAGCATACTGAAGGGTCGTCAGTCTGGAGGGGGCAAACAATGGGCTGATAGGGGCTTACGGGAGCATGTGGAGGTCGATCTTGCGCAGCACACGACGTTGCTCTTCAACTGAGATGTCCTCGTCCTTGGCCTGCAGGTAGTAGGCGCGAGCAACATCGTCAGAAGCGGTAACACCCTTCAACGTGGCATCATCCTGACCAACTTCTGCGTCGACGGGCTGGATGTTGACGGCTTTTTCGTCGGCGGGGGGCGCAACAGCGGCGCTCATTGTGCAAAGTTCCCAATGTACGGCTGTAAAATTCAAGATAAGGTGGAAGACTGCTTCGTCATGAAACTGCTCTGACTTTCAACTCGAGAATCTGCGGCACCTCGCTTTGGCTTATATGGTCAACTTGATGGCTCTCAACTTCGGCCTCAACAAGTAGATACCGTGACGCCGCCAATCTGCAAGGCAGTACAGTCGTCTCCGGCCATCGGCGCTCGTGACATTGAGGCTGGATGACGCCGTCGTCGTTTCGCCGAAGAACCATCTTATCAAGGAACTTGAGAAGCGACGAGATGGATCATCTGATATAGTCCCTTGGCCTCTGGAGCAACATTCACGGAGCATGGCCAATGTTCATGGAGTATGGCCGTGGCTGTCGGAGTAGTGGCCGAAGTTGTCGGAGGAGTGGCTGACATCGACGGAGAGATCAATAATCGGATATTCGTGCAGTCGGCCGAGAGACGCGGCCTGATCATTAATAATATTCCATCGAGCCGAGGACCCTTGTCCTAAAGCGATCGCTTGCGTGGTACGTTATCATCCTTCGGGCGTCTGGCGTCATTCAGACCCGCAATGAAGCCTTCGATGTGATATTCCCGAAATGGCTTCGCCGAGATCTTGGCACTACAACACACGATTTTCTGAAGAGGCATCTTTTCAAAATGGTTTGATTATTGATGAAGTGAGGATTTCATCAGCACTCCGTGTCGCGATGTCGGCGGAAGGGGTTGAGGTGTGTGTGGAACGACATTGATCACCCGGGCATTGGATGCAGTGCAAGTTGGTGACCTTTGTAGCTATGGATTAATTCATGATTTAAAGGGGCCATTTGTGACCTTCATAAATCCTTTCCTCCGATCAAGCCTGCTCTATCAGTACACCAAGCTTCTCCACTTCCAGCCTCCTATCAACCGCCATGACAGCTTCAGGCATCGCCGACCTCGTGGCCAAGGCCAACGCCCGAGGCCCGACAAGTGGCTTCACAGATGTCTCAGATGCCGACGAAGCATACCCCGAAGGCTTCGACCCCTCCAAGGCCAAGATCCTTACACCGCTCAAGGTCGGAGATCTCATACTGCAACATCGCATCGTCCACGCCGCTCTGGGACGCTCCCGCTGCGCCAACCACACCGAAACACCCCTAGCCGTGGAATACTTCCGTCAGCGCACTACCCCAGGAGCTCTCATGGTCTCCCAAGCCACCGGTACCAGCATCGCTTGCATGGGATGGCCTTGGGGTCTGGCTGTTGAAGGTCCCAAGCGGTTGGCCGCCGTGGCCAAGGTCATCGATGTCGTTCATGAGAAGGGCGGCTACTGGTTCCAGCAGCTGACACATGTTGGCAGGGCCTCGTCGCCGGGACTGATTAAGAACTCAAGGGCTCGAGCTGGTCTGTATGACGCACCGTCGTATGGATACCTGCCTGTTTCTTCCTCGGCGGTGGCCGAGTCTGGCATCAACACGCACTCGGGCGAGGCCTTTGGCGTGCCCCATGCGCTCGAGGTGGACGAGATTCGTCAGTTGGTTGCCGACTTTAAGGAGACGGCAAAAGCTGTTGCCAGTGTTGGAGCAGACGGCATCGAGGTGAGTATCTTCAAGCTGCTGGTTGTTATGTGCTCACTAATATTGGATAGATCCTTGCTGGCAACGGCTTCCTCTTGGATCAGTTCCTCCATGACAACGTCAACCAGCGCACTGACGAGTATGGTGGCAGCATTGAGAATCGAAGCCGTTTTCCTCTCGAGATAGTTGACGCAGTAGCCGAGGTCGTTGGCTACCAGCGTGTCGGTGTACGCCTGAGCCCCTTTTCCAAGTAAGTTTGTACCAAGACATCATTCCGAACAAGATCACCGGCTAACAGACCAGCTTCCACGAGATGGATGGTTCCCAGCCCCTTGAGCAGATCCTTCATCTAGCTCGGGAGCTCGCCCTCCGTGGCGTCGCCTACATCACCGTCGGAGAAGCTCGCGTATCGCGAAACCTCGGCATCGAGGAGAACCTGGCCCGCCTCGCTGCCAAGGACATCGCTCCCGAGGACATTACCCTCCGCCCGTTTCGCCGTCTTCTCTCAGAGACCAAGCCCAGCAACCCAGAGTATACACCCACCGTGCTGGTCGGCAATGGCGGCTACACCGGTGTCAACGGTGTGTTGACTGTGGAAGAAGGTCTCGCCGACGCTGTCTCATTTGGGCGCCGCTTCATCCCCAACCCCGACCTGGTGCAGCGCATCCGTCTTGGCCAGCCTCTATCTCCGTACGACAGGAGCACCTTCTACACTCATGGGGCACGAGGGTACACGGACTATCCCACGTACGAGGCCGAGCAAGCGGGGAAGAAGACCGAGGCAGTCATCTCCAAGAGCAATGGCTACGCTCAGGAAGTCACGGACAATGAAGTCGATTCGTCAGTCCAGACTAATGGTCATTCTGAGGTTGTTACCCCCCATACCCAGACCAATGGTCACTCCAAGACATCCATCGACAGGTCTGCCGAGGCAGCTCCCAAGACCAATAGCCACTCGGAGAAGGACGATGCTCCCAAAACCAACGGCCATCCCAAAGACGTTCCTTCTCTCAAACGCGTGGCCGTCATCGGTGCTGGAGTCTCCGGCATCCTGACAGCTTCCGCTTTCGAGCGTCTAGGCGGCTTCTCGGTACATATCTTGGAAAGGAGGGCTGTTGCTGGCGGCGTCTGGGTACATGACCCCGTCTCAACCTCCGAACCAGTCTTCCCCTCTCCCGAGCCTCTCATCGCCAACCCTCCTCTGTCAACACCACGGGGGAAGCTCCCGCATTCGTTGCCCCGATCCAAGCAGAACCGCTTCGTCACATCTCCATTGTACGAAGCCCTCGAGGCGAACATTCCGACAAAGGTCATGTGTGGCGACACCCTGTCCGATACCTCAGCTTCCGCCCTCACGGAAAAGCCCTTCCTCACTGGGGCAGAAGTTTGTGAAGTGGTGGCATCCATGGCAGCCAAGTACGACCATCTTATCCAGTACAGCACCAGCGTCGAGAATGTCGAGACGCTTGAAGACGGTCAAGGTGTCAAGCTTACGCTTCGCCGCGAGGAAGTCGATGGGACAGACACTTGGTACACCGAGACTTTTGACCACCTTGTCGTCGCAACCGGTCACAACACCGTCCCAAGGGTGCCAGATGTCCCAGGCCTGAACCTCTGGAGGGGCAACCTCCGACACGCAACTTGGTGGAGATCAGGCGAGGATCTCAAGGACCAGCGCGTGTTCATCGTCGGAAACAGCGAGAGTGCGATTGACATTGTCCTCCAATCCCTACCCCACGTCAGGGGCGACATCTACGTCTCCCGAAAGTCCGACCACCCTCGCTATCCTGCCGTTTTCAAAAGGCCGGGCGTCAAGGAAGTGACCACCATCGCCCGCTTCGAGGAAGACACAATCTACCTGGACGACGGCACTGTCGTCAAAGACATTGACACAGTCATCTTCGCAACAGGCTACTTCTACACACACCCCTTCCTCAGCAACGTCCGACCGCAGGAGAAGACAGGCGGTTTCCGCGTCCCGGGATTGTATCAGCACATCTTTGACATTCACAACCCCGACGCCATCGCATTTGTAGGCGTAGCTAACGTGACCTTGACCTGGCTCGCGTGGGAAAAAGCAGCGTTCCTCGCGGCCTTGCACTGGTCTGGGAAGCTGACGCTGCCGGAGAAACACACGATGCTCGAGTGGGAAGCAAGGCGACTGGAAGACAAGGGGTCGAAGAGGTTTCATGCGATGGACTTGCCGTATGAGCGTGTCGCATACTTTGACGAACTCAATGAGCTGGCAAGTGAGTATGTGGAGGATCCAAAGGCAGATGATGTGCTGCTGCAGTGTTTCCCCTTTGAATGGGTCGTTGAGTTGATCGGTACGAGGGGATGGAAGCTGGAGAAGTATGGGTTGACGGAGGATGTTCGAGGCTATGGGACTATCTAACAACCTACTACATTTATTCTGCCCTCTTTTTTTCAGCCTGGGCCATTTCTTTAGAGATAGGAACCAGACTCTCAATGATCATGTCCTGTATCATTCCAAGTCAGCAATTGCCGAAAAACAGAGGGATAGACAGAGCATACCACGAGCCACTACGGCGACATCCACATGGCAATTCGGTTCATCAGTGCATCTTTCCCAACCCAAATCTCGCCGGACGCTCCCTTCTCCACGTGGCCGACCACCGCGGAAGCATGCTGTGACGGACTCATCGCCCCTTCTTGGAGGCCCCCAGCCCTTAGCTTCTCCAGAAGTCCCTGTATGGGAGAGTAGGGGGACGTAGGGGACAGCTCGGGGCCGGTATATTTTCCAGGGGATCTGGTGCGGACACCGGAGGTGATGAGAGTGATGGTCCTGACGCCGAGGGGCTGTAGCTCCAGGCGCCACGCCTTGCTTGTGGCGGCGAGTGCAGCCTTGGAGCCGCTGTAGAGGCCGGACGGCGTCAGCTGAGCCAGAGATTGAGAAGAAAGCTGATTACATACCCAGGAGTGGCATGGGGGTGCGAGCAGTAGCTGACGAGTTATTCACGACACATCCTCTGGCTTCAATGAGCAGCGGCGCGAAAGCCTGTACCATGGTAACGGGGCCCCAGAACATCAAAGAGGTTCTTGCGATCTTCAATGGGGGAGTCGAGCAGCGGCATAATCATGGGTTCGCCGCTGTTGTTGACGAGCACGTCGAGTGTGCCGTTGGTCTGGGCATCGACGCTGGCAACGGCACTGGCGATGGACTGGGCTGAGAAAACGTCGAGGATCAGCAGAGTAGCACCGGGGGAGGAAGAGAGGTTGATTGGAATCTTGGCTGCTTCCCGGGCCGTGGCGAAAACGTGGTAGCCTTTGGTGAGGAAGGCGCTGGCGAGGGCAACACCGATGTCGCCCTCGGAGCAGCCGGTGATGAGGACTGATTTGGTGAGGGGAGAGATTGGATTCAGAGTAAAGGGGGCAGTGATGTATTGATGGTGATTATATCTGGGGAGAAATCCTCTAGTACTTAGACTCATGAGCGGGCTGTCGCGCTCATTCTTCACACGATGTCGGGGGGAGCGAGCGGCATGGATGTTGTGTTAGCCAGGAACATGGCTTGAAACTTCACAAATCCAGTAACGAAGCTCTTACCATTGTTTCAGAGATACCAGGGAATGGTCTCGTCTTTTGGTCCTGGTACATGTATCCTGCTAACTCGATCAACTCTGATCAATACCATGGCATGAGGACTAACCATTGACATTGCCCTGAGGCCCACCATGTGGACTCCTAATGGCGAACTTTGCGGATTTTGCCCAAATAGGCAAACAAGAATAGTCTTGGCATTCCCGTCTCCAGAGGTGAGACGGGGCGAGCGGCCAGTCATCTCCCGCCTGCATACCAGTTGATGTCACCCAACTTCATCTCCACCGTCACATCACCCCAGAGTGCCATACTTCAGGCATTTTTCTACCAGAACTCCCTTTCCCTTGAAAATTGAGCCTCGAGGACCGCCGAAGCCTCACATTGACCGAGCCCGTCTGCCGCCCCGTCAGCCGACTCCAGTTTGTGACGATGCTTAACTCCGGAAAAGCCGATCCAGGGGCTCGAAGAATCATCCGAAGTCAGGCTCGACGCACGCGGAGGGGGCAACAGAAGAGCAGCCAAAAGGAGAACCGCTCCTTTGTAGCCGACATCGACGAAGAAAGGCCTCTCGAGCAAGCCATCCTGGTCTATACGCTTCAGATCCCCAACCGCGTTGGTGGAGACCTCGACTTTGGTGGCGTAGCTACAGAGATCGAGTCCTCCATCCTCCTCAACGTCATCAAAGGTCTTCTCACATATCTCATTGAATCTTGACTCGTTGCAGCTGACGAAGGTGAAGTTACCCCCACGGCCATGAAGTTGATCTTCCCCCTGAGGACGGCCATGGGATTCCCCGCAGATCAAGAGCGGCGCATGTATCCGATCGCAAGAGACGCAGCATCCCTGCACGTCACGGCGCTCGCCATTGAAGGATTCATCGACAGAGTCCTCCGGCGGCTTCCGGCCTCAAGCTCGCGGGCGCTGCTACACCTCGGGAGGGGGCTGGCGCTTCTCCGGGGCCGGCTGTCGGGGGAAGATGGGGACGCGGCAGCGGTGTCGGATGCAGCGATTGGGGCGGTGATGAAACTGGCGAGCGTGGCGCATTTTGACGGCGACTATGGTGTGGCAAGGCAGCATTTGCGAGGGGTGAAGCGGATGGTGGACGTTAGGGGTGGTCTGGATGCTTTGAAGGGACAGCCGGGGTTGGCGGAGGAGATTCTCAGGTGAGTATCAAGAGCGATGGGGACGTGGTGAAGAGCATATGCTAACGATATCAGGTATGACATTGGAGTTGCTCTCTTGGACAGCGAGATGCCCCTGTTCTACACGTCACTTACGGGTTCTCTGCCCCAATATCCCGAGAGATTGCTGCCGCAGACGCCAGAAGAGATTCGTATCCCCATTGGGCTGAAAGACACAGAGCTGGCGGCATGTTGGCGGGTGATGAGGCGATTCAGTCTCCTCGTCGACCTCGGCAGTCAGACGAGACGCACGATGCGGCCAGGTCTCATCCACGAGACCATGACGGCCGTCATGTATCGGTTATTGATGATGAAGGTTTCGACTGATTCGGTCGATGAGGCTGTGAGACTGGACCTCTTAGAGCTGTGTCACCACCTCTTCCTCCAGTGGCGGGACATGAAGCTGCCTTGCTCGCCATTTTTGGAACTGTATCGCGCAGGTGTGGAGGGTGCATTGGCGAGGGGTGAGGCACGACTCGCACTCTGGTTGTTGATGGTGGGGCCCGTGTCGATTTTTGATGTAGGGGGGTGTGACTGGTCGGAGGAGATGCTTCGGGAGTGTTTGGGAACATGCGGCGTGAGGCGGTGGAGGGCCTTGCATGCGTTACTGGGGTCGTTTATCTGGGTAGACCTGATGGACGGGGATCGAGGAGAGGCTATCTTCCGAGCCCTAGCTGGGAAAGAGGTATGAAGAGTATTGCAAGGTGCTTACACCAGCTGGAGGAAAGACAGAGGACCGATAGGGAAGATGTTGCCAGCTGTATCTCGACACATTTCGAGCCTCAGTCCCAACGTCACCGTCCCCCTCGGTCTGCTGCCGAAAATCGTTGCCGTCGCCAGCCCCGAGCGCCTCTGACAGGGCGCACCTCTGGTCGGGACTGATAGCCGTATATTTTGCCGGAGAATATCACATGCAATGCAACCCCGGAGCCGGGCTCCATGGTCTTGAACCGCCTAATGGGGAAATGCACCAATATCCCCGCCTGTCAACCACTGCCGTGACCATCTCCCGGTTGGGGAAAATGCAGTGAAGGCTGGCCGAGACAATACTCATGCTGGTGACGGTTGAGGTGGTTCCCATACGTGACCGTCGTGTATAAGACAGCCGGCCCCTGGCATCTTCCCACGTCAACCTCATCATCATCATCACCAACATCTTCCAGCTCCTTCAGCATGCGCCTCCTCTTCGCCCTCGCAGCAGCTTCCTCTGCCCTGGCTGCCTCCCTCCAGCAAATCTCCGGCTGGGGAAGCGGTCCAGCAGGAGTATCCATGTTCGTCTACGCCCCTGACCGCCTTGCAACCAACCCAGCCATCGTCGTCGCCGTACGTCCCCCATCCCCGGTTCCCTCTCCCCTCTAACCTTCCCAGACCCATCCCTGCGGTGGCTCAGCGCAACAAATGTACTCATCAACACGCCTCCCATCTCTCGCCGACCAGCACGGCTTCGTGCTCGTCTACCCCCAGACAACACGCTACAGCAACTGCTGGGACGTCTTCAGCCCCGGCGCACTCACCCACGGCGGCGGCTCCGACCCAGGTGCCATTGTCAGCATGGTGTCCCATGCCCTGAGCCGGTACGGCGGCGACGCAAGCCGTGTGCACGTCGTTGGTGTATCATCGGGAGCCATGCTCGCCAACGTTCTCGCGGGTGCCTACCCGGATGTCTTTGAGGCGGCGGCTTCCTTCTCGGGGGTGCCAGCTGCATGTTTCGCCGGCGCACCGGCTGCGACGCCTATGTCGCCTAACCAAACATGCGCCCAGGCACAGGGCCCGATTGTCAAGACGGCGCGAGAGTGGGGGAACTTTGCGAGGAACATGTACCCTGGCTATCCGGGTCGACGCACGCGGATGCAGATCTGGCATGGCACTGCCGACACCTTGGTGGTGTTTGCGCACCTTGCTGAGCAGCTGAAGCAGTGGTCTGATGTGCTGGGGGTGAGTCTGACGAGGGAGGTGGCCGGGGTGCCGGCGTCGCAGTATCGGCAGTATGTGTACGGGGATGGGACGCTGCTGCAGGGATATCGAGGAGAGGGGGTCGGACATACGGTGCCAGTGTTTGAGCAGCAACTACTTGAATTCTTTGGGATTCTTGGGACGGGTGCGCCGCCGGCCAGTACGGGGGCGACGAGTGCCGGGACAACGACGAGGACTACGACGACGACAGCTGGCGGGCCTATCACACCTGCGCCGGGTCCTTCGCAGACACTCTGGGGGCAGTGTGGTGGGAATGGATGGAATGGGCCGACGACATGTGTGACGACTGCGAGGTGCACGACTCAGAACGCTTGGTACGCTCAGTGTGTTCCGCGGTAGGGCTCTTTGTGAGATTGGAGGAGACTGCGAGGAAGTCAGGGGTAGCCCTGGGGTAAGAGAGGGGGAGTCGGGCGTGAGAAGTGACCAGGAAGGACGACCTTGGGTATCATGACAGGCAGTAACGCTACAGAAACGTAAAGATCTCCCTCTCCCCGTACACATCGTCCGGTCTCTCCTGATCATAGTTGTAGTCAAATTCGCGTTTGAAGAACAGCTTCCCATGTCGTGCCGGCCCGTTGCTCCCATGTCCGAGCAGCTCTGTCATGGTCTTCGCAACGACACGCTCCCACGGGATGGGTGCGCCGAACCATCGTCCCATGACTTCACACCGCACGAGAATGTTCCAGCAGTAGTCAAAGTAGCGGTGCAGCTCCTCGGCGTTCTCTGGGTGTAGAGGGTCGTTGGGTGTAGAGAGACGGCCCGAAGGTGTGTACCCCGCGTAGTCCATGACTTCAATGGCGATTTCTGTCGGCAGGCCGAGGTAGCAGAGACACCAGCGGACGTGAAGAACGTCATTGACGGTGGGCATATGAGGTATGGGCCCGGAGATTTGGAGGAAGTCGTCGATGGGGATGGCGCCATAGGGGAAACCGTCGCGGTGATATGTCGTTAGTAAATGCGAGTATCGCCCGCCAGCACCAGGCCCCATGTACTGCTCGAAATGCCCATTGGGAACACCGAAAAATTGACGATGAGGCAGAGCGGCGATATTGTTGGTCAGTCGGGACATGGTGCACTCGCGCAGCAAGCGCTGGTAGCACTTTGTGTTCCTGTAGTCGCTCTCCGACGAGCGACCACTTGCCTCATCCCAAAGAGAGGGGAAGGAGAGGAGAAGGTTGAGGCCAAGGTATGCCTTGAGGGCGAGCTTGGGGACGTATTCCCAGCCGCAACATTGCTGGTCGCCAAAGGCGTTGTAGGGTTGCTGCCAGACCTCGGCCCAGGCGGCGGAGGGGTGGGTGCAGATGGCGCGAAGGACGGGCATCTCGCCGCGCAAGATGAGAAGCTTGAAAAGCTCGAGGGAGTAAAAGGCGCCATGACCAGCCCAGCTACCAGAGCGTGTGCCACCGCCTTCGGGACCAATCATGCGGAGGAAGGCAGATGTCTTGGTGTACTTTGGGGGGATCGAGGGCTTCGTGTTGTCGTCCTCGGAGAAATCGTCCCACCAGCCGGCCAGTTCCTTGGAGGCATGTCGGAGGGATGGGGCGAGGCGAGCAACGACATCCGGAGTGAGCAGCGTGGTGTCTGGGTCCAGGGGTTCTATTGAGGGAGTCTTGGGCTCCTCAAGATCGGCATGGGAGGCAATGTTGCGAGCGATTGCATTGATGAAGTAGTGGATGGTCTTGCCCTGGCCGTCGAGGAAGCGGGGATAGATGTTTGTGCGCTCGTCGTAGCGGCGCGGCGCGTGTACGTAGCGGAAGTGTCCGGCGACCGTGGCCCATGGAATATTGTGCGCCTGGTGGCAGGCCATGATGGGCTGGGGGGAGGGATGCCGTTGTGACCAGAGATGAAGTTGGAGACGGGAAGATGGATGGACGGTTCACAGTGTTGTTTAAGTAGGTCGGCTCCTGCCTGCTGTGCAAACGGAGCCGGGCTGGTCCAGCGGGGCGTTTCAGAACCCCGCCAGGAGATACCAGGTGCATCATGCACAGTGTGTCGACCGGTTGGCTCAGGCTGCTTGCCATCAAAGCGATGTGGGCATCTTTCAGTTGCTTCAAAAACACAAAAAGACCCCCTCCGGGCACCCAGTATTAGGGATCCGGAGGGGTAGAAAATCCCACGATGTTTGGGGATTTTGCTGGGCCTGGGAATCGAACCCAGGTATAGGGCGCAACGGTGGAAGGGGGTTGTTTAATGGTGTCTGGTCCACTGACTTAACCAGCTCGACCACCGCGGCCCCGTTGGAATACAGTGAGCAACAACCCCCTAAGACCCCTGAGCCCGGGCCACAGTCCGATGCACTGCCCGCTGCAGTCCGCCCTAGGTATCTTCCCCTGATGACCGGGCACTACAGCACCACTGTCAGTGCACGGCAAACGGAGCTCCAGCTCCAAACAACAACATGACGACAATCCCAGGATCCCAACCCAACACGGCAAGGCGCGTCCAGGCATCGGCGTCTTCGGAATCCCGGGGAGGGCACTGGATGCCGAGGCTCACAAGCATCAGGGGGCGGCTTCGCGGGGTCGGAGGGGTAAATCCCGATCGCGGGGTCGGAGAATCGCAAGAAAGTCCGACTCATCATGCCTTGTCCATCTCCCCTCCTCCCACATCATCACCACACTTCAAACATCTTCTAAATCACTTCAGACTGACTTCCTCGATCATCACCAACCTCACCCTCCTCGAATACACCTCACCTCTTTCGACATGGACTTCTCCCAGTACGGCGGCGCAAGCGACGAGTGGCGCGCCGCCGAGGCAACAATGACCTTCTCCTCCGCCAGCGAGGGCTTCTCTGCCACCGACCTCCGCGCCCGCATGAACGCCAACCGCGAAGAAGCCTCCGCCGAAGCCATGAAGCGTCTCGGCCCCCTCGTCCGGACCACCGACCATACCATCCCCACGCGCGACGGTGCCACCATCTCAGCGCGCAGCTACCGCCCCGCATCCACCTCCGACTCGGACATCCTTCCCGTCTTCCTTTTCTACCACGGCGGCGGTTTCCTCATGGGCACCATCGGGACAGAAGATGCTACCTGCTCCGCTCTCGCTGCTGCCGCTGGGGTCGTCGTCCTGCACGTCTGCTACCGCCACACCCCGGAAGTCAAGTACCCCGTCCCCTGGGATGATTCCGAGGATGGATTCATCTGGCTCCACGCCAATACTTCTCTCCTCAACGTCGACCCCAAGCGTGTCATTGTTGGTGGCATCTCCGCTGGCGCCCAGCTTACCGCCGCCCTCACCCTGCGGAAGAACCTAGGCGAGCCGAGCCTTCGCGATCTCCCTCCCATTGCAGGCCAGACTCTTTTCGTCCCTCCTCTTGCTCGTATGGACACCTACGAGCCCCAGCTGGCGAGGATGCGCGACCCTTCCATCTCTTCCTACAAGGAGAACGAGAATGCGCCCATGCTGAATGTAAAGACCATCCGACTCTTCACCGATCTCATGGGTGTCGAGAACCCTGACCCCAAGGATCTGCGACTGTCGCCTGGAAACGCGTCCCTAGAAGATGTCAAGGGGTTGCCACCAACCACCTTTGGCATTGCCGGCCTGGATCCCCTGAGGGACGAGGGGCTGCTATTTGCGCAGCTGTTGGCCGAGGCGGGGGTTCCCACCGACACATATCTTTTCGAGGGCGTGCCGCATGCGTTCCGTCGGTTTGGTGAGCTGTCGCAGTCGAAACGCTGGGATGCGGCCATGGTTGGAAGCGTCAAGTGGGCGTTGTCGCAGCCAGCGGCGGGTGCTTTTGAGGTCAAGACCACGGGGCCATGAACAGTAGTAACATCTTGCTTCCAAGTTGGAGAGCGCTGAAATATGTCAGTTGTATGGAATGAGCGTTCAATGTCTTGCAAAGCATCATCAAAATTATCACTCATCAGCAATCTCGTGTCAAATCGTCGTCTGTACCATTGAGTCGAGTTCCTTCTGCTCATCCCGGCAAATCTGCCTTGCATCCAGTATCTCCAGTTCCTCGAAGGTTGTCTTGCAACTTCCACCTAGTTCTCCTCAAGCTTGACCAGACCCCAGTACAGATCCTTGTGCTGTCCCTTGGCGAAGCACCAGACACCACCCTCAGCACCAAGCTTGCCATCCTTGGCCAGGATCATCGACGAGATAGTCTGGAAGCTGATGTCGTTGGAGCCAACGTCAATCTTGACAGCCTCGGCGCCGGTCTCGACGCGGATGGCAAAGGTGCAGGTGCCGACACGGGCGACGGGGTGCCACTTGTTGCCGTCGTCGGAGGCGGGGATCTCGAGGGTGAAGTAGCCGTTGATCGGGTGGAAGTGGTTGCCGAGAACGCCGCAGTCAGCGGCGAGGGGGGAGTTCGCAGAGGTGGTGACCGTAGTGACGGCGGTGTCGCCGCAGTACTGGGTACGGCCGCCAGCAGTGAAGGGGGCGTAGGCGATAACGTCGGCGGCGGAGTTGGCGGCAGGCTCGCGCTGCTGGAGGGTGGCACCGAGGCCGAGGGTGGAGAAGAGTCCGGAGAGGAGAAGTGAAGAAGTCTTCATGATGGGCAAGAAGTTGTTTGGTCTTGAAGTGTTGGTGTTGCTTTGTGGAGCAAGGAGAAGGATGAGCTCGAGGGATTTCGAGGATTTGAACGAGGCAAGGTCTCTTGTTGGTTTGGCTTGGTAGTTGTAAGAAACTGAATTCGGGGGTTCAGAACACGCCCTTTTATATGTGCCAGCAAAGGGCTCCTTCCTCGAATCCCGAGAATCTGGAAAGTGAATTGCTGCAGGCCTTTAGCCTCAAGGCAGGTCCTCTCTTGCAAGATTACAAAGGACGCTGATTCACTTTGATATTTCCTCATTCATCAACGCACATCTACGGCGCAGCAAACGGATCCGCCATTGTTGCCCACCAACTGAGCCTCGATTGGATGCTTCCCTGCATATCTCGGTGAGGCCAGACAGCTTCAACCTCCCACGGTGCCCTCGGTGATTACCCTCCCTATCCACTCGGCCCACTCATGCACCACGATGCATCACGATATTGTCTCCAGTCAGGACATGCATGGGGTAATTACCGCAGAGCCCGCCTTGCCTCGACATCCACCAAGGAAAAAAAGCATTGCTGGTTTAGTGGTAAAATTCTCCGTTGCCATCGGGGAGCCCTGGGTTCGATTCCCAGGCAATGCATTCCTAGGAGGTCCTCGGGATCAAATCTTTTGCTTTCTGGGGATGCGTTTTGGTGGGGGTGGTATGTATCGGCAGGAGCGGTTTTCAAAACACCAAAATGAAGCAACCATGTGTTTTGTTGGAATCGGAACTGGTTTTCCGTCGAGAACAAGCAATGGCTATCAATGCCTTTGGAGGCGGGCTGGAGAAGCCGCCAGAATTACTGCTGTAGCCGTCGAAATTATAGGTCGATCTGTACGGGTTGTAATGATTATTAAGGGATACATACCTACTTCGCCTACACAAGCCAAGTCAATCGACGGTCGCAGTCAATCAACGGTCGTAGACAATCGACGGTCGTAGTCAATCGACGGTCGCAAGGCAGTCAGTTAATCGGAAGCACCCGAGTACGAGGGCCTATAATTTGGACGGCTGTAGCAGCAATTCAGGCGGCTTCTCCAGCCCGCCTCATGTCTTTGTGGTTATGCAAAGTGGGTGGTCGTCCTGCGGATCATGCTCCCAGTGACGGCAGATCCGTGCACGCGGAGGTCATCGTCGTCGCGTCGGCGCGTCCCGCTGGCTGGTGTCTCTCATCACCACCAACCCTCCCACCTGCCCAACATTCAATTGCGACGACAAACATCAACTGGACTGGCCGTCGTCACAGGCAGAGTTTGTCGTCAATTCCTCTCGTCTTGCATATTCAATTGGCTAACTTACTGCTCCCTCCAGATGTGAACGTCCGAATTCCCCAAGCTCTGTCCTCGAGTGCCATTTATTCGATGGACACAGCACAAATCGATGCATAGTTACATCCGGGAAGCCGTTCCTGGCTCGAGATACTGCGCCCACTGTGGAATCGAATTCCCAGACAGCGACAGCAGCGTTGGCACCCAAGAGCGGCAATTGGTGCCTCGTCTGCTTTCTACCGCTGCCGGTCCGCCAGCACCTCGTTTGCTACGGCCTTTGAAAAGACTGCGACCGATCTCCTTCCCCCCAGAGCCTCTCCTCTGTGCAAGGTCGATCCGAGAGAAGGCTCCCGGACCCCGAAGGACGCTCCTCAGGCCGCTCTCCCCAGCCCTCGGATCACCCTCCACCGTCCCGACTTCTCAGACGGCATCGAAAATTTTGATCAAGGGATTCAAAGCCGAAACAGAACCATGGAGAAGAGTGCCGCTGTGGAAAACGAGACCCGACTATATCACAACAGATGATTTAGGCGAGTGGACTGTAGAAAGCCATCCGGATGGCAGCACCAGCACTTGTGAATGGCTGATGATGTCCCTGCCGGGGTGGTTCCCGCTGAAAGACTTTCTCGCCGACAAGCCCGCCAACAAGCTATGGTCCTTCCGCATGACGTACGACAACTTTGAGGGCAAGCGGACGACCTTGCTACCGGTAGGGGATTCGGACTGGCCCGACATGCGAGATCTTGCAAGCGACCCCCGGACCAACCGTGACCTCCAGACGGGGCTTTTGGTGGTCAACGTGGTTTTTTACAAGCCATACCCGCCGCGCCCGGAGGGTATGTCCTTGGTCAGCACAGAAAGTGACTCGGATTGGCCGTAGCCCAGCCTCACAGCTTGTGCCTCAACCCACGCTCCACCTCCTCCAAGCCGGCATCGCCATCGAACAGCTTCGAGTTGAGAGCGGCCGTATTGATCTTTCACACTAGTCAGCTGTCATCTCGGGCCTGGGGCTACGGCGACAAACTTACATGTCGAGGGCCAAGCTCATCCACCGTCTTGACACGAAGCAGCTTCATCGCCGTGACAGTCTCGTCAACCAAAACTGCCACCGTCAGCATCAACCACTCCGCAAGACAACAACACGACTTACTTTGCAAAGCCCGATAAACACCCTCCTCCCCTCCCACAGCCAACCCGTACAGCGCCGCCCTTCCCAGCCCCACGCCCTTGGCACCAAGCGCCAGCGCCTTGACGACATCCGTCCCCCTCCGAATGCCCCCATCGATGAGCACATCCATCTTATCAAACACCTCCGGACAAAACTTGCGCATCTCCAGAAGTACCTGCACCGGCGTCGTGGTCGTATCAAGCGCCCTCCCGCCGTGGTTCGACAGGATGATACCTTTGACGCTCGGGAACAAACTCGCCGCATAAGCGTCCTCGTACGTCTGCACGCCCTTCAACACAATTGGCAAATCCGTCTGCGTCGCAAGCCATGCAAGCGACTTCTGCCATGTCAGCGCCGACTCGGTTCCCCACGCCTGCGGCGGTCCACCGGCCGCAACCTCGGCCATTTTGAACCTCTCATCGGCCTCGCGCTTTCCAGGGAAGGGAGCGTCGAGCGTCAACACGATGAACTTGATCTGCGGGATCGCACGGATCTGCGCCAACGTACGCTCTGTGGCCTCGGTGTCCTTGAGGACGTAAAGCTGCCAGGCAAACGTCGCACCAGGTCCAGCCTTGACAATATCGACTGGGGACATTGAGGCGTTCTTGCTGATGATCTGGAGGGCGCGAAAGCGGGAGCACGCTGCAGCGATGCCGGCTTCGCCAATGGGGTGGGCGAGCTTGGCCATTGCCGCCGGGGCGATGAAGATGGGGAGGTTGACGGGGTTTCCGATGATGGTTGTCGAGAGGGAGCATTCGGTGCAGTCGACAAATACGCGGGGACGGAGGAGGATGGAGCGGAAGATTGTGTTGTTGGCGTGTTTCGTGATTTCGTCGTCCGAGGCGGAGGGGTAGTAGGAGAGAGCCTTGGGACTGAGGACTTTAAGGGCATGGTCTTCCATCTCGGCGATGCTGAGCATGTGAGAAGGGGGTGGGATGCTTGAAGGTGTCTCGTGGGCGGGTGTGTGAACGGGTGCTTGTGGAAAAGTGTCCTTGAATGTGCCGATGAGCTTGGTCGAGTCGAGGTATTCCTCGATCAGCTCGGGCGGGTGGACGTTGCTGTAGGCTTTAGATGCATCGTTGCCGGCATTCTTCAAAATGATCTTCTTTCCGCCAGGGTGTTTGGGGAGAAAGTCCGTTACCTGGCAGGTCAGTCAGTGCCATAAGAGGGCGTGAGAGGATTGACTGACATTGTAGACTTTGCCGTGGACGGCAAGCCAGCACTCCTTTTCGGTCTGGCGAGCCTCGACTACGAACGTCAGGATGTCTCTACCTACAGGAGGGATCTGGACTTACGCTCTGCTAATGTCACGACTTTGGCCATGCTGGTGAGTGTGGTGATATGTAGCTTCTGCAAAGTCAACAGTCTCCTCGCTTCAACAGAGGTCATCAAATAAGCCCGACAGACATTGGCCGCCGAGCACGGTGAGCACCGGGAATATAAAACCCCGTCTCCCCCTTCAAGCCATGGCACATCAAATCCCCGAACCCCACCATCTTTTCCCCGCGCCCCCTTTTTTACGCCCGACTCACCAACGGAAGCACCGGGCATCGGCCATCGTGGCACCTCACGCCCTCAACGGCTCGGCGACACGGCGGCCGAGAATGGAGGGGCTTACAAGTTTCGTGGCTTGAAAACTTCCACGGCGTCGTGACCTCCAGAAAACACTCGTCATGCCCGGGCTTCAGGTCACACATCTTTCCCCTCCTCACACACCTCTCTTCCCATGATGCTTCGCTCCCGCGTCAACCTTAGTACCGGCTGGTCCTTCAAGCAGCGCGATGATGAGTCGCCAGAAGCATGGCTTCCTGTGGTGAAAGTACCCAGTCAGGTCCACATTGACCTGTTGTCGCACAAGAAGTGAGTCTCGGCCCAACGCCTCAATATACCCATCTAACAACTCCCAGGATCCCTGATCCCTTCATCGACTCGAATGAGCTCGCGGTGCAATGGATCGCCGAGAAGGAATGGGTCTACCGCGTCTCCTTTGACGTCCCCGCCTTGGACCACGCATCGACAGATCTCGTCTTCGAAGGCCTCGACACCCTAGCCACAGTCACTCTCAATGGCGCCGAGATCCTCAAGGCCGATAACATGCACGTCAGCTACCGCGTATCCATCAACCACGCCGTCAAATCCGGCGAAAACACCCTCGAGATTGTCTTCGACTCGGCACTGCTTCGCGGCCGGGAGCTCGTCAAGAGCCATCCTGAGCATGAGCACTTTTCCCGTCAGACGGAGAATAGCCGCATTCCCGTGAGAAAGGCCCAGTACAACTGGGGCTGGGATTGGGGACCTATCCTCATGACCGCGGGGCCTTGGAGGCCTGTGTATCTGGAGCAGTATACTTCCCTCGTGGAGGATGTCTGGGCTCAGTACACCCTCTCTGCGGATCTCAAGTCAGCTACTGGCCGGCTCCTCGCACGCGTCAGCGGTTCCCAGGGTGACTCCGACCGAGTCCTGCTCTCACTCTCACGAGACGGCAAAACGGTATTCGAGAAAACTGCATCCATCTCCGACGGACTGGCCGAGGCCGAATTCGCCCTGGACGACGTTTCCCTTTGGCATCCCTTTGGCTACGGCGCCCCAAACCGCTACGAACTCTCCGCCAAGCTCCTCCGCGGCGAAACCCCCCTCGACTCATCCACCAAACTCATCGGCTTCCGCCGCTGCGAACTCATCCAAGAACCCGACGCCCACGGCAAATCCTTCTTCTTCCGCATCAACAACATTGACATCTTCGCCGGCGGCTCCTGCTGGATCCCAGGCGACAGTTTCCTCGCACAAATGACACCCCAGCACTACCGTTCCTGGATGGAGCGTCTCGTCCAAGGAAACCAAATCATGATTCGCGTCTGGGGCGGCGGTATCTACGAGGATGACGCATTTCTCGAAGCCTGCGATGAGCTCGGTATTCTCGTCTGGCATGATTTCGCATTTGCATGTGGGCAGTACCCTGCCTACCCAGCTTTCCTCGAGAATGTCGAGCACGAGGCGCGCCAGAACCTGCGCCGAATGCGCACACATCCTTCTGTGGTGATTTGGGCGGGCAGCAATGAGGATTACCAAGTCCAGGAACGGTACAAGCTCGAGTACAGCTACGAGGATAAAGACCCTCAGTCGTGGCTCAAGACGAACTTCCCAGCGCGGTATACGTACGAGTACCTCCTCCCGAAGCTGGTCGAGGAAGAAGACCCCGGCGCGCTCTACCACCCCACGAGCCCCTGGGGCGATGGGAAGAACTCTGCCGATCCAACAGTCGGCGACATTCACCAATGGGACAGTAAGTTCTCTCCTCCCTTTCGTTTATTTCTACTTCATCTAACACGTCTAGTCTGGCACGGCCTCATGAAGCGCTACCAAGACTGCGACCAACTCTCAGGCCGCTTCATTAGCGAATTCGGCATGGAAGGCTACCCTCACCTCTCCACCACCAACCGCATGATCTCCTCCCCCTCGCAGCGCCACCCCGGCTCCCGCATGATGGATTTCCGCAACAAAGCCATCGACCACGAACGCCGTCTCGTCACCTATGTCGCGGAAAACCTACGTATCCGCTACGATGTCCCCAGCTACACGCACTTGACTCAAGTCGTTCAGTCTGAAGCCATGCATTTCGCATACAAAACCTGGCGACGGATGTGGGGGGCCCCTGGCGACCGACGCTGCGGCGGTGTGTTGGTCTGGCAGCTCAATGATTGCTGGCCGACCATGTCGTGGGCTGTTGTCGACTACTATGGCGTTCCCAAGCCGGGATTCTATGCCATTGCCCGCGCCCTTCGACCGCTGGATGTTGGGATTTCCCGAAGTTGTCCGGACTGGACGTCTGGGCATGCAGATCCGACGGCGGCAATGACGACACAGTATGAGGTCTGGATCGCCAGTTCGCGAACAGAGCCTGTCGCAGCGCGGGTGGAAGTGCGCTTCATCTCGATTAACACCGGGAAGGAAGTGCGCGATGCAATTGTCAAGGACATAACAGCCAATCCCAATGCGACGACGGAGATTCTCAAAGACACCCTCGCCACGGCTGGGAATGAGGATGGTACGGCGTGGGAGCTGTACGATCCATTTGTCGTGCATGCCATTCTGAGCGTCAACGGCGAGGTGGTCGCTGCCGACACGGCGTGGCCTCATCCGCTCAAGTATCTCGACTTTACGGCACGAAATATCCGTGTCGAGGTCTCGCCTGATGGAGGTGAGATCCGTGTCTCGGCCGAGAAGCCGGTCAAGAGCTTTGTCTTTGAAGAGGAGACTGGGATAAAGCTGAGTGATAATGGGTTCGATGTTGTGCCGGGGGAGACGGTGACGGTCAAGTTTCAGAGTGAAGGGCCTGCGAGGGCTGATACTCTGCGTTGGATATATGTTGGTGCGAAGGATGGCGAGGATGGACAGCCGCCGAGGGTGTAGGCACGGGGTGTCCCTCAAGATAAATGCCTGAAATGTGATCCCACCGGCGCGAGCCTTGCCGCGCATTGTATTGATTTGCTTCCCTCCATTTCCCATGACCATAAATCATAAAATACATGAATGCAGCCCCGCTGTGCGCCGTGTCCCATATGTCGTGTGCTGTAAAATCATGCCCTCACGTTCACCTCCACCCCCCTCATCATAGCATCATCCGTCGATGGTGCTCCTTCAGGCGCCTGGCCCCCCGAGAAAGGCACCGGCGGGCCATGTTCCTCCCCTGGCTGCCGGTATCCCGTCATCACACCGTCTGCCTCCCGCTTGAGCCACATCTTGATAGCCGGATCGTTGCATGCCGCATGGCCGAGCAGAGCGTGTTTGATTTGCTGGACCTGGCCGAGGACTTCGTTGTATTCGTCACGAAGAGCAGCGTGCTGGGCCTCGACTCTCATTTTCGTAGCTTGGAGGTCGACAGTAGCCTGTTTCTGCTTGTGCCAGTTCCGAGCCGAGGCAAGCCGATGACGCTCACGCGATTGCGAGCGCGGCTGGGAGTGTGTCGACGTTTGCGAGGATACTGACGCACGCTGTTTCCTGGTCGTTGTCGCGGCTGGAGGCGGTGGCGGTGCAAAGGAGGCCCGAGTGACGAGAGAGGACGTGCCGGAACTAGCGAGAGATGGAACGCTGTTGGCGCTGGGGACTGAAGATGCCGAGTCATGAGAGCCGGAGAGACGTCTGCTGGTGGTCCCGTTGCTAGGAATGACGGTGCCGGCTGGGGAATCCCACTGCCCGAGATGGGAGAGGTTAGAGGAGGTTTGAGGCAACTGGTGTGGTCCACCCTGGGCCATCATAATACCTGGGTTGCCACCTCCTCCGCCGATCGAGTTGCGGAACGATTCATCCATGCCGCCGTTCCAGTCGGTCATGGGTTGGCCGTAAGGGGGCATTTGTTGCTGGACCTGGGTGTTGTCGGCGTTGAGCGACGGGTCTAGCCATGACGGCGCAAAGACGTTGCCTGTTGCGCCAGGGCCGGAAAAGGGCATGCCGTTTTTGGGGGCCCCAGGAAAGGGAGTGGCGAACTGGCCGTAGATAGGAGAGTTGGCGTTCATGGAGAAGGGGTTCATGTGGTGGTCGGCGTATGCGTCGCCCATGCCTGGCATGGGGAATGAGTCGGAGCGGGCGGCGATGCTGGAGACGACCGAGTTTGAGCGTAGGGGAGAGGGCGCAAAGTGTTGGATGTTTGTCATCCTCGGGGATGGGCTAGGAGAGCCCGTTGTACTGCGACCTGCATCGTCAAAGTCGGCTTGTTGCTGCTGCAGCTGTTGTTGCGCCTCTGGATCGTGATCTTTCTGGGGAAAGAGGGCATCTACACCAGCCATGGGGTCGTCGGTCTCGAGGAGGCGGAGGGCGGCATCGCGGCGCTGAGGGTCTTGTAGGGCTGCGAGAAGTGTTTCGTGAAGACGTTGCTTCTCTTTCAGGGCGTTGAGTTCGTTGCGGAGGCTGCGTTTGCTGCGGTGGTTGCGGACCTGGTAGTGGCATTCGATACCGCGGGCCTCGCATCGCGAACATGGCTGTTCGCCATCGCACTGGACAGTCGTTAATTAGACAAATTTGGAAGCCTTGGAACACCAGGGCAGCTCACCTTTGACTTCTTCTCCCGACACGTCTCGCAGGCCTCGCGCGTGCAGACGCGAGGCTTGCGTCGAGATGTTGCTGCACTCATGGGTTGCACTATTGCAGCGAGCGGTATGTTCCGCAACCAATTGCTGTGCTGCTAGTGCTGGTCGCTGAACCGGGGAGCGAGTCAGTCTGCCGCCAGATCGGACAGGGCAGCGTTGTATGAATCGGCGGGAAGATCGGGTTCCAGGGGGGAGCTGTTAAGTCGATGCCCGGGAATTTCGAGAGAGTGAAGCTTCCGAGGACGAAGCCTCGTCGGTGAATGGAGAACGCCAGTCGGTTGGAAGACCGTTGGCTGTCTTGTCGTGTTCGCCGGTCGGAAACTCGTGGTCGACACGGGGCCCAGACACGCGAGGGGCGGGCGAGACCTGAGTACCTTTCTAGGTACGGTAGGTGTGGACGGACTGGACTGGACTGGGGGGGTGTGGCGAATTTGCTTTCCTCCAAAAAGGAAGGACTGAGAGGGAGAGGGAGCTAGGCTCGATGGACTTTTAGGGAATGCCATGGGCGTATATAAGGCGATTTTGAGATTGGACATGATGTGGTGGCGGAACGGGGGAGGGAGGGGGGGTTCATGTTCATCAGTGGATGGTGGGATGACACGCAAGAGTTTGCATTTCATAGCACCTAGGTATGTCTCCGCCAGTGACGTCCTTTTTGCATCGATCTTCAACTCGTTGGTCCCGTCTTGTAGAATGGTGGGAGGGTCAGAGGTAGAGGAAGGGGAAAGGAAGGCTTCAGGGGGGTCTTGTTGTTCCCTCTCTTTCGTAGAGGTACCAGCGTTCAAGCTCCAGGAAGGAGCACCGTTGCTTCTTGGGGGAGGGGGCGAGGTCCCGATCCCCAGAGCCTCTGTGTGTCTGTGGTTTGTTCCAGGGGGAGCTTTTGCTCCGGCCCCCGGGTGTCAGTGGTACACTCGCACTGGACTGTCACTGGACTGGGGCTGGGCTTGGCCGCTGGGGGGCTGCCAGTGGCTGGACTGGGCGCAGAAGATCCACTGCTTGTTTCCGGCTGGTCCCCGTCGAAGCTTTTGGTCAAAAGTCAGGGGACCTCATCCTGACGTTTTTGCGCACCCTCCCTCGCTCCTCGATGGTCTTTTCCCAAAATTCGATTTCAGGTGCGTCCACTAGACTCTCGAGGTGCTGGCGATCGACCCAGGGCTGGTTAGGGGAATGGTCCAGGTGATCATGGACATGAACATCGGATGGTTGGAGCAAGTGCGTAAGAGCAGCAACCGATGGAATGAGACTGGTCCAAACTCGAGCTGTCAAAAGCCCACGCCCTCCCGGGGAAACGTGCACTGAAAGTACCTCTAAAACTTCCCCATTTCCGCTGCGTCGCGGCCCCCCGCCGCTTTGGTCTGACAGGGGGGCCCAGCGGGGACCACGGAATGAGGGCGATCGGCAGCAGAGATGGCGATCACGATGCCTCGCAGCATCTCCCCGTTCAAGCCCCTCCCTCCCGGAGACTCGATTCGCATTTAATGTGGCGCACACGATGCGCGGGCCAGCCTCCAGAAGTAGCAGCCGGTATGAGTGTAAAATCAGCCGGTATATCGTGGGGCACGGGCAAGGCACGGTGAACTCGACGGATGCCGGAAACAAGGAGGCGGATGATGTGCGAGGCCGTCAGGTGAGGCAGAGGCAGGATGAGCCTCCAACCGAGAGGGACTCGGAGGTGAAGCGAGCTTTTCAGAGACAAAGACGTGCAAACGAAGTCCATCAAAATGATTCGGCCGCGTGAACACTCGCCACATCTATCCTGTTCTAGCCACACACTAGCCACACTAGTGATCCTCCCCCAGGCAAGCTTCAAACTCAACCTGCAGCTGTAGCAGCTCAACTTCGCCACCAGCCACGAATACACAACCTTGTCCCTGTCGTCTCCTCTCCTCTAGGCTCTCGCCCTACCGCGGCCCCGACCTGCCGTCTCCGGACTGTAAGCGCAAGCGGCAATATCCACCAGAATACCCGGCCTCACTTGCCTCGCTCCCAGAAACATGTCCGACTCCCCGGCGCTCCAGAAGCAAGGAAGGAACCTGCAGACTGCAGATGGTGAGATGCCGCCGAGTTGAGGGGCGATGATACCCAAAGAGTCTGCATCTGCACCCTTGCACGGCCAAGCTCTCAACCTCACCCCCTCCAAACCGTCTCCCGTCGGCGCAAGGCCACCACCTCGGGAAGGCGATCGGCCTTATCGAGAAGCCTACCGTCAATCCCTGCGTCACTCCACGCCCATCACGTAAAAGTCACGGAGCGCCATCCATTGGCTATTCGTTCTCACTGGTCCTCGACACGGGGGCTTCATCAGGCATATCAAGACGGGCTTTCGGCACCAACAACCGTCTTCCGTCCAGTCTAGAAGCTTGCTTCAACCAAAGACCCCCTAGACGTTTTGATGCCAAGGGACGTTTGACAGGGAACTGACCCGCTGATACCCAACCCTTGGTCATGCCTGGGCGGGCGCGGGGCAAAAGCTCCTTTTTGCTCCGAGTCACGATGGTGAAAGACGTGATGGGTCAAGGGAGTTGACGTTTTGTTTTCTTGTCTTTGGTCTCTTTCTTCCGGAAAACCCTTTTATTCTGGATTCACCCTTTCTTTCTACAGAGGCTGCCCTCGAAAATCTCGATTCAATCCGCGCTCGAGCGTCTTGGGTTCCGGGTTTTGTTCGTCCTCCACCAGACGTCATTCGACCATCACAAAAAATCATCCAGACAAATGCGACAAACGATAGAGACAGGATATATTCTCGGAGGTCCTCGGCTTTCAACGGCGACCCAGGGAACGACCCATCGGCCATCCCGAAACCTCACTTTGTCGCAGGCCCGAGGATATTGCTCTCGTTGATGGACGACGTCTTCCCAGTGTTGCTATTCTCAGTCTCCTCACCATCAGCTTACTAACAGCCTCGACCTCGTTCAATCCACAAGCTCACCTCATACCGTGGTGCCTCCTCGCTGGCCTGCACATTCCGAGACGCCTGCTGCCCAGGCGACGTGAGGACACCTTTGATCGTGCCAGTACTCTCGGGCGTCTTCGAGTCGGGTCCTGTGGGGATGTCAGTCAGCTCGTCTGTCTGAGGTCATCATGACATGGGGCGTTACGAACCGCCCACGGGCTTGTAGCGGACCTGGTCGCCATTGTTGTACTTGGTCATCTTGTTCGACGTGACTTCCCTGGTTCAAATGTGGCACAAGCACTCACTTCCATACCTGACGAGGATTCGGCGGTATAAATAAGTACGCCCAGGCTGATGGCACCTTGAAGTAGTCCACCATGATGATGCGTGCATCGGAGTCGCGCTGACGTGGATCACGGCGACGGCGCCAAGCTTCCCTCGATACTTTCCAGATGCCCGAGACGCTTCGGGTCTTCTCAGGGGAATCTGAGTGACATGTTAATGGCTCGTCATGGCCATTGATCGACAGCATAATGCGGGTGAAGGGATCTACCCAGCATTCTGGATCTGACTCACGCAGAAAATCTCCCCAGATCATCCCATCGTCGAGCTGGGATCCCAGCTGATTGAAGCTCCCAGCCTTTTATCAAGGTTGAGCTTGCTAGAAGCTCCGTCCGGATGTTGATGTCGTCAACCTCGGAGTCAGGTCGTTGTCCCATGACGACCAGCAGCACAAGCTCATCCTCAGAGACATGGCACAGGCACAAGTACAGACCCAAATATCGGAAATCAAGAATCATGTTCATCCAGTCGTTCAACATCTCTGTAGACATGACCAATATGTTGCCGTCGAAATCGACATCTGCCATATCAACCTCTAAATCAACGCCAGCAATAAACAAATCATACCTCATCATCCATAACCTCATCCCTCAGTTCACTTCCCACCCATGAACCCCTTCGCCATCTTGCTCACCAAAATACCCCCAATCGCCGACTTGATCGCATCCGTCTTTCCACCACCACCACCCCCTCCCCTCTCCTCATAGCGATCATCATACCTGTCATCCCTCCTCCCCCTATCATCCCTCCGTCCCCCCTCCCTCCTGTTCTCCGCCTCCTTTCCTCCATTCTTGAACGCCGCCACGGCCGCCGCACCAGCTGCCGCAGTTCCAACTTTGAAACCCTTCTCCATCAACTTGCCCTTATCCTTGCGGCACCGCCACGCTTCCGCCGCTCCAGCCGCCAGCGCCGCGCTTCCCGCTGCCATCACCTTGTCCTTTGCGCCCGAGGAGGCAAACGTCTCCGACCATGAGCGCGTCCTCGACGGCGGGGCGGGACGGGCATCTCCCGCGCGAGGGGGGTAGTGTGTTCCCTCGCGACCGCGGCGGGGAGCCTCGCCGCCAGCTCTTGGGGGGTAGTGCCTGCCCCTGTCGCGTTCGGCATCGGGTTCCCTCGGCTTCTGGCGACGCGAGCGGCGACGGTATTCTTCCTCCGAGTCTTCAGAGTCGGAGGGGTAGTTGTCGTAGCGGCGGCGAGGGGCCGCGGAGGAGCGGTAGGCGTCGGAGGAGTGGTGGCGCGGTGCCTGGCGACGGGTATCGTCGCGATCGCTGCGGCCGCGGTCGCGTGCTCGAGGGGCTTCGCTGTAGTTTGGGGGAGGGGACTCGTAGCCCGAGGGACGGATGTATTCAGATTCGGGATCGCGGTGTCTCGTGGAGCGGCGAGGACGACGATCTTCGTCACTATCGTAGGCCGACCATTCCTGCTCTCTCGGCCTGCGATGGCTCATTGTGAGGAGTTGGTGCTCGGTGCTGGTGCCTGGTGCCTTGCTTGGCTCGGAGGCTAAAGTCTTCGGTGACGTGGATGGTTCGCAACTTGGCAACTTCAATCGCAAAAAGACTCGACGCCGGCGACGGAGTAAAAAAGTAGTAGCGACTGTGGGTGTTGCGATTCTTTGAGGCTCTTCCGCCTTGTTGTTGGAGGGATATTCAGGGTCCAAGGCTGCGGGACAGCTTCTTTACTTGAATTGGCAAAGAAATGTGTGTGGCGATTTAACAAGGGGACTCCGAGAGGGAGGGAGAAGGGGGGCGAGAAAACGAGGCAGTGTTTCCCTGTACCTGTGTGGCAAAGGCCACCGGGGGGAGCAGCAGAAGGACCCTTCAAAATCGTTCCCCAACCCCTTGTCCATCCCGTCTTGAACCTGATGCTGAATGGTCTCGGCTGACCGCCTGCATGGCCCGATCCGTTTTGTTCCCTGGTCTGGCTGGTCTTGGGATGCTCTGAGGCGCGGCTCTTGGGCCCGGTGTGATGTAAATGTGGGGGACGGCGTCGCAGCCGTGGGGAGATTCAAGGCGGTCAGCGCGCCTGTGGGAGGCCTGGAGGCAGCCCGGACGCAGGTCAGGGGGGCGAAAGAGTCAGGGGTGTGGTCCAGCTGCCGGTACCGCCGTGACCCTTGTCAGCCCAGTCTGGTGATATCAGACCGAGCCTAGCCCGGTATTGACCGAAATCTCTTCGGTGAGCTGGGCAGCTTCACCGAGGGCAGCTCAGACACAGGACGGTCTCTTCCGAACACCCTCGTTGCATCATGACTTTGCGCACGCCCAATCGGAGGATTTGCCTGGTATCTATATCGATCTCCCCAGATCACCCAATTGATCGGTGCAACAGCAAAAGAAACGGTCTCAGACGGTGTCTCTGGAGCGTTGCTGGCGCATTCATCCGTCGAGCGCGAGCTATAACCGCGTCATAGACGCCAAAGATAGGGGCAGTAAGCCCGGAAATGTCCCTAAAATGACCCTTATGATGCCATTGACATTGGGTTCTGGGAGTATAAGAATGCCGTTGAATTGCAGTTGTCTTCTGTCTTTCGCACTCATCATCCCATCTCAACTGCCTTCCAATCTACAACCCTCACAACTTTAAATCCAATAATTCACCAAATTCAACCTTCATCATGTCTTCCCAGCTCATCAACGATGACCTTGAGTACAAGGACAACAGCTACGCCACCAAGGGCAACGAGCCCATCCCTGTCCAGAAGGACGATGCCAAGCTCGAGGATCCCATCAGCGCAGACCAGGATTCTGACGCTCAACTGAGTATGATCCACCACCCAAGTGTTAACTCAACCTCTAACAAGTTGCAGACCGTGACGATAAGGATGCAATTGATGAGAGCAACATCATCGGCGACCGCACACGCGGTGCCGCTCCTGCCAAGGGTGCGTACCGCGAGCCCGGCGATGAAGAGGGTCTGGGACCCAAGGAGGAGCAGAACGTCTAGACACCTCTACAACCTTTCTCTCAGGATGGATATCTACGAATAATCGCAATTAATATCTACCACACTCTTACACCTACCAGATCTCTCATGTTTTGTGATGTTGATAACGCTGCCATAAACAATTCAACGTAAAACTATTGCGAAGTCCGACTACTCAACAGACCCAGACTTCCCCTTGGTATCGACTTTCCTGTACCGGACAACCTCAACACCCTCCTCGTCAATCTCCCGCTCAGCCACAATCTTGTACCCTCCAATCTTGGGCCACACCTTGGTCCAGCAGACCCAGTAAAAGGCACCTAGAAGCAACACAGCAACTCCGACGACGGGGAACACATAGTACGGATAACCTTCGGGATCCTTGCTCCCCGTCGGCGGAATGAACGGCACCACCGCCAGGAAAGCATTGGCCAGCAGGTACAGAAGCGTGATCGGGAAGTACGTGTGCCACGGCGAGGACCAATTCTCAGACTCGGTCCACTGCAGGTACAGCAGGCCACCGCACACAAACGCCAGAATCCATGCGCCGGGGTACGTGTACAGGTCGACAATGAAGTTGTACGCTGGGCCCGGCGGCGGGGCCACAAGCACGATGACGGTGACGATCCAGTGCAGGAAGAGCGAGGCAAACGGCGTGTTGAAGGGCTTGTTGGAGGCCCAGAAGCGGCTAAAGGGGAGGAGACCCTCCTTGGCCAGCTCCTGATTCAGACGGGCGTGCGCGAAGCTGACGGCCAGAACATTGCCCAGGTTCGAGATGCAGACGAAGACGGGCAGCACGCGCTGGCCGGCGTATTGACCGAACATGTTTTGAAAGTAGATGCCGGCGACGAGGGCCTCGGAATTCGCGAGCTGCTCCTTGGGAATGGCGGCAAAGTAGGCAATGTTGGCGAGGACGTACAGGACTGTCACGCCGCCAACCGCGATGGGTGCCGCGATGGCAAGGGTACGCTTTGGGTTCTTGAGCTCGCCGACGACGTAGTTTGCATTTTCCCAGCCCTTGTAGCTGTAGATGACGCGGAGCAGTGCCGTCGCGTAGCCGTAAGCACCACCGTTTCCGTACCCGTTTCCTTCTTCGATGCGGAAGGCGTTGTCAAAGTTGTGCGGGTTCGGGACCTTGCGATGGCCTGCCAGGGCGGCGAAGCCCGAGAAGACGATGAACAGGAGGACAACGACCTTGAAGACGCCGAGGACGTTGAAGAGTCGGACGCCCGTCTTTGGAGCAAAGGCGTGGATAAAGGTGGCAAAGGTCGCGCAGGCAATGGCGATGCCGCGGGCAGCCCAGTCGTCGGCTGTGTTGCGGCCGGATGCGAAGAGGACGTATCGGCCAAAGGCAAGGGAGTTTCCTGAGGAGAAGCCCAAGAGGATCATCTGGGAGGCAAGGACGCAGGTCGCGAGGTACTTGGGGTGGCCTGGGGTGGTTAGGTGCTGGGGATGTAGTGGACGTGGCGTGAGGCGACTCACGATAGACTCGCTCTAGGTAGTTCTTCTCGCCGCCAGACCGGGGGATGGCCAGGCCGAACTCGAGGAAGACGCTGATGCCGCAGAGGGTGAGCAGGCCGCCGATGACCCAGAGCATCAGGCTGATGCCGACGGATCCTGTCATGGCAAAGACGCCCGACGGTGTGGAGAAGACTGCACCGACTGTCAGTATCGCGATAGCCTTTGGGTTTGCTGTACCAAACGAACCTCCTGTGCCGATCATCTTGTTCAAGATGAGAAAAACGGCGCCAGTGACGCCAATCTTGCGAGACTCATCGTAGGCATAGACCTCTTGGTTCTGAACGCTGCCCTCGGGAAGTTTCCCATCAGAACTCTGATCAGCCCTGTGCTCCTCGACAACTTTCTTGTCGTTGTCTGAAACGATGTCCGCCATGGTGTCGTCGGGACCAGGAAAACAATGTATGTGAAGAATACTCAAAGTAGGTAGAGGAGAAAGGAAGCAAGGCGACCTCAGCGGGCGAGCCTAGCTATAAGAGGATGGTGGAGGAAGAAGAGGAGGGGACGATGCTACCATGTAACGATGCAGATGCAGGTGAGAACCAACACGCCAAAGATCGGCAACGAAGCAAGTCTGAGATGGAGGTCATATACCTGCTGACTCGCAGGACACGGCGACGCCCAGGGTGAGAGAAGATTCTTCAAGATGTTGAATTTGCTGGCACGTCATCGCACGCAACCAGTTTCTGTGAGGTAAAGTAGAGTTGTGGCCCATAAGTAGAGATGAGAAGGAGCTTCCTGCCTCGCAACTGCGAGGGCCATCCTCGTGGTACCTGGCTGCTGAGGAAAGCCACGATAGGCGCCTCGCGGTGATGTGATCGAAGCCGCCGAGCACTTGTAAGCCCCAAACCACGAGGAGGGCTGCGCGACGGCGATGGCGCCCTCAATCGGCGAGGAGCTTGATGCCTCGCATGATACCCAAAGGCTGGTAACTCAGGACACAAGCTTGAAGCCTCTTCGGTGGAAGCTTCGGCCGGTAGGGCCGCCCGAATACGCGATGGATCACAACGAGCTTCCTGAAGCAGTCAAGTCCCGGATCCTGCCATTGCGAAATGTGGACATCCGCATTGAATGGTGGCATGTCGAACGAGGGCGAAGCGCAATCCGTACTCTTTGTCGAGAAAAGGCGTCGTTCGAGAAGGTCGTCATGACCCGAGCCTCCGAGATCGTGCATTGGATTGCGTAAATGTCATGTCAGGCTTGGTCCGGGGAACCGGCATCAAGGTGGTCGTTGGCTGCGCCAAGCGATTGCGTGCTCGACCCCCGGGAATGGCGTCAGAAAAGTGAGGGAAAGAGCAGCGGGGGATGCCCGTGATGAATATTGAGGTGGAAGTTTTGGGGGACTCTTTTGGGCGCATGGATACCCCAGGGGTCGAATCACTGGCGCCGGCAATCGCAAGCCACCCCCGAAGCTTAAAATATTAGGGGCCGATTAGGGGCCTTATTCAGCAATTTCCCCGGGGTTAGCGGGTTCGGGTACCTGGGCTTGCTCCCAGAGCGCGTTAAACCAAAGAAAGCATCCCTCGTCCAACCTCCCTCCACCATCACCACCATTACAACCACCACCACTTCCATCACGACTCGTCCGTCTGGCTCTTGCGTCGCCTCGTCCAGATCTCATCCACCATGTCGCCATTACCCGCAACGCACATCCACTCGCCAATACCATGTTCCTCCGGCGCCTTGCGCATTCCTCGCCCTCCACCGCCCACGATCAAGTTCCCCGGCCGGTAGTTCTTGTCCTGCTGCATCCTCCGAATCACACTCCCGTGAATACGCACATTATGCGGAATATCGCGCGTCTCGCCCCGCGGAAGGGGCCATCGGATTGGCTTCCAGGTCCCGTCCGGCCGCAGATCGAGTCGTCGGAACGGCATGAACTCCATGAATCGCCACATTGCCACTGAGAGATGTGGCAGTCCACCGCCAAAGGCTAGGGAGTCGTGGATGTCTGCGAGTTCTGCCTTTTGGAGCATCTCCTGGAACCCGCTTGGTCGTTTCTCTGTTTGCTCGGGCTGGCCGAGCTTCTCAGTCGTTTCCTGTGCCGGAGATGTCGGCGGTGAGGGGGCGTCGACGAGAATCTGGGGAACTTCGGGACCGTCGTCGCGAAGCTGAGCGAAAGGATTGTACGTCTCTGAGCACTCGACGCAGCCGAGCTCCTCCAGCTGATCCGGGTCGAAGGAAAGGCCAGCTCGCATGGCCTCGCGCACCATCCACACCAGCGGGATATGGCTTGCATTCTTCCTCTCGTCCGTCACCGACCATCCTCCGCCAATGTCGGCATGGCTGCCCGCGAACCACACCTCGTCCATGTCCTGCTCGCCTTCGTCCGAATCGTACCCGACATCGACCGCCGGGTTCACCGAACAGGCGTCACTCGGTCCACCGCCCGAGCGGTCGGTGGCTCGTGTCGCTCGAGACCTGCTCCTGGACCGGAACCGATACGGCTCCGGCCTGCCTTCATCCTCGCCACGCGACTGCTGCCGCCCGCGGTTGTCTGTCTGCCGAGCCTGCTCAGGCGCAAGCGTTGTCCTTCTTGGTGCGCGGTACTTGGTGTGGCTGTGGAGGAGATCACCAAGTGGGTTCTTCTCCATTAACGCATGGGCTTGGTCCTTTTTCTTCCGGGGTGATTCCTGGTAGATCAAGTCCTGGCGAAACTTGGCGCGGCGTTCGTCGATGCTGACTGCGTGGCGAATCACCTTGGCAGAGCTGCGCGCTGTGTACGGAAACTTGCTGCGCTGCATCCAAGCCGTCTCGAATCGCGGCACGCTGTTGACCGTGTCGAACAAACCCAGGAAGCGAATGCGCCGAATTGGCCGGGAAAAGGTCTCGCGGAACCCCTTGAGGAACTTGTACATCTCGTCCCGCTTCACCTTGCCCTCTGGCGTCGAGTGACACTTGCGCGTCTGCCACTGCGAGAAGGCGTTCCACGCAAACAGCACCATCTCCTCGTTGCCGTGGGCCAGTAGCCCGACGTGGTCCAGCATCTCAGCGAGGAACCGGGCGACATAGGCGCCGCGTGAGAAACCGAACATGTAGATCTCGTCACCGGGGTTGTAGTACCGCATCAAGAAGCGGTAGCCTCCGACGACGTGCTGGTCAAACGAGGAGCCCACGGCCGAGTCTTTGGCCATTTGGTACCATGCCCCGGCTTTGGCACGGAGGCCCGTGTGGGAGATGTTCTCTGACACCACATAGGTTCCGATGCCCGCTGCTGCTGTCAGAACTGCTGGCAAAGTGGCGAGCACCCCGTCACTTACGCTGGTAGTATTGAACTGGAACAAGTCAACATCAACTTCAACCCAAGCACACCACAGACCATCACTTACATTGATCGCTGGCGGAACTGTCCAGCAGACGGAAGATCTTGAGAATGTTGCTGTCACTCTCGTCGCCGTGGAACTTGTTCCCAGTCCCGTCAAAGCAGAGCACCAGCTTCCGAGTCTTCTGCCAGTAGTCGACCTGTCGAGCGGGATTCTCCCCGGTATTCGAGGCCAGACGACCCGACATGCGTTCGTCCGGCGGAGGCTGGTTAAGGACGTGAGCCATCTTCAAATGGCTGAACTCGTTGACAAAAAAGACAAAGTCACTGGCATCACCAGGGGGGGCAGACGCAATATCCCATCGGCTGCGGCCCCCTTGGGTTTTGATACGCACATGCTCAGCAGACCGACCAAGCATCTCCTCCAGCCCATGCCGTCCTGCTGCATGGATGTCCGGCGCCAAGGGATATCGTCGCCCTTCTGGGTTCGTGCGTGTCTATCTGCAGACATCCGCTCCCGGCGGGCACGCAACTCGTACTCTCTGGCTACGCGCCCCCCTCCTCGCACCCACACCACCGACTCAAACAACAACCTCTCAAAGAGGCATCGCTCACAAACTCAATACGCATTACAAAGCCAATGACTGCCTCCCGGGTTCTGATTAGACAGAAACTGTGTCACCGAGGAATGTCGATGACGCCAGAGTGTCGCGCTCGCCTCGGCGACCGAGACATTGAAGGCATGGATCGAGACAAGATGGGCGGGCCGCCACCGAACGGCCGTTGGACGCTCACGGTACTTGTGACGGGCCGTGTGTCTCTGAGCGGCCCGTTTGGGGCAGTAGTCTGTCCGCTTGGCGGCTGAACATGCGAGGAAGAAGAAATGGCAAGCAGACTCTCAACGCGGACTGGACGCCTCCTTCAAACTCCACACACAGCCGTGCCGGGAGATGATCACAAGTTCCGCAAAAGCCAGACAAGACGACGTGGCATCCATATCCGTCCAGCATCAAGGGAGGGCGAGCACAGGCTTGCATTGGCCTTCTCGGCCGGCCTCCGATGCTTCTCCTATCATCCCTCGCGGGCGTGCGCTTCCCCGCAGATGTTGAGAAATTTCATGTCGTGATCCATTCCCCGTCAGGCAGCCACAACAGCTTTTCGCCCGAGACACCTCGCACACCCTCCCATCTGCGGGCACAACAATGACAGGAGGAGGGGAACTGACCGGTCAGTGACGCCGTGGAAAAAAAGAGGCAGTTGAGCGGCGAGCTGAAAAGAGGGTTCGACGCCATAGTCCACGATGCATTCAGCCGCAGTGGTCGTCATGATCATCGCGAGATTCTCTACTTGAAGCTTTTCGCCAGTGAGTCTTTGTTGGATGCGGCCAACTAATGATGTCTCGGTTCTTGAGCTTCCCGCTGCTCCCTTAGTGCGCCGGCAATCAAACCCACAGGCGGCTCGGATCGTCGATCGCTGCGAATCAAAAACTTATCTCCCGGACGGGAAAGAGGGGGCAGGAACCCTTGCAGAGGCAACACCGGGTGCTGCCGTATCACCCTGCAGCTTTGCAGACTGGTGTGGCACCCTGCGTGCCGCCCTCGAGCTGCCGATCGTCGCATTAGGAATGGGAATGGCTTCACTGGACGGCCGCGCTCCCTGTGCCAAGGCCGTCATTCGGGGCGTTACTGGTGAATGTGTCTTGGATCGAGAGTAGCTCGCCAAGTGCCGCTTCAGCTGAGACCAGGGAAATGGCAGAGACAACACACTGCAGTAGTCTCTCTCTCATGGGTCAGTCTGTTTTTTGTGGTCGGCGAGCAACACGAATGGCGGCCTGGTTACCCCGGAGAGCCGACGCGCCCTGCGTCACCTCGGACGTCGTACCGTCATGTTGTTTGGCCAAATAGTTCATGTTCCCCCTCCGAAGCTTGTGACATTGTCCCAGCAGTTCTTTCCGTCTGACAGCTCGAAAGTTCGTTTGATATTGCACCTTCAAGATGAACGGTGTACACTCCAACGGCTCCTCGGCGGGCAACTCCCACCAGGAAAAGCCCAATGGACATACTCCCAGTTACCCCAGGGAGGAACGCCCCCTCAAAGACCATCCCAATGGCGAGTGGAGTGGCAAGCGGCATGGTATCGACATTGATGATCCCAACCAGGGTACCCAGGGCGGCATCATCTCGCAGTACCTCAAACTGCGACAGGTGTCGAAGCGGCCTCTACCAACTGTCCATGGCGATGGCTCTTATCCCAAGGATCAGACGCGGCCGACAGCCATGGAGAACATCAAGGCTCTACAGAAGAGAGGTAAGTGGTGGTTCTGACGTTTGGTGCGGTGGGCTGACTGAACCTTGTAGACTTGAAGACCCTCGCCATTGTGATCAAGGGCAAGATCAAGGGCGAGAAGATCAAGGACGACAAGACCATGATCATGGAATATCTCATCCAACTCGTCGCCAAGCTGCCGCACAACTCGCTGCTGCGGGAGAATCTCACCAATAACCTGATCAAGGAGTTGTGGGATTCGCTTGACCACCCCCCGCTGATTCATATTGGCGACAAGCACCGGTACCGTGAGGCCGATGGTTCCAACAACGTGAGTGGACAGGTCTAAGGCAGATGTCTTGGTGCTGACTTGCTTGCAGAACCCCATGTTCCCCCGTCTTGGTGCTGCTGGATCGACATATGCGAGATCCGTCCCGCCCAAGGTCGACGGCCTCGGTGCGCTGCCAGACCCAGGCTTGGTGTTTGATTCCATCTTTGCCAGAGAGGAGTACACGAAGCACCCGAACAATGTTTCGAGTATCCTGTGAGTGCCCCTAGCAATTTTCGAGGCCTTTGCTGACGAAGAACAGCTGGTACTGGGCGACCATCATCATCCATGGTAAGTGTCCCTATCCAACTTCACCTGTGCGGTAGCTGACTTCGTAGACCTCTTCTGGACGGACTACAGAGACCCCAGCATCTCCAAGACTTCCTCCTACCTCGATCTATCGCCGCTCTACGGCAGCAACCAGGAGATGCAGGACACCATCCGCACCTTCAAGGACGGGAAGCTCAAGCCAGATGCCTTTGCCGACAAGCGTCTCCTCGGCATGCCTCCCGGCGTCTGCGTCCTTCTTGTCATGTTCAACCGCTTCCACAACCACGTGGCGACAAACCTCGCTGCCATCAACGAAGGCGGCAAGTTCACCCCTCCAGCTTCCAACCTTGGCGAGGAGGAAGCCGCAGCGGCATGGAAGAAGTACGACAATGACCTCTTCCAAGTCGCGCGTCTTGTCACCTCGGGCCTGTACATCAACATCACTCTCGTCGACTATGTCCGCAACATTGTCAACCTGAACAGGACCAACACTACCTGGACGCTGGACCCTCGTCAAGATGCCGGTGCCCACCTTGGCACCAAAGAAGGCGCCGAGGCGGGAACAGGCAACATGGTCTCTGCCGAGTTCAACCTCTGCTACCGCTGGCACTCATGCATCTCAGAGAAAGACGACAAGTGGATTCAGCAGTTCTACGGCGAGCTTCTCGGGTCTGTCGCCGGCGACGGCAAGGGGGAGATGTCGCCCGCAGACATGGCCAAGGTCTTTGCCAAGTACGAGCGCTCGATCCCAGAGGATCCCGTCAACCGGACCTTCGGCGGGTTCAAAAAGGGCCCTGACGGCAGGTTCAACGATGACGAGCTGGCCGAGTGCATCGCCTCCGCCGTCGAAGACGTTGCCGGCTCCTTCGGCGGCCGCAACGTACCCAAGGTCATGCGTCCCGTCGAGATTATGGGCATCCTCCACGGCCGCAAGTGGAATCTCGCCGGTCTCAACGAGTTCCGCAAGCACTTTGGCCTCAAGGCATACGAGACCTTTGAGGATATTAACTCGGATCCCAAGGTCCACGAGCCACTTCGCCACCTCTACGGCAAGCCAGACAACGTCGAGCTCTACACCGGTCTGGTTGCCGAAGAGGCAAAGTCACCCATGGTCCCAGGCGTCGGCATCGCGCCAACCTACACCATCTCCCGTGTCGTGCTCTCCGACGCCGTCTGCCTCGTCCGCGGCGACAGGTTCTACACCCACGACTACCATCCGCGCAACCTCACGAACTGGGGCTTCAACGAGGCCCATTACGACCTCAAGATCAACCACGGCTGCATCTTCTACAAGCTCTTCATCCGCGCGTTCCCCAACCACTTCAAGCAAAACTCCGTCTACGCCCACTACCCCATGGTCACCCCGTCCGAGAACCACAAGATTCTCACCGACCTCGGCCGCGCGGACAAGTTTGACTTTACACGTCCCACCTTCACCGCCAAGCGCGTCGACATCACCACCTTTGGCGGTGCCGTCCACGTGCTCGAAAACCAGGACAAGTACCGCGTCACCTGGAATGAAGGCCTCGGCTTCCTCATGGGCAAGGGCGGATGCAAGTTTATGCTCTCGGGCGACACGGATTTCCACGCCGGCCAGAGGAACATCATGCACGACCAGCTGTACAAGGATAACTGGAAGAACGCAATCAAGGCCTTTTACGCACAAATCGCCGAGCAGCTCCTCACAGAAAAGTCCTTCCGTCTCGGCGGCGCCACAGGTTCTTGTCACGTCGACCTCGTCCGTGACGTCGGCAATCTCGCACACGTCCACTTTGCCTCGCGCATCTTCAACCTCCCCCTCAAGACGACCCAAAACCCAAAGGGTCTCTTCACCGAGCACGAGCTGTACAAGATGCTGGCTGCGATTTTCACCTGCATCTTCTTCGATATTGACACTGCCAAGTCGTACCCGCTGCGTCAGGCGGCCAAGGAGGCGGCCGTCAAGCTCGGCAAGGTCATCGAGTCTAATGTCAAGCTGACCACCAAGTTTGGCATGCGCGGCCTCTTCACCGGAAAGGCTGACAAGGCCGATCCTCTTGGAGGGTATGCCACGGATATGGTTAAGGGTCTGGCCAAGGCTGGCCTGACGCCGTACGACATTGCCTGGAGCCAGATCCTTCCCACTGCGGGAGCCATGGTGCCCAACCAGGCGCAGGTGGTAAGTTAAGCATCGACATTTGTGATCATGATCGCCCACTAACACTTGACAGTTCGCCCAAGCTGTTGACTACTACCTTGGCGACGGCGCCAGCCACATCCCCCAGATCCACAGCCTCGCCCTGGCTTCGCCCTCGGAAGAGGTGGACAAACTCCTCCTCGGCTACGCCATGGAAGGTATTCGCATGGCGGGCACCTTTGGCTCCTACCGCGAAGCTGCCGTCGACGACGTCATCCACGAAGATGATGGCCGCGAGGTGCATGTCCGCGCCGGCGAGCGCGTCTTCGTTTCGTTCGTCGGGCCGGCCAAGGACCCCACACGCTTCCCGTCGCCCGATGAAATCGACCCGCGCCGTCCGCTGGATGGCTACATCCACTACGGCGTTGGGCCGCACGCGTGTCTTGGCAGGGATGCGAGCCAGGTCGCGCTCGTGGAGCTGTTCAGGGCCCTGTTCCGACGCAACAATGTCCGCCGGGCCCCGGGCGCCCAGGGCCAGCTGAAGAAGATTCCAAGGCCTGGCGGTTTTGTCATTTACATGAACGAGGAGTGGAGTAGCTTCTCCATCTTCCCGGCGTCGATGAAGGTCATGTGGGACGAGTAGGGGGCGAAGTGATGTAATATTGGAGTTGGTTTGTTTTGTTCGGATACCAGATAGTTGTTGGCAAATTGATCATGATCGGTTCGACATCTGGCTGTGTCAATGCTGGGAAACAATGCGTGGTCCAATAGAGTGTTGATCTCTAGGTGTATTTCTTCAGCTGTTCGTCTGTGTTCTGTTCAATGCCAACCTGCGTCTAATGCTTTTCGTCGAGTCTTCTGTCTAGCGTAGCTTCAAGCTTCAAGCGGTGCACCTGCCCATCTGCCTACGCCTTGTAGATGAAGTCCACAAGTTCCTTGTAGGCCTTATCAAGGTCATCGTTGACGATGATGATGTCGTGAACTCCCGTCTCGGCATAGGCGAGCTCATTCTTCGCCTGCTGGAGCCTCTTCTGAATGCTCTCTTCCTTTTCTGTGCCGCGGCCACGCAGACGCTTCTCAAGCTCCTCGACCGAAGGAGGCTTAACGAAGACGTAGCGAGCGTCGATGCTGCTATTCTTGACTTGCTTCACACCCTCCATCTCGATATCAAGGACGACGACCTTGCCCTTGGCCGTCTGTGTTTCGATAGTCATCTTGGACGTTCCGTACATGTTGCCGCCAAACTGTGCGCTGGAGATCAAAAGGTCAGAGTTGAACAACATCTAGCGAGTACCTGGACTTACTGCTCGACGAAGCCATCCTTGGCAACCAGGTCTGTGAAAGCCTCCCTCGTGACGTAGTGGTAGTCGACATCGCGCGTCTCGCCGGGCCGGGGGTCACGCGTGGTATGAGAGACGGACAGGGTGTAGCTCTCCGGGTTCTCCTTGAACAATCGGTTGTACAGCGTGCCCTTTCCGACACCCGAAGGGCCGGAGATGACGATTGGGCGTCTGTCGGTGGGGAGGTTAGGGGCTGGAAGGCGGACGTCAGTCAGGCATTGTCGACGATGCCTGTACGAAGGCAGCGGGCGAGGGCGAGCGGGGCGGCTTACTGGGAGCCATGGTGTTCAAGAAGCGCGGGCTGAGGGTTGGATTGCGGAGGAGAGAAGTGGTCGAGGTGGGGGTCCGCCTTAGGCACCGCAACATCGCGGAGAGTTGGCGGCGAGGACGACTCACTGGCAGAGGTTTTGGCATCCGCGGGGCACTTTCTGGAGGGTCTTCTGTCTAGCGCCGGGTAAGAGCGGGCCAATACAGAAGAAACGGTGAACTGTTATCGATAAGTCTGTGCTGACATAATCTCCTTTTTTTCTCAAGTCTCGTCTCAACTCACCCCTGGACGAAGACATTGTCGTTTTTTGGTCTGTCGACGACGGCAACAACCTCATCCTTTGTTTCTATTTTTCTATTTCTCCCCTCTAGATGTGGTCTGTTGCTCATGCATCACGCTTGTGTCAGTACAATGCCCGCCACCTGACCGTCCCGGCCATCCGGCTTGCCTCCACCAAGGTCTCTACAAAAGCAGTAACAAAAAAGACTGCCACCACCAAGGCTGCCACCACCAAGGCCTCTCCAAAAACAGCAGCCCAAAAGCCGGCCACAACCAAAGCTGCCACCACCGAGGCTGCCACCACCAAGGCATCTCCAAAAGCAGTAGCCAAAAAGGCTGCCGCCATCAAGGTCCCTCTATTACCAGTAGCTCAAAAGCTGGAGGACACGGCGGTGTGGCAGGACACCCGCGAGCGCAGAACCAGGAAAAAGGTTGCTGAAAATGGAGCCGAACCAAAAAAGCGGAAACCTAAGCCCACGCCAAAGCCAGCCATCCCCGGCGACAAGACCAGGGTCAACATTGTGAGCGAAAAGCTATGTGGTGAGTAGAGACCCTAGACCCTAGCTAATGGCAGGCATGCTGATCAGTCGAAGGTGACATTACCAAGTACATTGGCTCGACTCTTGAACGCCATGTCGGTTGTGACATTCTTGACCTCAACCCCGGCGCGGGCGTATGGAGTCGGCATCTGAACGATGTGCTCAAGCCGCGATCACACATCCTGATGGAGCCCGACGCAGAGCTCTACAAGCCCTTCCTGGAGCCATTGCTGTCAAGACCAGGCACGCGACTTGTCCCGCGATCCGGAATCTTGTGGAAAGAGTTGAACGAGGCCATGACCTTCCTGGAGCACCAAAAGGAAGTGCCCGTCGACCTCACCAAAGAGCGCGAGCGCAACGACACCCTCATCGTCACAGCCAACATCTGCGCGTCCCCCTCGCGACGCTACCGCTCCTTCGATTCCATGGCCATTCTCATCCTCTTCCAGCTCATCACAAGCATCCGGACCAGCTCAATCTTCCAAAAGTACGGCCTCATCCGGATGCTGGTCTGGGTCAACGACGAGGACAAGCGCTCCTTCCTGCCGCGAATCATCCAGAAGCGCAACAAGTCGGCACTGGATGCCGAATTTGCCTGTGAATGGTTCGCCGAGGTAGCTGGCAAGGATCCCGGTGCCGTAGAATATGAGGGCGACAAGCTGAAGAAGACGGGCACCCGAGACCACGCCCTCGACCTTCAGAGCAGTCGCAATGCCATGAAACGGATGGCCGCTTCAAACATTGACATCATCCCGGATCGGCTCATGATGGCGACGAAAGAGGCCATGGAGACCAGCGAAGATTCGGTCGAGGCTGGCGGCGCAAACTACATGAGGCCTTGGGTGGCAGACCTGGAGGCGCTCAAAAAGGCCGATGGAGAGGGGAAAATTGCCCGGCATACGGAAGACTACAAGCGACTCGTTTCGAGGAGAGCCCTGCTGGCTTTTGAAGATCGAGAAGCCAAAAAGCACTTTGACTTGATCAAACAAGCCGACGATCTGGCCGCTTTACACGCCGAGGGCTCCAAAAAGCTGGCCAAGAGCATTGAAGAGTTCAACGAGTCCGTCGAGAAACTGTCCAGGCTGAGCAGAGACCAGTTCCGCTTGACGCGAAACAACGAGATCGTCTTCAAGCAGGACCCGCCGGTCATGCTCTGGGACCGACGGCCCTGGGAGCCTCTCAAAGCCGAGCCGGACGAGTTTTACCCCAAGAACGATTGCGCACTGCTCGACATCCAGCCCAAGTCGATGCACCCGCTCCTCCGCGCCGCCGGGGAGAAGGGGGATCGACCGTCGGATATTCTGGACCTCATGCATCGAGCTCTCGCCGACGAGTCGCGGACTCCTATCAGCAAGGGGCTTCAGAAGCTGTGGCCCGGAGCGCTCGAGGGCGTCATGCCGCATTGTCCGAGCCTGAAAGATCCGGCTCAGGGTGGTCATCCGGTCGAAGGGTATGCCGAGATCACCCCGCGCATTCTCAATGAGAAGCAGTGGATCGAGATTCTGGAGGCGTTTTTGAAATGGCCTTTCCGGCCTTCGTACGCCGAGATGGTCGGGCGTCTGAGTGAAGATGTCGAAAATGCCGAGCAGGCGCCATCGGTTGACACTGGCGTTCCGGGGACGTCGATGTAATGTGAATGTATACTATGTAGAATCACCGTGTACGATAACAATGTACATTACGGGGCAAGATCCCCTGGGCAGTCTGGACATGGTCAGATGCAGTGCAAACAAGAAGCCCGATGGAAGTCGTTGGTGGTGGCGGCAGAAACGCGCTAGTCCAGGTTGGGGTGGTTCAGTCCAACGCCGTCGACTTGACGGATCTCAACTGCAGCGCATGCAGCTGCAAGTTGACCAAGCTACCCCCTCCATCTTCCACCCCTCGAGCTCAAAACACCTTTACCCGAACACAGGAGACCAGCAAAAGCTCCCTGCCCCAGCTCTCGCTGGCGCCACCAAGAATGCCTTCACCAAAGATATCCGCCAAACAACTCTCCTACAGCTCCGACCTCCCGCCCTTCCTCCGCGCCCTCCACGCCCAAGCTGGCGGCGGCTCCTCTGCCGGCCCAGATCCCATTCTCGCCGGCCGGCGTCGCGCAGCCAAGAAACGTTCCGACTCGGAGGAAGCTGAGGACCAGCCGCTTGTCGTCGACGAGGATGGCAATGTTGTGCAGTTGAACCCAGATGGTTCCGCGCCAGACGCTGCAGACGCAGCAGACACGGAAACAAGCAAGACCACAAACCTGGAAGAGGGCGAGACAAGAACGAAAGAGAAGCTTGCAGGGATCGGTGCCGGGAGGAAGCGCAAGGTCGGCAAGGTGGTCGGTGACGAGGGTGGTGCCGCTGAGGACAAGGACAAGCCAGAGAGCGGTGGTCCAGGCAAGACGTCTGAAGAGACAAGTACAAAACCAGCGGGCTCAGAAAAGCCAAAGAAGAAGAAGACGGCGAAGAAGATCAAGCTCAGTTTTGACCCGGAATAAGACATGCCACTTTACACATTATGATCCTCGATACACGAATCACTCGAGGCAACCAGGC
Source organism: Plectosphaerella plurivora (assembly GCA_020726575.1). Classification (NCBI taxonomy): domain Eukaryota; kingdom Fungi; phylum Ascomycota; class Sordariomycetes; order Glomerellales; family Plectosphaerellaceae; genus Plectosphaerella; species Plectosphaerella plurivora. Next base: position 231,211 of record JAGSXJ010000030.1, read on the forward strand.
CATGAAAATAATGAATCTCTTCTATACAGCCGCCAGTCGAGGTATACTACATTTCAGCGCCCCTGCTCCCGGTCTCTCCGCTCGCGGCATCCACGCCACCCCCAGCAGAGTTTTGTCACGGCCCAACGCTCATGCCTGTAGACACAAAATTACAGGTAGCGGTACTCGGGCTTGATGTAGTCGGCGAAGGACTTGGGCTCCTCAATCTCGGGACCGTGGTGGTGGTCGTGGTGGTGGTCGTCCTGAGGACCGACGTAGTCCATCTTGTAGACGCTGCCGCACTCGGGGCAGCGCTCGATGTCACGCTCGCGGGAGATCTGTGTGCACACGTTAGGGGGTGGTTGTGACAAGAGAGGGGTCGAGGGCAGTCATACGGTCAGCCAGATGGTGACGTGGGAGTCGGCGGGGGAGCCGGTGCAGCCGAGGTACTGCTCGTCGCCGGCGGAGCGGACGAGGATGGGGTTCTCCATGGTGCCTGTGGCGTGGTCAGTCCTACCGCGTGTCATCACCCAACATCTCCAACCAATCCATACCGGTGCGCGAGGCATCCAGGGGGCGCATGTCGAAGATGTCGACACCCTCCATCTTTCCGAGAATCTCGAGACGCTCGAGACCGGTCGACTGCTCGAGATCGGTGGGGACGGTGCCGGGGGCAGCACCGGGTCCGCGGAGGTCGTCCTCGGTCTTGATCTCTGTAGTATAACTCCAATTAGCTTCCAAACAATCCAATTGCTCGACACAAAGCTGTCGGTATCCTCCAGAGCCCGCATTGGCACCCGTATTTGATTCAATCGACATGTCCGCCCGTGCCAATGCGTCTCGTCGTCGTCGGGAGGTTCCGGGAAGAAGTCGGATTCGTACCGTGGAAGGTCTTGTAGGGCTTGGCGACCTTGGAGTCGGCGGCGGGAGCCTTGGCAGCTTCACCTGTGTAGCGCACAAAGCCTGGTCAGCGTTTCGGCCTGGTGGAAGCAATCATGACACCACTTCTGCCCTGGGGTCGGGCGAGCGGTCGCGTCTTCGGGGGAGAGTCGTACAGCGGGCGATGGAGGTGGTGAAGGCGCGCCTCGCCATGGGGGAGACGACGGCCCGGCGGGCGACGACGGCGGCGGAGCGCTGCAGGAACATGGCGGCGGCAATGGGTGGTGGTGGTGGATGACGTTTGGGAGGGTTGGGTGGTGTTGAAGAGGGATTTGTCGATGGTCTGATTTGATGGTTTGATCTTGCTGCGGCTGTCCACTCTGCTCGGCCCGGCAGCTTGGAGGTTTATGTCAGCAGGATTGGGGGGGCCACTAGACTTTTTCCGGGGGCTAGCGGGCCAAGCGGGCGGCCATGTCACGTGAGACAACATGGTGCGATGACCTCGGCCAGTCTCCATCGTGGGATTTGCATTGCTTCATGCTTCAATGCGGGTGTCAGTTGCAATGAGGCAGCTGGCCATTGTGTATCAATTCGGGCCTCCCTTCTTTTCTCTACTTTCATATGCTTCCTGTAACATCCAGGAGCTATCTTGAACGTTTTGTACTACCGTCACCCATCAATCCCCAGCAAGGCCCTGGTAGGGACGTCCGGATTCTGTTACTTGTCTCCAACCTTCACACTTCGGCAGCCTTCTCAGGGAGCAATCATTCTCACACCTTGTCAACCTTGACATGTCTTCAATCTTCAGGCCTGGTTTTATCTTCTCACTTTGTCAGAGTAGGCAGACAGATCATTCCCTCAACTTGTCTTCTTGACCTTGACATGAGACTATCCTCAGCTCCCCTCGAGGACTGTCTATCCTCTCTATCGTTGCTCTGTTTGATATCCTCATTATGGCCCTCCTCTTCTTCGGCATCATCGTTCAACGCACTGTTCGACTCACTTGAGGACTATCACAAAGATGACAAGTTCGCGCGTCGCATCTTCTACCCGAACCGTTACCACTTCGAGGTAAAGACAGCAGACAAGCCTTTGTTTAGCGCCGAAATCGACGGCTTTGTATTATTCACCCCTTGCCCCCTCCACCCTTCTTACCCTTCACTCTCTTGCCCCCCTTATCTTGTTGTCATGTTGATCCTGGACGAAAAGGTCATTCTCACACCTCAGCAGTCCTCTCACAAGATGAGTCTCTTTGTCTGTTCAAACTTGCACAATGACAATCATACCACTCAATCAGACATCAGCATCATCACACACATCAGCATCAGCAAAGTAACATCCTCAGCAAAGCCACCCTCGTTATCATAACACGTTAGTCGTACAAATAATTAGTCGTAGGAGCGCCTGCCTGACGCGAGGCTTCCTGCTCCTTCCCGTTTCGGTCATGTCCGCGAACCAGTCTCTTGCGTGGAAGACACGTGCCTTACGTTAAAGATCAGCGGTCCGCCATGTCCGAGTCCTCGTCCGCGCCGTCCGCGGACTCCTCCTCCTCTCCCTCCTCCTCCGCCGACTCCTCCTCATCACCGACGTCCTCCTCCGCCGCCGGCAGCGCCCGCTGCTGGCCGCTGCGGCGCTCACGGCAGCGCCTCGCGGCACTCCACACGCCCGACTGCCCCTCGATCCTGGAAGCGTGAATCATCACGCTCCGCAGGAGCTGGTCGCCGCACTGGTGCGGCTTCTCCGACACCTCCCGGTAGATGAAGCGGAGGCAGTTGGCGATGCTGCCCCTCTTGCCCTGACGGGCGTGGTCGTGGCCCTGGCAATGGACCGCCAGGCGCCAGCGGAGGAAGTCGATGGGCGACATGTTGAGGCCCGTGGTGGTGTCTTTATCGCGGATCGCGATCAGACGGCGGAAGCAGAGCGCCAGCATGTAGAGGAGGGCCCTCGTGCAGAAGCCGTTGGGAGGCAACTGCTCGGGACCCACGAGCTGGTTCGGGTGGAAGGTGTACCCGTTGGCAAAGTACTGACGTATCATCAGTATCATGTGCAGCGTTGACTGCGTGTGCTTGAGTGCACGCCGAACACTCTCGCGGACACTGGCCGGCGTGGTCGCGTTGACCGCGTTGCTCCGGTCGCGGGCCTCCCGTAGCTTGATGATGGCAGCATCGAGGTTGAGCTGCGGGTGGTCGAGAGTCCGCCACTCCGTGTTCCAGCCCGGACCTCCCTCCACCAGCCTGTTCACCCGTGTGCCTGTGACGACGGGGGCGGGCTCCTTCCAAACAGTATTGCCGCGGACGGAAGTCGTGCTCACCAGCGGAGTAGAGCGGCGGAGGGCCTCAACAAGGGTGTAGCCCTCCTCGTAGACACCTCGCTCAGAGGACAGAGGCAGGGCCTTGCCGGGGGCGGTAAAGTCCCTGCTGTGAAGCTCCTCCTGCTCGCCCTGAATCAGCGCGGACAGCCTCTCCGCCGCCTTGGAGATCTCCACGATCTCGTTCACTGCGGATTCGACCGGGGAAAGCGGGTCCGCGCCGCGGTAGATGTGACGGAGGTGATTGCCCGCGAGCAGCCAGTTCTTGATGTCCATCTTCTCGCCAATCTGGCGAGCCTCTTCGCGCTTCTCGTCACGCTGTCGGATGAGCATGGTCAGGTTGTCCACAACTTCCTTGTACGACCGGACCTTCTTCTCGGGGACGTCACCGAGAAGAGCATCAACATCGGGGAGGGCATCAGCCAGTTGCTTGTCGGCAAAGAGGTCATCGTCGTCATCTTCGTCATCCGAGGCAATGTACTGGGCGTTGGTGGTGGTCTCCTGGGTAGTTCCCTGAAGGGCTGACTGAGAGGCTTGAGCGGGGCTCATGTCTTGATCCATGTCATCGGTCTCGATGGAGGGGTGGATGGTGTCGCTGGTGGTGCTGGGACGCCTCTTGGGGGCTTGAGCTCCGTCGCTGGTAGGGCTCTGGGAAGGAGGTCCTCGCTTGTTGGCGGAGGAGTTGTTCCTCTCGCGTCCACTGACAACAGGCATCTTGTTCTTGGTGCGGTGGTGTGAACGGGTGGGCGATCGGGTATAGAAATACAGGTGGTGCACAGTGAAAGTGGTGTGCGCGAAGGAAAGGGGTTGGCACTGTGTCTCCTTGAGAGCTTGGTGCGGTGGGTGGAACAAGTCGAGAAGTGTGTACCACAAGAATGAAATGGAATCAACAAAGTTACTGGACTTGATGATGCCAGGAAAGGAGAACTTGATGCTGCAAGGAAAGAAGCCCTTGGAATTGTCAGTACAAGAGCCATGATGAGGGTGGTGGTGATGAGAATATGTGCGATTGATGTTGATGTCGACAGCCAGGGCAAAGATACATGATAGGGAAAACCAAGATGGAAAGCGAAGTATTTGGAGAGGAAAGAGACTTACTCTGATGATGCAGTCGATGTGCAGGTGGTGTTCTCAATCGTCTCAAGGATGAATCGTCTCAAGGATCTGGTGCAGCTGTCGGGCGTCAGTGAATTGCGTCCCTAATTGCCATCGACCTCCCCCAGTAAAGATGACATACCTTGATCTCTCTCTTCAGCGCTGTGCAAATACCTCCTTCTTCTTGCTCGGGACAAAGGAAAAGGTGTGAAACACGAAGTGTTGTGCTGCACTGCAAGGTGGACTGATGTATCTCTGAAGACTGGAAGTGTTGACTGAAGGAAATCGACTGAAGGAAAGGTCGGGAGAACTCGATGTCTTCAGCGCTGCTCAAACTTCTTCTGCTTTCTCAGGACAAAGGAGAAGTGTCAAACACGAAGTGTGGTGATGCACTGTTGCTGAGGTAGACTGGTGTATCTCTGGCGACAGGGTGTGATGTTTGAGAAAGGGAAAGGCCGAGGGTCTCTTCAGAGGTAATCGAGCTCTTCAGTGCTGTTTGAACCTTCTCTGCTTGCTCAAGACAAAGGAAAAAGCATGAAACATGAAATGTTGTGATGCACTGTCGCTCAGGTAGACTGGTAAAGCTCTGGAGACTGGGAGTGGTGACGAATGGAAAGGCCGGGGTCTCTTCAGAGGAAATGGATCTCTTCAGTACTGCTCAAACCTCTTCTGCTTGCTCACTCAGGACAAAGGAAAAGGCGTGAAACACGAAGTGTGGTGATGCGCTGTCGCTGAGGTAGACTGGTGAAGCTCTGGAGACTCGAAGTGGTGACGGAAAGGTCGGGGCTCTCTTCAGAAGAAGTCAATTGCTTCAGCGTCGTGGAAATCTCTGCTTGCTCAAGACAAAGGAAAAGATGTGAAGAACGAGGTGCCGTGCTGCACTGGTGTTGAGGTAGACGGTCGCAACTCGTGGGAGTGATGACAGACGAAGGGAATGGGCGGGACTTCTTCAGATGAAATCGATCTCTTCAGAGCCGTGCAAATCTCTTCTTCTTGATCAAGACAAAGGAAAAGTTGAGAAGAACGAAGCGTTGTGCTGCAGAGGTAGACGGGCGCAACTCGTGGGAGTGGTGAGGCGTGGTGAGCTGGGAGGAAGAGGAGGAGGGAGGGCGGGGAATTGTTTTTCTCTGGCAAAAACAACAACAGATAAGTGCGAGCACCAGGGTAAGAGTGATTGGGATGGGGGCAAGGGCACGGTCACGAGAGGGACGCGTGGCTTTGGGTGGGAGACGAGTGGGATATAGGGGGGTGGTCGCCTGATGGGCGCTGTGAGGGCGCTGTAGGCCTCGCATCGCCAGGGAGGTTGGCGAGAGGGCACGCGCGTCCAAATTTCTGGCACCAAGGCAGTCAACAAGGCAGTCACTGGAATTGGCAAGTGCAGATCTGGGATTCTATCTGGCAGCGACGTATTCGGCAGCCACGGTGCATGGTGATGCATGGGGAGGCAGAAAGGGGGTCATTTACAGCTTCAAGTTCACACGGGTTGGAGAAGAAGAAGAAGAGGGTCTTGTAGCGATATCTTGGACTCTTTCACGATGTTGAGACATTTCAAGAGAGACTCTCGGGACATAGATGCTCTCTGCCAAAGCTCATCCTTAGTGATACCTATGGCCGTGCAGGAGTGCAGGAAGAGGCACTGGAGGACGGGAGGGCACTGCACGCTGCACAGCAAATCCAACAAGGGCCCGAGCTCACATTCACTCTTGGTTGGAGAGTGTCAGGCACACAGCACTTGGCCTTGAACCTGGTTACCGGGCAACCTCAGCTGGACTCTCTTGAACCACCCGCTTGCTTCCAGCCAAAGATGGTCGGAGACGAATCCACCCTCTGCACATGTTCACTTTGAATTTAGTCATCAAGAAACATCAGACACATGGGGAAAAGGAGCCAGATCTGACTGAATGAAATGCAATTCATAATCGCTGTGGTGCCCATGTCCTAGGCAGAACCGAGTTGCCCCTAACTCCGTCGTCTATGACAGCAAAAGAAAAGTCTATGGTCCCCGAAGGCCAGCTTCTCAATGCCAAATGAAAGTATCCCAGTTCCCTCTACCACAATCCCCAAACTCTAGAATTAGAGCTCATCTAGTTGATCTGCAGAATGAATTGCGGTCCATCAGCGCCGTTGGGGAGAGTCGCCACAGGAGGCACCACCAGCTCTCCAGCAGCACCACGCTGCAGCACAACAACACCGCTCTCTCCACCCTGGTTCGAGCTGAAGAGGTACTTCTCATCTTTTCCAAGGCTGAACATACGCGGCCTGACGCCAAACGAGTCGACGCCGCCAACATACTGCAGCCTCGGCGCAGCACATGCACCCGCATCGCCAGTCGCCGGGGCAGCAACAGCGTAGTGAACAAGCGAGTCCGTGGTAGCGCCCGTCACGCGGTTTGAGACGTAAATGTGCTTGCCGTCGCGGGTCATGTCAATGGCGCCGGCGAAGGGCTCAGAGCCCGCTGGCTGCACGGCACCTTCGCCAAAAGTCGACAGGCTCTGGGCATGGGTGAGGGCCAGGACGCCCGAGTCGTAGGAGACGTCAAATACTTCGACGGTGTTGGCGTACTCGCAGACGACAGCGTAGAGGGATGCCTTGGTGCCATCCTCGGCGGGGACGAAGACGCCGTGGCGGGGGCCGCAGGCAGGGTTGGGTGTGGAAGCCTGGCCGGCAACAGTGAAGGCGTCGTCCTTGGAGTCGATGATCATAACCGTATCGGCGCCGATATCATTGACGGCGAAGAAGCGGCCGGACTGGTCGAGAGCAGACTGGTGAGCGTGGGCGGTTTGCTGGTTTGGGTGAGGGCCGCGGGGGAGAGTCCATTCGGCGTTCTTGAGAAGGCTGGGAGCATCCGTGGAGACATCGAAGACGTCGATGCGGCTGAAGGAGTAGGAAGAGGCGATGAGGCGGGTCTTGTCCTGGTTGAAGTTGAGGTGGACGATGCCAGCGGTTGAGTTGACTGTTTCCTTCAGGGTGAGGGCCTTGGTCTCGGCATCAAACTGGAGAAGTTAAAATGAGCGATGGCAAGAGGCAGGGGACAGATGTAGCTTACGGTGAAGTGACTGAGAGTGTCGCCATTCTCATTGGCGGCGTAGATATGGTTTGGCTCCTTGAAGGCCATCCAGCTGGGAGCAGTGCCGGGCGTAGTCTCGTTGGTGGTGACTGTAATGCTGGAGCCATCAAACTCGGCAATGAGGATGCTGTTGGGCACGCCGATGAGGAGCCTGGAAACAGCAGACGCGGTGGTGTTGCAGTCTCTCAGGGAGATACCAGTTGGGAGTGCGGTAGCCATTGCGGCGGTGCTTGCGATGCCGAGGGCGATTTGTTTCCACTGCATGGTGATGTAGTGGAGGAGTTGTTGATACGGTGGGTTTGGTGTAGGATGAAGTTGACTGAAGGAAGCCAAGTGAATTCTTGGCTGGCTCAGGTTCTACTTGTGGTAGGCACCTTAGGTGGAAGGTAGGTACGTGGTTGTGGTGAGGAATGTATAATGATGAAGAATTCCAGGGAGAGGCAAGAACGGGGAAGTGTATGCTTATTTTTATCAATCCAAAGACAGGAAACACAATCCCAGTTCCTCACAAGGCTCGGATTTGACCAAGAGAGAAAAGAGCCCCAGTGAAAGACCCCGACGAGAAAGACGGCTGTGTGGCCCAATCGTCCACCCGATCCCCTTCCTCTCAAAGACCTTCGTCTGCACATCATGCACGCCTCACCCATGATCCCGACCACCTGCCAGGGCGGGCCGGCAAAGAAACATTAAACACGGCCCCCCGGCAGTGCGCGCGGTTGGCTCCCGTCATCCATCAGATGGATCAAGGTGGCGATGCAGCACCAGCAGCCGCACCATGGGACGCCGGCGTCAGCAAAAGGAGTGGCCATGAGTCGTCCGTGGGGGGAGCTCCCTGATCCTTTAGAGGGCCCGGGCCCCTGCTGTGCACCCGCGTGAGACAGCATCACCCCTGCGTCTCTGGAGCCCGACCGCAGCGAATGAAATCTCAGGCCATGTCCTCAGCCCCTTTCTATTACCGTACACTGACTGATCAGGCTGTGGGTTCTGGGGTAAGCTGCCCCAGAGAAACATCTGCCAAGGTACAGCACAGAGGAGCAAAGGAAGAAGCCCATAATCGTGTCAGTTTTCTAGGTTTATCCGTAGTCGAACACGCTCCGAATGTCTGGTCTAAGGAATATCCGAAACGCCAAAAGGATCCATCCCCCGCCTCCAAGACCAGAGTGCTCAAGAGCCTGGTCGGGTCATAAACAACTGGTGCCCTCCACTCGTAATAATGATGCTGCCCCTCGGACTCTCATGGTCCGAAGTCTTTCTCACCCCCCTGCATCAGGCTCCGCAGGCGGGACAAATGCCGAGTACTACGGGCTTGCCCACCCGCCAGCAACGTCGACCCATTCAGCAAAGCAAGATCCCTCCTTGCCCTCGACCTCCACAATGTCAGTGTCGCACCGGCACCGACAGCCAACGCCGTTCTCCTTCTCAGTGTCCCACTCCTCCCAGTATGCGTCCTCCTCGACACGCTCCTTTTCATCGGTCGTGGTCTTCTCAAGGAACTTCTCCCGCGGCAGCTGACGTCCCGGCGCATTGGCTGGGCAGTGCTGGATCGTCGTGTGTCGGTATCCTATATCGCGGAAGTAATGAATGTCGCTGGGGCCGAGCAGCACTCCAGCGGCCAGCGAGTGGATGGGCGCGTCTCCCCACTAGGACAAGTGTCAGCCACCAGCACTCGTTCAGGTCATCGAACAACTTACCCTCTCCATCCAGAATCCTCCACTCTTGTCCATCATCTGGAAAAACTCTTCGTACTCCTTACTGCGGAACCAGTCAAGCCTGGCAATCTCAAAGTTGCTCCAAAAGTGGCACATGTTGTAGTTCTCGCCCTCCATGGTCTCAGGGTCGATCTCGGGCGGCTTGTTGTTCTTGCTCTTGGGGTCCGTCTTGAGAACCTCCTCAGGCAAGCCCTTGGCAGCCGGGTCGTCCTCTACGGGCTCGATAGGCTCGACGAACATCTCCCACAGGCCCTTGGACGCGAGACCCTTGAGCCGCTTATACGCCGAGGCATACCGGAAGATGTTGGGCACAGTCTCGCGGAGTTCCTTAACCGCGATGGTGAACCCGTATGTCTTGTTGGCCTCAATCATCTTCAGGAAGGGGTCGCTTGGGGGAGTTAGTGGAAGCATACAGGACGAGGGGCCGAGGTGCGTACTAGGTAATATCGCAAAAGTATTTGATCTCCGGCTCCAGGCGCCAGTACCAGTCGTATTTCATGAGGAGCTCGTGCTTGTAAAAGAAGCTGGAAATAGTCAGTGGGGTCACCATTTCAACCGAACGACCAAGCATACCCAGAGTAGAAGCGGCACATGGCGTGGTAGCTCTCCATGCCGCCATACATGACAGCCGCATCGCCCTGCTTAGCGATGCCCTCCTTGGCCACCTTGGGGTCGATCCAGTCAGGGAACCCCCACATCTCGGGCCCGACACGTCCAAACTCGACAGTGCCAGAGGTGTAATTTTGGACGCCCTGCTTGAAGGTGTCGTCGAACTCGGCATCGTTGAGAAAGACATAGGGGTAGTGGTACCAGCGGTTGAAGTGGCGCTCGATGGACTTTATGGACTGGATGACACCGTCCAGCTCCTTGTTGCGTGCCAGGACCACAAAGGCAGCGTTTGCGCGGGGTTTCGAGGTATCGGGCTCGAGGCATCCGGTGACGAACACCTTGTCATGCCGTTCGCTTATTTTACTGCATGGGAAGGAAGCTATTAGCTGAGGTTTTCGAGTGGCAGGTAGAGAAGGGATTGTACGTACCGGATGGCAGGAGGTGCGCCCGCAGGCATCAGTATCCTGCCAGGCGAGCTCGGATGCCCGAGGAAGAGGAAGAGAATGAGGGCGACGACGGTCAGGGGGAACAGCAAGACGACGCCGAGGGGTGCAGAGATGCCCGAGTTGCCGCGCAGGCGCATCGGCCTTCGCAGGAAGGCCAGGCGCGCCGAGAAGGGCTTTCCGGCATTCTTTGGTGGTTTGTAGGGCTTCTCGTCTGTCGTGGGCAGCGGCGAGGGCTGTCGCGCGCCGGACTTACCAGCGCGGCGAAGGAGGTCCATGCCGCCGGAGACCTGGGCTGCTGTGCTGGGCGGCCGAGATCAGGTCGGGCGATATGCGGCGGCTTCGTCGAGTCGAGGCGGCACTCCCATCACGCGGTGACGGTGAGGTGGTTGATAAGGTTTGCAGGGGAGGATGTTTCTGGGCGCAAATGCCGGTATGCTGAAGGTAAGAAGGACAACAGCTCGAGGAAGGTCGGTCTTCGTGTTCGTCCCGACTCGTGTCGAGATTTGTCGGACTATGCGCTGCGGTCAGGGATGGGATGTCGCCAGAGACAGATCCTCTCCCTTGCGAATTCGGCAATGATGGATGGAGAGAACGAGCGGCTGGCAATACAGGGGGGGGCGAGGCGGCATGTGGCCCGTATATTATTTACATTGAAACTCTGTCACTGAAGCCGCGACCTCCACCAAGAGCAAGCCCAGGCCCGCAGAGGCCAAGGGATGGGCCTAAAAATCCTGGTTCGAGACTTCCCCAATTGCCAGTTCCCCCCCTGCAGCCCAGTGGCGGTGGCTGATTGGTCAGAAACGGCAGCTATCGAGGTATGCGGGGCCGATCATCGATACACCAAATTGCTGAGTCATCTATTGACATGCACGCGCAGGAATCCAAAGGGGCAGTGTTGGAGCTGGAGGACCTTAACGCGACCGTCACACAAGACACAAGTCACTGTCGGAGATGCTTCGATCATCACGACTTGTCCTTACTATCGACACAAATTGAACTGACATGCAGCGGCCTACCACCCCTCGCCAAACTGATCCGTAACAGCACCATGGCTCGCATCCCCCACCAAGCGCGCATACTTGCCCAGCGCTCCCCTACGAACATGTGGCTTCGGCGCCTTCCACTCCGCCCTCCGCCTCTCCATCTCCGCCTCATCAACATCAACAGCATCGATCCGGTTCGTCTCCGCGTCAATCGTCACCCGGTCACCGTCGCGCACCAGCGCAATCGGCCCGCCCACCGCCGCCTCGGGCACCACATGGCCCACGATGAACCCGTGACTGGCGCCGCTGTATCGTCCATCCGTCACGAGAGCCACGTTGGTCAGTCCAGCGCCCATGATGGCCGCGCTGGCCCGCAGCTGCTCCGGCATACCTGGACCGCCCTTGGGGCCCTCGTAGCGCACAATGACCACGACGTTGCCGTCCTCGCGCTTGATTGATCCCGATGACAGAGCTTCGTTGAGCGCGTGCTCCTTGTCAAAGACGCGCGCCAGACCGGTGAAGGATAGGCCCTCCTTGCCCGTGATCTTGGCCACTGCGCCTCCCGGTGCCAGGTTTCCGCGCAGCACGCGAATGTGGCCCGTCTTCTTGATCGGGTCCGACAGCGGCCTGATGATCTTCTGGTTTGGGTCCAGCGAAGGCCAGTCGCGCACGTTCTCGGCGAGCGTGCGTCCCGTCACCGTCATGATGCTGCCGTCGAGTAGATCCGCCGCAATGAGCATTTTGATGACCGAAGGCGTGCCACCCACACGGTACAGGTCCTCCATGTAGTACTTGCCGGAAGGAGCCATATCTGCCAGGAAAGGCACTCGGTTGCTGGTGCGCTGCACATCGTCGAGCGTCAGGGGCACGTCGGCCGTGTTGGCCATGGCCAAGAAGTGAAGAACGCCGTTGGTCGATCCTCCGAGGATAATGGTCAGCACGAGCGCGTTCTCAAACGCCGCTCGCGTCATGAGGTCGCGCGGCCGGATATCCTTTTCCATGACGACCTTGATCGCCTCGGCTGCCCGCTCGCACTCACGCGCCTTTTCAGGCGACGTGGCCGGGTACGACGAGGATCCCGGAAGCGAAAGACCCATGGCCTCGATAGCAGTGGCCATGGTGTTGGCCGTGTACATGCCACCGCAAGCGCCCGGGCTCGGACACGCGTGCTGCTCAATGTCCTCAAGCACGTCCGACGGTGTGCGTCCAGGCTCGCCCGGGTTGCACTTGGCATGGAGTCGGCCGTAGGTGAAGGCGCCAGCTGCCTCGTAGCATGTGCTGATGTTGATCTCCTTCTCCAGCAGCTCCGAGTAGCCCTTGTTAATGGTGCCGCCGTAGATCATGATGAAGGGCCGGTTGTGACGAGCAGCCGCCATGACCACGCCTGGCATGTTCTTGTCACACCCGGGGATCGAGATGTTGGCGTCATGGTGCTGAGCGCAGGTCACCGACTCGATGCTATCGCAGATGATCTCGCGCGTCTGCAGCGAGAAACGCATGCCCTCGCCTCCCATGGTGATGGCATCAGAGACTCCGACGGTGTTGAACTGCCAGCCGATCATGCCCTGCTTCTCGACAGCCCTCTTGACGAGCTTTCCAAAGTCGAGCACTTCATCCGTCAGTATCATCTTGAGGTGAGGGAAGTTGTAAATTGTCCTCACAGTGCGTGCTACATCCTGTCAGCTTATATTCGAGGACGGGGTAAAGGGGCGAAACTCACTTGCAAGGGTTGCCCTCCCACCAGACCGTCGCGATGCCGACATGAGGAGCCGTCTTCATGGCATTGCGATCCGGGACGCCAGCAGCGTACAGCATGGCCTAGCCAGCACAACGATCAGTACTGTGTCCACGAAAGGTCTGCTGCCGAGACTGGACTGGCACCCCGCAATCCTCCAACTTCTGCCCCAGAGTCCCCTCATTCGGGGTCTGGAGAATAGAAACCCACCTGAGCTCCGGGAAAGTCATGACCGCGGGTAAGAGTCTGCGACCACCTATTGAGCTTGTCGCCCGGCGGCAAGACCGGGAACCGAATGTAGTCAGGGCTAGCCTTGGGGTCCTCGGCCGCCTTGTTGATATCCTCCGAAGCCATTGCGTGAACTGTTGCTGCTCAAAGGTGAGGGTGGTGAAGATCGAGGGTGAAGGCTGGAAAGGTAAAGGCAAGAGACCCGGCTTCTTTTGAAGACAAGCCCGGCGTTTACCTCCGATGTGCCCTTTTCCCAGGGCAACGGGCCCCAGGACCATCGAGAGCGGGGGAGAGGCCAATGGGACATCGCGGCGGCGGGCGGCCTACGAACGCCGGTGATCCCACGCCCCCAAGGACCCGACGTCGGCGGGGATGCCGGGCGGGGGCGGGGAGGGGGCGTGGGCCTGACAGCGCGGTGCCAGTCAACGACCGCCTGATGGTCAGCCGGGGCTGCGTGCGGTTCGATCGCGGGGAAGACGCCGCTAGCCGAGAACTACGAGCCGAGTCTCGTCCAAGCTATCTTGAACACTTCTACAATGGGCTTGGGCAATAATACCGTTGGCGCCGTTCTCTGCTTGTGCTTGGTTGGAAGCAACCTTCAAAGAAGATTATCGTGGGCTTCTGGACCTCGTCATCGACATCATCACAGACACAAGTCCTTGTATACACCTTCGCAGATTCGCTGTCGTTACAGCGGGACTGGATTTCCTCGAGCGCCTTGTTGAGACGGCCAGGATAGAACGTCAGCCAAGCTAATGGGCAAGGAAGATTCTGTTCGTATCAGAGAAAAATGCCATCCAAGACAACGACACCACCCTTGGACGATGTACCTACTACCAGGTCAAGCTTTCGAAATGTGTGGGTGCGACCGAGCGTATAACATCACACCAACCGATGTCGTGAAGAGCTACCAGTCAATGCCTTGTCGAGGGTACTGTTGTATGCTCACTTGCCAAGTCTCCCGGACCACCGTTCATCGCAAAGTGGCGTCCGAACAGCTGCCCCTAACTCGAATCAAGGGATGGATCTCAAGACATCACAAGACCAGAAGCAGAAAGTGGCAAAGTCAAACGTCAGGTATGATTGATACGTCATGTTCGGCGTGGCTAAACACCGTGACGGCCCCAAAGCGGGGGTCACCTCTGAAAAAAAACGCAGGAAACAAGTCGGGTGTAAAAGTAGTAGTGTACAATGTGTGTGTGAGTGTGTGTAGTGGTGCGCGAATCATATCCATGCCGAGAGAGGGGGAGGGGGTTTGGCTTGAGTTGTGGTCATCACTTCATCTCCGTCGCAGAATAGAAAGGGAAAACAGGGCCATCCATCCCCGCTCATGGCCGACCACGAACCGTCGCCGGTCCGGGTCGAGAGAGGGGAGGACGGCCCCTGAAACGGCCTCTGTCGGGCATCCGCCCTTCCGAGTTTCATCCTCCTCCGAAACCTGGGATGCGTCCATCCCGGGTTGGTCCCTCCAAGGGCCTTTTTTGTTGTTCCTCGGTCATTGCTCCCAAAGCAAGACCGGATGAGCCCGAGTTGGGGGCTGGGGCTCATCTTGCCCGGCCCAATCGAAGCATTCCAGCTTCGCAGACGCGGTCTGAAGGGTGTGTTGGAGGGGAGTTGAGAAAGAAATGGAGGGAAAGATGGCCCGCCAGTGCCGATATCACCAAGCCTGTTGTTGTTTTTTCACCTGTCGCCCATCCCATCAGGAAATCTCCTGGGCGCTCCCCTTTTTTTTCCGATCCGAACCGTCCAAAGAAAAGCGTACGAGAAGTGAAGTAAAAGAACAGTGTTGTTCGGTTCGGAGCACCAAGCGGACAAGTGGGTGTGTGAAGAGAATGATCGTTGTTGCGGTAGAAGCAGAGTAGAGCAATAAAAAATGCGAGGCAAAAGACCAAGTTTCGCGGCAGAAGAGAAGTAGAAAAGTTGTGGAGGCAAATGTCGGATTGCCTCGGCCGGGAAAGGAGTCGCTGGCAGTAGTGGAAGAAGAAAGGCCGTCTGCGCATCGGAAACGAAGTGCCGAGCTTGGAAGAGCAGTTGTGAAAGGAAATGTCGTTTCCGCGTCACCAAGAGCCCCGAAAAGGGGGTTCTCGTTTAGTTCGTCGTTCGTTTGCGTCATGCGCTGATTCCCGTGCGCCCTTGCTCCATGCGCCGCACCATCTCGCGCTCCCTCGGCGAGCGGGGATCCGCATCGATACCCAGGATGGCTGAGATGCGCGTCTTGTCGTGCTGGACCTTGCCGTAGCCGTCACGCTCCAGGTTATCGGGGCTTGAAAGCGGGCTGATGGGAGTCGTGGCACCGTGCTGGTTGCAGCAGCTACCGGTCCTCCAGGCATGCTCCAGAACCGAGGGGGCGACGTTGCCGCCGTACTCGTTGGCAACGGCGTTCCAGAAGGTGCCGCAGTGGGCGGCGTAGACAGCCTGCAGGCGCCTCACATCGACGGGAGAGTGTCCGTGAGTGGCCTGGATGGGAGGCAGAGGGGAGCAGTCAAGGCGGAGCGGCGGCGTCGTGGGCTGGTGTGTTGTCGACATAGAGGGGAAGGTGGCCGACCGCATGGCGTGCGTGGGTGTTGGCTCAGCCATGGGGGTCGGGTACCCACGAGTGGGCGAAGGGACGGGCGGCGGCAGAGTCATGGCCAGGGGCTTGGGGAGGATCTGAGGAAGCCTGGGCGAGGAGCCGGGGTGGCTCATGATGCTAGGCAGCTGGATGGGAGCGGGCGAAGGGGGCATGAAGTTGCCGGCGCTAGCAGGCGGCGTGATGGTCCGGGGCGAGGGCTCGCGGGCCGGCGACGGGATGCTGGTGGGCATGACGGGAGACTGAGCGGCAGAGGAGCCCGAGGAAACTGAGGCGGTCCTCTTGCGGCGGTTGTTGCCGTGGCTGAGCTGGTGGTAGTGCAGGCGGCAGGCGAGCTCTGTCTTCTTCAGGTGGGCGGCGATGTGCTTGTAGGGCATCTTCTGGAGGCGAGTCTGCAGGAGATACAGTTCCTGTCAAGAGTTAGTTGAGATGTTTCCACAGCAAGGTGTAATTGGAACCAACCTCGTCTTCACTCCAGGCCCGGCCACCTCCGGTCGAGGTAGTCTTGCGGGTTTTGGTAACGCCATACTCGTGACGAGTAGACGAATCCGAAGTAGGAATGTAAGCTGCCGACTGGGGCGCCAGATGCATGGTGGGAGACATTCTGCCTGAGTATGTGTGTGTGATGAATCCGCACCAGGGGCGAAAAAGGGTGTGTTTGGTGACAAAGTCGTCAAGTAAGATGTGGCAGGCAGAAGATAGTCAGCTCCCTCGAGGAAATGCTGTGACAGCGGGCTGATGGGTTTGGTTTCAAGAAGCTGGGTCGTGGTTTGGGTGTTTGGATATATAAAAAAGGGGGCAGAGCTTGCTGCTGATAGAATCGAAGAGCCGGATACTGGCAGGGCCAGGGAAAGCTGTTGTAAAAGGTGGTGTGGTGAAAGAGGCGGGAAACCTGGCAAGTTGTCGAATTGATGATTCGGCAACGGGAAGGATGACCAAAGAATTGAATGTGTGCTCGGTGTGTTGGAGCGCGTCGTTTGTTGAAATAAAACCGGATAGGTAGAATAAAAAGGTGGTTGTTGTGAGAAGAGGAAGTTGTGTTTCCAAAGGAGTGTGGGCAGCCAAGCCAGTTGGACAATCAAAGAAAGTAAAAACCCAAGCTGCGGGAAGAAAAGGAAGGACACGCAACTGCGCTTCGTTGAAATGATACAACAAGAGGTTGAATCAAACCCAAAAGGTGAGGGAGAAGGTGAAGAAGGGGGCATAAGTCGGAGGAGGGGAAGGGCGAGGATAAGTAAAAAGGTCGAGACGGGCCCGGCCCTGCCAGGTACTGTCCCCTACAGCACCACCGTAGATTGATGAACGGGAACAACTGGGTCCGCCTGGGGGTGGGAGGATGCGGAAGCAGGGCTAGCCCGGGCTGAGGAGAACAGCATGTTTGGGCTTTGGAGGTCATGTTCGGGATCTGGCACACTTGGGAGCAGGGAGCAGGGATCACCCACACCGTCCGGGCCAAGGCCTGTCGCAGAGGGTCCCGTCGCCTAACACAATTGGCACCCCCTCCTTCCCTCCTTCCTTCCCCCCGTCAGAAAAGACGGGACGTCCCAACGCGTCCGAACGGGCGACCTGGCGTGTCTGGCGTGCCTGGCCCGCGACTCTGTTCCTGAGCAGAGACGGGACGACTCGCTTGTACCGCTACCGATGCAGGTACGGTACCTGTCCGTCTGTGCTGTCCAGTGTCTGAGGGTTGACGTGAGTGTCTGTGGTTTTGGGAGGGGGGGCGTTGCTCGAGTGTTCCTGCCGTTTGGGCCATGGCCTCGGACGATGTCATCGAGCAATTGCCCTTTCTGCAATTGACTTGCACCTTCCTCGATGCTGTTGCCCGGTCGTGCCTGCCGCCCGTCGTACGTTATCACTACTGCCCTGATAGTTCCCGTGTACTGGAAACCTAACCTCTAGTGCTGCGACGTACCAGAAGCACGGCATGCCGACGGACACCTCACGTACCACGGTACCCGCCGTACCACCTTGCGGCTGGTGCCTGCGTAATCTGGCGCCACAGCACCCTTCCTGCCCCTGCCGCGTCCGCTTCGATTCGGACAACACGCCGCCGGGGGGCCCAGCTCCCTCTGATATGGTAATTATAAAAATCCTCCGTGGCCACCGCACGCTGGTCGGCGCCATTCTCAGGTCGTTCAGGTGAGGAGGCAATTGTTGCCCGCGCCAGTATAATTAAGGCCGAGGCCTCGCCCGTCGATGAAAGAAGAATAGAGATTAACGAGGGCAGCCGAGGGAGACGAGGCCGCAGGCGAGGTCGGCCCTCAACTGTTACATCAGACGCCAGCACCCACGTCTAGCCTGGCCTTGCCTCGACATCGCCGACATCAACATCAACACCGCAAAACTTGAACACGCCCGCACGCCCGACGATCCGGGGCTCTGTTTTGGGGCCCTTCCTGCCCTTGCCTGGCTTTGATGAGGGAGTGGTTCGTGCGTTGCATTTGTCTCGAGTGCTCCGATTCGGGCTTGTGAAATGTTTCCTGCAAGGGGGGGCGTCTCCTCTCCAGGCTCCCCTCACTTCCAGGTTCTGTTCACCCTCCCCTCCTCGTCTGACTGGTGGGGATTTCGCTTTCGTCCGTAGACACAGTGACACACACACACACACTCCAGTGTCGCTCGATTCATCATCCCCCCGACTCAACTCGAGGCATCCCCGTCACGCATTATGCGCCTGTCAACACGGCCACGACCCGGGTGTCTTGGGTACAGTGGCCTTACGTAGTCGGTGTGTCCCAGCACCGCCCAGCACAGATGAGATGAGCAGGCCGCCAGCGGGGATGCGTGTCTGTGCGTGGGTTTTGGCGCTGGACCGGCCCATTTCATCAGTCCAGTCCACCGTCGATGCTGCAATGCTCTGCCTGCACGCACGCACTCGCGCGGCGCACGCTCCAGCTTGCCTCTCTGCTGGCGCGAACACCTGTTCACCCCTGCCTCCGGGAACTCCATCAACTAGCAGCGGCCTACCGGTGCTAGTAGGCATCGGCGACGAGGACTCGAGGAGCATGTCCTTGTGCTTGGCAGAGAACAGCAAGCTTCTCCGTTCTTCGCTCTCGTGTCGCCCCTCTCCGGCTGCGATGGGTACGATAATACGACAAGGCCTCGCAGCGGTTGCCCCGAAGGCCTAAAAACAGCACCATGACCAGGATGCCTCGGGAGCCTCTGGCCTCTTCTGGGCATGTTGCTCCGGGACGGGACATGCCAGGACAAGGGCAGGGCACCAGGTCAAGGTGGGTGGTTTGCCATCGCCAACCCGCGACCCTTGGAACTGGAAACCAAGTCAAAACATTCACACGCAGGACACAGACATCCATGTTGCCTCGGTCTGGTCCACAGGCGCAACCTCGAAGACGGCGCCATAGGGCTTTCCCTTTGGCCGCTTTATTTGGTCTGATGTCTGCGCGTGTGTTCCCCGTCCCGTCTCCAAGTCGGTGGGGGTGAGGCGCCATCAACGGCGCCCATCACATGTCCGAGACGCAAACTACGTCGCTCCATCTGTAGTTTGGAGGGACTAGCAAGTAGCACGTCGAGGAACCAAACCTTCATCCCATCTTTTTTTCCTGCTCGGACGGCACCGGCCATCCGCGTCCATCCCTGTTCAAGAAACCTTTCCTTCTTTCCTCACCCCGACTGACTACCCCGGCCCTGCTTCTTCGGACTCGGTCCACGACCTCGACCGTTTCTGGCACAGAGCCGCCGCCCCGGTGGACGAAAAAGCTTTCCGTCCGTCGTCGAGCATCCATGGACCCTGCACGCGTGGCTGCAGGTGCAATATTGCTCACCGGATTTTGATACCTTCCCTCGGTCGTTTGGCGAGATTTCCACGCGCCAAAACGGGACGGACCCACTCGCCCTTGAAACTCGCTAGCGCGCTAGCGTAATTTCAGCCTGGTCTCAGCCCTCCCACACTGGAAACGTCGCCAGGGTTGCACTCACTCACTGTGAGCGTGGGCGCACCGCGGCGGTGCCAGTGCGGGGACCCATGTGTGGGGCCCGCGCGGGGCGGGGTCAGTGTCGTGGCGGTGGTTCATCACTCCAACTCTGCGACCTGAACACCATCGAGTTCACAGGCCGCATCACGGCCACCTCACCCTCACCACAGCCGCCCGCCCTGCCTTGCCTGGCCTGGTGTTTTCACAAACGATTCCTCCCCCTGCTCAACCCAACTGGGCGGACGCGTATCAGCAGCGAATGAAAATGCATCAATTGCGAGACCCTGGCATTACCCTGGCTCAGGCACCGTTTCTCATGAACCTCACCTCCAACCCTCTCAAACTCCTTGTGCAACATCGTCCCCCCATTTCCCTCTGTGTCGAGTCCTGTCCTTCCCAGCAGGTCCTCTCGGCGCTCACCCTTGACACCTGCAGACCCCCCCGCACACGACAAGGTCCTTGTTCGTGCAGTGCAGACAGTGCGCTGGCCCTTCCTGCAAGCCTTTTTAGTCTGGTGCAAGCAAGACCTCGTCCTCCATGTTTCGTCGTCTCGACGGAAACAACTTTTGTCTGCCCCACCCCGTCTCTCGTTTCCCTTCCTGTCGGTACCTACTTCGCCTGGCTTGTCCTGCCGCGCCCTGCCTGGCATGGCCCGGCCAGGCTCTAACCCCCCCAGCCCTCACCAGGTCTGCCAGGTCACCCCCCTCGCGCTGCTCCAAAAGATCACCGTTTTACCATTGCGACACCGCCTGCAAAGGACCGCTTAGACATCTAGACGTCCTCTGCGCCGAGGGGGCTGCGATCTCTCGATCGGCTCCCGTGCCGCCTCGCTGGGTGCCGGTGTACTAGCGTCGACTCGACCACCCAGGCTGGCTATCTGGAACCGTCTTTGTTCGCGGCGTGTGATTTCACTTCAGCTTTCAGCCCCCCCGTGCTCCACCACTGCGCCAACAGAACGGTTTGACAGTCCTTAGCACTTTGAGCCAGGCTGTGATTGCTCATCAGAACCCAAAACACGAGGCCGAGCGGTGCGATGTCCGTCCGTCGGTTGGCCCTCACTGTCAGAAGCAAGGCGAAGTAAGACAAGACAGGGCAGGCATCCATGCCAACTGCCATCTGACCTGAACGGCATCGGCTGTGCCTGTCAGAACGCGTGTCTGCTGCATCTGCAAGAAGCAACCCCAAATCGACTTTCCGACGGCCCTCTTCTGATCCGCTGGGCTCATATCATTTCGTGCCTCACCTGTATTGCAGGTGTACCGGAAGCGCGAGGGCTCCATTTCCCGAGCAAGGAACCCTGTCCAACCCAGCTGGGGTGCGCTCCTGTCATCTCACACTCCCAGCCGGATCCGACGGAAGATCGTCGGACCTCTTACTTCCCGGACCCAAACCCCCCCTACATTTCTTTTCGGCAGGCGAACTTTTCGATGAAGCGAGGAGGGGGCGACGACTATCGCACTTTCTTTGACTTTGGCTAGCACCATGGGCATTTGCTCGACATTCTCACTCAACCCACCCCACGTCTTGGGGGGCGCCCGCTCTGGCGGAGGCGCCGGTGGTCGGGCTCTCGTCCGCGCGCAGAACACATCATTTCCACCATGATGGTTTGTGGCGGCCACCAACGCGGGAGATGTTGCGAGATTGCAGACGGGCATTGTTCCTGCACAGCTCACACGGGCCGCAACTTGCCTCCTGCCAGACAACCAAGGAGCCTCATCCTGCGGCCCTCACCCCGTGCGTGCCACACCCGCGCCTTGTGGGGCAGGTCGATCTTCATGTAAGGCGCGCAATGTACCGTGACCTGTCCCCTTCCCCCCCTCCTTCAAGCCAGGTGGGTAAGGTGGTTACGGGATGCCCGTCGAACATGAAGCGGGGAGGAGGGGGTGGGTGTGGAAGATCATGAGCCCATTGTCAGTCAAATTCCCTCAACCGCTGGTGTGAAAGGGCCGTCGTGACTTGCTCGGTTTCAGAGAGAAACCCTGAGAGGCCGAGTTGGGAAGAGACGCATGAATCCCGCCCTCCGTTCTGCAACATCCCGTCCGAACCTTCAGCAAAGTTGCCAAGATTGGCAACGACAATTAACCCGAACCCTTCCCAAGGGGGGTGCAACTCTTGACGGGCGATCCTGGGTCACCTGGGGGGGCGGCTTCAGACGAACTTAATCTTGGCCATGGTCAAACGGTCTCCCTCGTGTGAGATCGATGTTGATCCAGGCACAATCTGCCGCGGCTGGTCTCATCCTCCTTCATCATGCCAGAGCCTCGACCTGTGCCTGTCGTGGGATGAGGCTTTGGATGAAAGCTTATCCCACACAAGCACATGCCTATGAAGACCTTCGGACTGGTCCTCGTGATGTTGGCATATGCCTCTTGACTCGACGGCAACGGGTGCCAAGAATAGCTTCAAGGGTATCGCGGGGTTGGAAATAGAACACACCTACATCAGAGCAAACACGTCGTGATCAGGCTGGCCCGCAAGGTGTTCGCAGCGCCTACCAGAGAAGAACGGGCGGTGTCAAGTTGATGGTGAACATGTTGAGATGAAGCCAAATTATCACCTATAATCTCCTCGCAGCGGGCAATGTGTGTCGATCATGAGGCTGATCATAGCATGCAACATTATGGGAAAGAGTCAGGTGGCCTGGGTTTTGGTAAACGCTTCATCTATCCTGGTGTTTTATCGTGGTATTGTAGGATGTTTCCGCGCGAAACAATCAACGGCTGTCTCGCCTTTATTTGGGCATCAAGAATCGTAAGGTGTGAATCGAGGGATGATTCGAAATAGAGTTGCATTCAATCGGGAGCAATGACCTAGGAAGTTCTTTGGATCCTGGTTGAGAAGCTCGAGCTGGCTTGACCATGGCGAAACAATCAACGGTCGTCTTGCCTTTATGCGAGCATCAATGCTCAAGCCCTTGGTCAGAAAGGTTGTTCGGGTTAGAGCTATCTTGAACAGCAAAAACCTGTGAGGTTTCCTGGAGCCGTGGTTGGAATGTTTGAGCCTAACCGCCCTGATGCCGGAAATTCTGTCTTCTCAAAATTGGTACATGCGAATGCATCTGGGCATACACCAATCTACTCACCATATAGTCACAGAACAATTATCAGTCTCCTGAAATTTGATACGCTTGCACTAAAATCGTACCAAGATTAAGATGTATACAAGTTGGCCCGACTTTCAAGCCTCTGCCCTCCAGAGAGTCATCATGCCTCCCGGGTGTCGTTAGGAACCTCATCAAACAGGAACAAGATGTCGAGATGATGGTTATCCACGAATAGAAGATTCCATAGTTGCCCGCAGCATCAGAACCTGCGCAAAATCCTTGCCAGGTAGCATCAGTCATGTTCCCAACATCATCGGTGCTGTGAGTACGGCATCATCAGCCATGTGATTCAAATTACACCCTCCCCAAACAGCGCAGGCTTACTTGCATATGTGACTGACATTAATGCACACTTCTGCAGCCAGCCACCGCCCAACTTGATGCAGCCCAGTTGAACGCCCCGCCATCACCCTCGAATTGCCTCACAACCTGGATGTACATGGCGGTCGTCGTCGACGAGGCCACCCTGATATCCCTGGGTCGTTCCCGATTTGCGCAGCGGGTCGGCGATGTGGGTCGATCTGGCAGGCAGGTACCTATGCTGGGGGGTCGTCAATAGCCTGCGACTCTGTCGCAAGTACCGCTAACAACCGGTACATGCGAGGTATGGACGAGCTATCGCCTGCGCGAACAAGGGCTGGCCATGCCTTTCAGGCAGGTCACCCGCAGGCCATCCGAGGGCTCGGCAAACTGGGGGATTTCCCGGTCGCGACAACAAACAAGCCATCACGGCGCCTCTTTTTGGCCGCCCGACCGGACTCGACATGCTTTTTAGGTTTGATGCATTTGACAAAAGAACACCGGGACGACGACATTGAGTGGCGCAGAGCCCGCTGTCCCTGGACCCGACCGGTGGCTGGCAGCTGGCATGCCACCAGCGCCCGTCGAGGCGCGGTGGCTCGTGCTCCTCGACCAGGGCGTCTGGCGGCAATGCAGATAGGGGGTACAAAAGCGTCCGCAACATCTCGCCTCTGACAGACGTACCTCCTATCACCTGGCGTGCTGCGCCATCCCTGAAAGCGTAAGCTGGCCGTCGATCATGAAACAAGTGTCGTCAGTGGGGCAAAACAAGTCGGGCAGGTCACTCGCTCCCTCCAGGGCTTGGGCTGCCCGCACAAAAATGAGGTGACTTGACTCCCCCCGCCCTGCTGGCTACGACCAAATCCCATTCCCTCCACCCACTCTTTCGACCAAGGTCCCCCTCCTCCCACCCCAAAACATCACCGCGCCCGTGAACCCAACAAGTTACTTTCATCACAGGTACTTGTCGGTCGCGCTTCGTCGTCCATCTCTCCAGACCAGGGGAAAGCAGCAAGGTTGCCGACACCGACACCGCCCTTCCCATCCATTCCCATCTCTCTCCACATCGGAACCGTTACATTCGGTCCTCAGCAGTGACTTGTCCTGCTTGTTGAGGTACGCTCGCGTCCTTTTCCAATTCGCGTCTCGTTTCTCGTCGTCTTCCTGTCCCTGCCTGCCTTTTTAGCCCTGAGGGCCCGGGTTCCTCGCCCGCTTGTCGAGAGTGACATTTCCCCCCCTCGCGTCGCGCCTTCCCCCCTTCTCGCGGTACTCAATCCATCCCCGGGGTCAACTGAGTCGAGTGTGAAAGCACCGCGCCGATTGACAATTCATCCGAGCAAGGGCGCTCAATCCACCTCAGTGAGGCCATTCGAGCGTCGGCTTCCTCGGGCTGCGCTTTTGTACACCCTCTCTCTCACCGACCACCTACCGTCCACTACCAAACTACCCTGCCCCCTACCTCCTCCCCCTAGAACAACGTCATCATCCCCCTCCTCTCTCGACATTGTTTGCATCGCCCCTTCCCGACGTCCCCGTCGTGTCGACCTCTTTCTTTTTCCTGCACCAGGGCCTGGCATAACTCATCGTCGGGAGCACCTTCGTCTTTTTCGCGTGACTGTCCATTCGGTGAGTATCACTGCAATTGGGTTCTTTCCGTTTGTCCCTGCCTCAGGCCTGCTTGTTCCCGTGCTCCGAGGTCCGCCTCCAAGACAGCTCCATCTCCCCCCAAAAAGTACTTAGCTTTTGGTACATCGACCAAGCTTCACGCCACACATCCCCCCCCAGTTCCCCACCAACTCCAGCACATCAAACCCTCCCACCCCCAGTACATGTACCTGCCATCGATCTTGATGTCCCAGGTACAAATCACAACTCACCGACACCAGATCGCTGACCCTCAGTCAATAGCGCCGACGTCTTAGACATTGACCGACGTTGTCAGTCATACAGCAACCCCACGCAAGCAGCGTCTTGATACCCTCAATCGCCCGTAAGTTCTGTTCCTTCCTGTCATGGACCCTTCCCGTCGCCAGCGCGTCCGACGATGCCGTCGACAGAGCGTTGACTGGCAACTTCAATTGTTGCCCTCTCGGTCTGTCAGTGTCGCCATGCGCACCGACCAGCTCGTGGTCTATCCATCGCCATGATGCCCTCTTCACCTCCACACCATGCACATGGAATCATACTCGGCGACTATCCTCCAAATGTGGCACTTGCTAACTCGCCTCGACAGATCATGCAGCAGTGGCAAGTCGGCCCCGTGCCGGATTACATCTACAGCTCACCCCACCAGCCTGGTGAGATCCAGTACGTACCCTCCATGCCGTTTCCTTGTTCCCCGGACTCTCGGTCTTGGTATCACGTCCCCTCCCTCCGTCCATGTGTCCGCTCGTCGGCGTACAGTCACCAAGCACGCACATGCCGTACACTGGTAGTACAGACTTGCCGGGCCTGTTGCCCTTTTCTCCTCATCCTACACAACAGTTTCCTGCTCCTCTCTGCCGTTCATGTTGAGAGACGCTGTCGTAGAACACGGCCGGCTTCCTCCCCTCACTCTGTCTATCTATCACTATTGATATCCGTGGCCGCTGCTAACGTGCCGTCCGGGTATAGTCAGCAGCATCCGTACCAGCAGCAGCAACAGCAGCAGCCGGACATGCAGCAGCGTGACCAGCGCCAGTTCCAGTACGGTGGCCCCCCTCAGGGTAGCCCAGCTCAGCAGCACGCGCAACACCACCAGCAACAACAGCAGCATCACGCTACGCCGGTACCACCTCCCATGAACGCTGCCCAACAACAGCAGCAACAACAGCCGCCTCCTCCCCAGCAGCTCACCCCTCAGCAAGCCCCCGCGCCGGCCCCTACGCCTGGCCGGCAACGCAAGCGTCCAGCCCCCTCTGCTGTGCCTGCGGCAGCGGTACCAGCACCCCCTCAGGTCGCTGCAGCTCCGGCACCCGCTCCAGCTCCGGCGACTGCTCAAGTGGCCGCGCCTGTTGCTGCCGCCCCTCCTCAAGCTGTTGCCACCAAGACAGAGGATGCGGCCGCGGCGCCTGTAGCACCGCCACCGGCCAAGAAGAGTCGTACGAATACTCCCTGGACGCCCGGTGAAGAGCAACGCCTCAAGCAAATGCGTGACGCTGGAAACAGCTGGGCTGAGATTGCAAAGGTGAGTTCATTTGGCTCGTTTTGCGGTCTGGGCCTGATGATGCTAACTCTGGTAGTCCTTCCCCTCGAGGACCGAGGGCAGTGTCAAGAAGCACTGGTACAAGGACATGCACTACGCCGAGTTTGCCGAAGATGAAGTACGTATCCCCGGTTATCTTGATACTCAGAACATGTTGGCTGACGGGGGATGAACAGAGCCAAGCTCTTCTGGCTGCTATCAAGGAGTATGAGAACAACAAGTGGAAGGTCATTGGGCAGAAGGTCAACAAGCCCGCCAAGGCCTGCGAGCAGCATGCCAAGGAGCACTTCCCCGGTACGTTGACTGTCACTCGCTTCATCTACAATGAATGAGTTCTAACATTCTCGACAGAGCTGTGGACGAAGAACACAGGACGATAGGCCGTACACGGCCTGGGGCTCAGCATCCGTGATACCCCCTGAACCTGCATCGCTGAGGACCATCGATCTTACTACGCGCGACGTTTTCTCTTTTTATTTCATTTCTTACGACTCTTTCCCTATTTCACCACCCTCCCCACGGAACGACTCGAGCGCACACCTCAAAGTTGCTCGGCCACGCTCACCCGGATATTTGGGTGGCCCCCATTCCGTATGAGGGATCTCTTCTATGATGCCGCGGGCACAAGCCTAGCGGTGGCAACGACGGCGAAGGTAATCGGACATCTATGGGAGTGTCCTTTTGTATCTTGGTATGGGTTGATCAATCCTTCGCGGCGTCTCGGTATGACTCTAGGCGAGACTGGCATAAGGCAGTTACTCGGCCATCTTGCTCGTCCACCTTTTCTTTTTGGTTCGGGATCCTATTCTAGCGGCAGTCTCCTCCGCAATCCAGTACGCCTCTGTAGCTGGGCAGCGTTCGGGTGCCTGCTCGGTCCGTTCAATCAAGGCATTGCGGAATTTATACTGGCATGAAACACGATATAGCCGGCCAATGGCGCAATGTGCATAGTTGGCAGTGATGTCCCAGCCAATGTGTGGAATGTTGTCTAATCGGCGAATGACGAGGTGTGTTTCCACGGCACCCACGGAAGATGACGACTTGAGGTACAACCAGCTATCGACCAACAACCAGCAACATGATGTACCCGACAATAGGAGTACCGCGGAGGTACTGCACAGTACTGCAGTCGGGCGGGTAGACGGGGACTCGGATCGAGGGGAAGTCCATCCATCCAGCGCAAACCCGCAAATACGATTGTGCTAGCCATTTCCAGAAACAGCCAAGCGTACTGCGGAGTGGGGACTGCGCCCCGAGACTAGAATGAATGTCCGCTAGCACGGGGCGAAAAGGCTGAAGATGTCAGTGTTGTTGGTTCATCGGCTTACAGCGGAATCTCCGGGCTGTAGTTTACAAGCATTGTGGTAGCGAACCATGAATAGTTTCGGTCCTTCCTGAACTGGCACCCCAGAATATGATGCCACGAGGACTGTTTGGGAGGCAATCCTGTCTCGCCCAGCCTCGTCAGAAGAGGCGAACATGGGGATCGATTCTATTCATTTGTTCTCGTGTTCGAGGGGTCCGCGCTGGACCAGGCCGGGCCGCGAGACCCACTCCCCCGTGAGCTGTGTCCAGCACTTGTTGGACTGCTCATTGGCCAGCTGCATTGTTCTGCCCCCCTGACTGGATGACCGGAGGTCGATCCTTGCCCCTGTCCGCCAGTGCAGGAATTGGAACTGGGCGCGCCGGTCCATATTGACTCCTCCCTTCCCTGTTGACGGGGACTTGCCTCCCTTTTCCTCTTTTCCCTTCCCAGGCTTGGCTTCTCGTGATCCTTTCCTGCCCACCGCACCGCATCGCACGTCCGTCGTCGCTCGTTATTGACTGGACTGCTCGCCCTTTCTTCTTCACCGACTCTCGCTTTTCGAAAACCCCGTTCACTATTCGAACTCCCGTCCCGTAATAATCATCTCTACTTTTTCAAGTGGCGCCACACAGCAATTCCCGCATCGTTGATCGGGTGACACGACCGTTTTCTGACAGCGACCTCGTGTGTACGACCCGACTACCCAGTTGAACGGGTTTTCGAACGACCCGGCGCATCGGCGAGGCCACTGCTTTACCGAGTTTACGGGATTTTTCCACGCGTGCGACGCGCTGACCGGCTTCAAACGGGGCGTCTGTGCTCTGCAACTTCAATCCTCGAACGAAATTACAACAACCCGCCTCGAATTCACTTCGGACGAACATAATATCCAACATGCGCTCCGCACTCTTCTCTCTCGGCGCGGCCATTTTCGCCGCCACGGCCGTCGTCGCTCAGGATGGTCAGGCCGACTGCTCGCTGTCCAAGAAGTGCCCTGAATCGGCACCCTGCTGCTCCCGTACGTCGTCCCTATGGTCATCCCAATCTCCAGGAGGCCGTCGCTAATACTGTTTTGCGCTTCTAGAATACGGAAAATGCGGTGTCGGCGCGTACTGCCTCGGCGGCTGCGACCCTCGCATGTCGCACTCCCTCGAGTCTTGCGTCCCTGCCCCCGTTTGCCAGAGCCGCACGATCAAGATGGACAGCACCGACCGTATCGTCGACGTGAGCAAGTACCTCGGCGATGCCGACAAGGCGGACTTCATGTCGCAGGGCGAGCCCGTCGTGAGGAACGGCAACCTTCTTCTCACCATGCCCAAGAACAGCGTTGGCACCGTCCTCGCCTCCACAACCTACATGTGGTACGGCAGCGTCAAGGCCAGGATGAAGTCGTCCCGTGGCCGCGGTGTCATCACTGGTTTCATTCTGATGGGTGATGTCAAGGACGAGATTGACTACGAATGGGTCGGCGCCGACCTCGAGACCGCTCAAACAAACTACTACTTCCAGGGTATCACCGACTACACCCAGTCCAAGAACCTGACCCTGAGCGACACCTTCGCCAACTGGCACGAATACGAGATCCAGTGGACCCCCGACAAGATCACATGGCTCATCAACGGCCAGGTCGGTCGCGTCAAGGAGCGCAAGGACACCTGGAACGCCACCTCGCAGCAGTGGATGTTCCCTCAGACTCCCGCCCGTGTTCAGCTGTCTCTCTGGCCCGGTGGTCTCCCGCAGAACCCCCAGGGCACCATCGACTGGGCTGGTGGCGTTATCGACTGGGACCACGAGGACATCAAGAGGGCCGGATACTACTACGCTTCCGTTTCCGACGTTGAGATCAAGTGCTGGGACGGCAAGCGCGGTCAGCCCGGCAGCAACAGCGGCACCAGCTACACATTCAACAGCGCCGTTGGCACCAACAACACCGTCGTCGACGGAGACAAGAAGACTATCCTGGCTAGTCTCCAGGGCACTGGCGAGGACATGGAAAAGGGCAAGCCTTCTTCCAGCGGTACCAAGACCGAGTCTGTCTCGCCCTCTGCTACAGACGACAGCGGTCAGCAGATGATTCCTGGTGGCACCAACCCCGGCAACCAGGTTCCTGGCAGCAACTCGGGCTCGGACTCCTCGGACAACACCAACACCGACTCGGGCGCGCCCAACACCGTTCCCGGTGGCGGCGGTGGCTCGACCACAAACTCGGACTGCAATGCCCGTGACTTCACCCAGAACGAGGACTCTTGCGGCAGCAGCGGCGACGCTCAAGGGAGCACGGACTCGCCCGGCGCCGGATCTAGGACAACGGCTGGTGCCAGCGCCTTTGGTGCGCTGGTCGCTATGGCCGCCGTGTTCCTGATCTAGGAACGCCCTCCGGCTCCTTGTGTTTTCTCCGCTATTAATGTTGCATTGAGCGTGTTGCCTCTTATCTTGTTTTTCTTCAACGGTCGGCAGCCTTTGGTATGGGTCACTGATGAGGACGGCTCTGGGTACATTGTACACATGATGTTTCTCCTGCTCGCCAGGCTTGCCAGGTAGTATGGGTAGTAATACTTACTTTCGTTATCAATGAATATTTGACTTACACCGGTTCTGTCTGCTTGTGTCTGCTGGTCATCTCGTATCGCCGTCCGAGTAAAGGATTCGTATTGTGGCAGTGTTTGCTTGACCCGGGGGTGAAGCTCGAAAGCGCGAGGCGCGAGGGGGTTCTACAGCCCCAGACCCCCAATGTGAGATGGCTGGTGATGATCACGGTGATTGGCTCGCGCTATCTCGGTCGGCGGTTAGGGGTTCAAAGGATCCTTCGGCGCGCGATCATCGGGACTTTGGAGACGGTGGAGGTGCACCAGGCTCTCGTCGCCTCGTCGTCGCTTGATGATAGCATCGGGGGGTCAATAGTTTACCCGTCTGTTTGACCTTCCTACAGCCCCTGTCTCCGAACATATAAGGGTCCGCTTCCTCTCTCAATATCCTGGTGTCCTACCTAAGCACCATCAGCAACATCCACTTACCTCAGTATCGACATCATGTCCAACACTAAGACCATCGCCTTCATCGGTGCCTCTGGCGGATGCGGCATCGCAGCCCTCCGCAAGGCCCTGGAGCACTCAGAGTCAACAACCTGCATCGCCCTCTGCCGCAATCCCTCCAAGCTCACAGAAGCTCTCGCACCATCATCCTACCCCAGCCTGATCATCAAACAAGGCAACGCCCACTCAGTCGAAGACATCAAATCCATCCTCACCAACCCCTCAGACCCAACACGACTCGTTGACGCTATCTGCTTCACAATTGGCAGCCCCATGAACTTTTCAAAACTAAGCACCGAAGACCCCCACGTCTGCGAGCGCGGCATCTCCACACTTCTTCAAGCTCTCTCGGAGCTTCGCGCGGCAGATTCCATCGGCAGACCGCGAATTTGCGCCGTGTCAACGACGGGCATCACGGACAAGAGGGACGTGCCGCTGCTCATGTGGCCGTTTTATCACTATGTTCTTGGGGTGCCGCATCAGGACAAGGCGGCGATGGAGGCGAAGCTGCGAGCTGCTGGGGAAGAGGTGACGGTTGTGAGGCCGAGTTTGCTTACTGATGGGGAGGAGACGGGGACGGGGACGGTGATTAGGGCTGGTGTGGATGATGTTGAGTCTGAGGAGAGGGAGAGTGAGGCTGTTGGGTATACGATTAGTCGGAAGGATGTTGGGGCTTGGATGTGGGAGAATGTGCTTAGGCAGGGGAGGTATGGTGGGAAGGCTGTGAGTATTACTTATTAGGGGAAAGGTGTGCATGGGAGTTTTGGATATCTTTATGGGAAATAGACGGCCTGTGTGGTCGAAAGACATGTTGCTCTTGATTCCTCGCCTCAAACTCTGAGTTGCCATCATTGAGATCAGGGTATCAGTAGTTCGTGTTGAGCTAGCCCGCAATATCTTTTTTCTAGTCTTCACTATGAATGCAAGAACCGAGTCGTGCCCCTTAAGACTTCAGTACTATGACAACCGAATTTCTCTGGAACGCATCGAGTTGAGGTCCTTCGGCCTTCGAGGGTGGAACTTGGACCTCGACCGCCAACAAGGTGCTCTCCCCGGTCACCTGCCTTAGTCATCACACACGTGACCTATCGCGACCGTCAATCCGCGCCTGGATCGCCTCATGAAATTTTGGAGCTCAGCAGTAGAAGCAGTAGCAGCAGCGACATATCGACATTACGGCAAAATGCCTCCCCGACTCTCCTCCCTGGCCAAGCCGGTGTGCTGCGCTCTGCGCCAGCCCACCGCGACAGTGCCCAGCATTGTTTCCATGCTCGCCAGCATGTCAATTGGCACCCGCCACGCCTCGATCCTCGCCAACCTCCGCGACAATGCCGGAGCCTACAACAAGCGCATCCGCGTCGGTAGGGGTGCTTCTTCCGGCAAGGGCAAGACGTCAGGACGCGGTCACAAGGGTCAAGGCCAGCACGGAAAGGTAAAGCCGTGGTTCCAGGGTGGTCAGACGCCGCTGGTCGTGCAAAGGGGAACCAAGGGTTTCGAGAACACGTACGGTGCACTCCATGCAACTGCAAGCAACGAGCATTTCTGACAACTGCGTTCACAGGCGGGCACCTGTCATGTCCAAGGTCAACCTCGACAAGCTTCAGGAGTGGATCGACGCCGGCAGGATAGACCCCACGAAACGCATCTCGATCAACGAACTCGTCGAGTCCAACCTCATCGGCAACCCCCGCGACGGCATCAAGGTCCTCGGACGCGGCAAGGAGGTTCTCCGCCAGCCGATTGACCTCCTCGTCTCCCGCGCCTCCACCTCAGTCATCGAAGCAGTCGAGGCCGCCGGCGGCAAGGTCGTCACCCGATTCTACACCAAGCAGTCCATCAAGAACCTCCTGGCAGGCAAGAGCGAGAACACGGACAAGCCGCTGCCGCAGGGTGCGGAGCACGTCGCCGAGGTGCTCGCCCGGTCCCGCAAGTCTGGCTTCCTGCACAGGCTGCCGGACCCCACGAGCAGAAAGGACATGGAATACTACCGTGATCCGGCACACAGGGGCTACCTCAGCCACACGCTCAAGGCGGGCGAGTCGCCCTCGCTGTACTTCAAGGTGCCGACCGAGAAGCCGGGCCAGGTGGAGAGGGAGAAGAAGAAGCGGGCGGAGAAGTCTGCCAACGCCATGTGGTAGAGGCGGGAGGCGGAAGGTCTCTGTGTAATTATCCCCCAGTGTATCATTGCCCCCGTGTTAAAGCATCTGTATTATACTACATTGAACCACACTGTCTCTTCAGGTCATTGAATTCTTGCCAAGAAGACCTGGCTGGAAAAGAAAAGATTACGTCAGGCTGTCGGCTCGGGAGCATGTCCAATAACCAATGGGAGCAAAACGCGGGCATCCCACACATCCCACGACTCAGCCGCACCCTTGGCGAGCCTGATCAACCAAGCTGACATGCAACCTTCAGCAGAGGCGGATGAAGTGGGCGGGGTAGCGATGATGGCGAGGCTGTGAGCGAGCGTCTGTCTCCAGGCTTGAATCTTTCCAAGTTGCCCATTATATGTTCGTCCAGACTCGAGACCCATGTTGGCGACCACCCGGAGCAGCCTTGCGACATGAACCCATTGCAACTCGCCGGGTCTGCCCGAGCATCGATCCAGGCCGCGAGCAGTTTCAGTGCATCTATCCGGGATGTGCGCGACATACCTCCGGCTTTTGGCGAGGTTGATCGTCAGCTGCCCATCGCAGAGAGGGCCCTTACCAGGACCTACGAGGTCCTTCAGGGCCGTTTCTTGCCCCCAGTGGAGCGAGCTTCGCTCGAGGACATCCTCACCAACTGTGGGCAGAAGGCCAAGCAGCTGGAAGGCACCTTTGCAAATCTGAAATCCGGACACGGCCGGGCCCGCCAAGCAGTGATATCATGGGACGAGCTGAGGTCCCAGTATCGCGAGGAGGTCCACGGCCGGAAGAGATACCTCGTGGAAGAGCTAATGAATGACATTCTGGCTGCCATCGAGAAGCTCATATGGCATGAGGCCTTTAATCAGGTTGTTGGCTTTAGGGCCAACTCTGGTGAGGTCAGAAAGGCACGCCGGAGGCTGGAGGATGTAGAACCTTCCTTGGCCGATGCCGAGTTTGAGTTGGAGCTGCCGCAGCTAGGGAATCAGAGAGAGCACCAGGCAGCGAGTGAGCCCGAGGTCCAGACCGAACCAGAGGTGCCGAGCGGACTCCAAGCCTCCTCCATAAGCGAAGACGACTCGACACCGATTTTGTCAAAGACACCAGAGACAGAAGCCTATATCAAAGTGCAAAGCGAACCCGAGTCCGAAATCTTCCCCCCGAACAACGACTTCACCCATGCATGGGCAACTGCACCTGAGGCACACGATGTTCTCGATGCGCAGAGCGAGCCCATGGTGCGATCGAACATCCCGACTGAAGCCACTGTTCAGAACGTGCAGAACCTGTCACAGGGTGGCATCGGACAGCAGAACATCCCGCAAGGCGGCACCAACATGTTCAACGCGGGCGAGTTTGTGATCACTGGCGAGCACGCGACCGTCAACTTTGGTGAGACTTGCCTGATATTGCTAAAGTTATGAGGCTAACGTTTCTCAAAGACTCCCACGAATCCTATCTTCGAGGTCTTTTCACTCTCGGACAGATCGATCCCGTCAGCGACAAGCGAAGCATCGAGCGGCGCAAGGGAGGCCTTCTAAGGCAGTCATATCAATGGATCCTGTCCAACGCTGACTTCAAGCGGTGGCGCCAGGACCCGGACGTTGGACTGCTCTGGATCCGTGGCGACCCTGGGAAGGGCAAGACGATGCTTTTGTGCGGAGTCATAGACGAACTTTCGAGGCAGAAGAGTCAGGGGGAGCAGAACCTTGCCTTCTTCTTCTGCCTCGACGAGCGGCGCGACGACGCCGTCGGAGTGGTCCGCGGCCTTTTGGCTAGTCTCTTCGTCCAGCAGCCGGATATCCGAAGGTCTTACGAAACCCGATTCAGGGGCCAACCGCCGCTCAACGTCACCAGCTGGGAGGTCCTGCGAGAGGTGATGGAAGGTGTTTTCCGAGACCCCCGACTCCGAGAGACCTGCATCATCATTGACGCCCTCGATGAGTGTCGCCACGGCCTGTGGGACTTGCTGGCACTTATATCCAGGATGCCGTCGCCTCGCATCAAATTTCTTTTGGCGAGCCGTAGCTCCGACCGCATCCAGCAGGCCCTCAAAGTAGGCACGGCGGTCGGAAACCGCCTGCTCTCGCTCGAACTCAACTCGGAAGCAATCTCAGAGGCCGTCTATAGCTACATTGAGCACCGCCTCGCGGGTTACGAAGGCTACGACGCCGCATTGAAACAGGAAGCGAGACAATACCTGCAGAAAAACTCTGGCAGCACATTTCTCTGGGTAGCTCTCGTCATCCAGGAGCTTGCCACAGACAGGACACCTCGTTGGAAACTGGGATCGCTCCTTGACCGCCTGAGGGCTTTCCCGAGCAGCCTCGAAGAGCTGTACAAGCGCATCTGGAGCAACATGCTCATTACGCATGAGAACGAAGATGTTGACGTTGACACGAGAAGAAGCTTGTGCCCCCGAATACTGGCTCTTGTCCTCACCGTGGAGCGGCCCGTGAGCCTCACTGAGGCTTCACTTTTGATCGACTGGCCGGCCGATTTCCCAATTAACGACCTCGCTCGCCAAGAGGCCATCGGATACTGTCGCTCTTTTGTGACAATTGGTGTCGATGACAAGGTTATCCATATGGTCCACCAGTCGGCAAAGGACTTTTTGCTCAAACATGCAGTTGGGATGCTTTTCCCATCTGGAGCAGCCTTCCACCACTTGAACATCGCCCAGGTCTCCCTCATGGTAATCTCCAAGACACTGCATGAAGGAATGAGGCCCCCCGCCAACAGGAAAGATCGTAGAAGAAGTGCTTCCGCCCCCAGTCAGCAGAAATCTGTGGATGCTGCCACGTATAGCTGCTTGTACTGGGTTGATCATCTGCAGCTGGGACTCGTTGCCCAGCCCAAGAAAGTCCAGCATCAGTACCTGAAGGACGGCGGCCCGGTTCATGTGTTTCTTCAAACACACCTTCTTCACTGGTTCGAGTTCATCGCCCTGCATGGAGCAGTCAGCACAGGGATCACAGCTCTCTCCACGCTCATCACCCTCTCGACGGCCATCCTGCCCGTCGATACTGTGCCATCTCAACTCTTCAAACGATATTCGGCCTGGGGCCGCCTGAAAGGTAGCATTTCGAAAGTCATCATGTCACCCGACAGCATGGAACAGCTCGACGGTCCCCAGCTGCTTCCGTTCGCAAGAGATGCGCTGAAGTGCCTCAGAGTGTATGGCGCAGCCATCGAGGACAGCCCCATGCAAGTGTACGCTTCGATGCTCCTGTTCAGTCCATTGAAAAGCCTTGTACGACTGCAGTATCTGGATGCACAGTCTAGTGGTGGGAACCTCGGATGGGTACGCCTGGCTAAGCCTGTCGCAAGGGACTGGACGGCCTGCACCCACACACTTCACGCACCCGAATCGTTCGAGCCAGCTGGTAGGGCTGTTTTTTCCGCCGACGGAAGCCGCATCGCTCTGCTCCTACAACATGGAACGTTGACTAGGGTTCAGATTTGGGACACCATGCTGGGACGCGAGGTGGTCTGGCTCAAAGCTCAGGCAGACGGACTGTCGACGAGCCGCTTCGTCTTCTCGCCCTGTGGGAAACTTTTTGCCCTGGCGATGCGCGACGGAAAGACGTGGATCATGGACGCGGCGACGGGTAATGAGCGAACACGTATCACCCGGGGTCCCAACAACGTCCAGTCCGTGTTTTTCACCGCCGACGGAAACACTATCATGATGGTGAGCTGCGGCACCCCCGACGCAGTTTCAGCCTTCGACACCAATTCCGGAAAACTGCTGGGAATCAATACCTATCGACGAAGTCCTAAGGATGGCAGGCTCTCTATCGGCCGTGAGATTATTCTTCTGCCTGGCAACAAAAAGGCTGTCGTGGCAACATCGACACTGTCCCTGGTCGTCCACAACCTTGAGAAGGGAGGCCTTTGTGAGATTGAGGTGCCCTGTGGCCAGCTGGCATGTCCCGGCGGGCATAAGGTGCTTCATGGGGCCGGCCAGGCTGGTATTCTGGCCATGTCACCAGAGGGGCGATTTGTCTCATACACCTGCTACCCAGCACACTGTATGGTGACTGTGTTAGAAACAGAAACTCGCAAGCACTGGTACATGCACTGCAGCCATAACCAAGGGGTCAAGGAGGCAACCATGGCTATGGCCTGGGCCGTTGGGGACAGGCTGCTGACTTGGGACCCGGGGAATAGTCCTGCAGTGCTCACGATAACCGATGTGAGGACACGGAAGCCACATAAGATGTTTGTTGGCAGAAACCATCGGGAGACACGCCTTGTCACGGTCTGCGTACATCCGAACAAGCCTCTGGTCGCTCTAGGGTGCTCAGACGGCGTGGGAGTGCGACTGGGGAACATCGAAGAAGGCGTATGTGTTGCCATCTATCAGGGGCACGACGCCCGGGTTCA
This sequence comes from Plectosphaerella plurivora, assembly GCA_020726575.1. Lineage (NCBI taxonomy): Eukaryota > Fungi > Ascomycota > Sordariomycetes > Glomerellales > Plectosphaerellaceae > Plectosphaerella > Plectosphaerella plurivora. Next base: position 268,187 of record JAGSXJ010000030.1, read on the forward strand.
TTCCTTGACATTCTCTCCCGACGGAAACATCCTGGCATCCGTTACGAAAAGCGGAACAACCAAGCTGTGGGACGTCCGGGGCGACCACGGCCAAGGCGAGAAACAAGGCCGGGGCGAAGAATCGGCACACAAACTTGCCGGGCGTATGATCTCTCATGTGGTCGTATCGGACAACGCCAGATATGTCGCAACTCGCTCGCACGAACGGGCTGGGCAAGCTGCGTACCACTTCGTCGATGTCTGGGACACACAGACAGGGGCCAGCCAGCAGTTTCATCGCAGCGCGACCTTCCTCGCCAGCCGCTTCAGCTTCATCGAGTCTGGCAGACGGCCGTCGTCGACACTACGAATGGCACTGGCACCGACCAACGACCGCATTGCCTTGCTGGAGGATTCGGATTCCCATATCGTCGTGCGTTCTCTGGAGGATGGAAGCAGGACCTGGAGAGGGGTGCTTTATTTCAAAGGCCGCCCCGACCTTCAGGGGTCGCATGTGCAGTTTTCTCCCAGTGGGGATCAGGTTGTCGGACTTGGTTACTATGGGAATGTGGCCAGGTTCACATTTGGTGAGAGTCACCCCCTGAAGCTCATGGCGTTGCGGGAGCAAGAAATCCTGCAGGCCGAGATGATGCACATATGTTCTCAAGATCTGCAGTACTCGGCACACTCGTACCAGATCGGCAGGATGATGGTCATCGACGTGCGGAGACTGAGAGTCGTTGGAGAGAGTTGGAAACTCAGCCTGCCGACAAGTTCCATTGCGTCCATGGCACTGTCTTCGGATGGGCGGCACCTTGCTGTTGCATTTGGCGACAAGATTCGCGTCTTCGAGTTCGGGCACGATGAGTCTAACTCGGAATTCTCGTCTTTCTCCGGCCGCAGGCCCACGAGAACCCTTAGCAGGGAAGACGGGGTGAATGTCTGCTCGGTCGCCTTCTCTAGCGATTCGGCATCTATTGTGACCGTGTCAGCAGACGACATGGTCTGGATTTGGGACAGAAAGACTGGCGCCTGCCGGTACAAGATGGCTGCATGGCTCATGGCGGAGCATATCGAGAACGGGCAGCTCAGGAATCCTGTCAACATGGGCCCTTTGGAGTCGGCCGTCGCGCTGGGGAAGCCTGGACCGGACCTGGCGCCCATGTTCAGCATCCGGCCGAGGTCGTCGCATACGTGCATCACGCGCAACGGCATCGATGTTCTTTGGCTCCCTTCTGAGCTGAGGGTGCGGTGGTGGGAAGTCAGGAAGTCGACAATTGCCATCTTTTGCAAAGGTGGCGAGGCTCTCTTTCTGGTGTTTGACAAGGATTGGGTGACATATCCCAAGGGGTTGGGCGACTCACCGCGCTTCAGGGTGGTGACTGGGGCTGATGGCGTCAAGGAGGTGCTACTTGCTGGGGAGAATCGTTCTTCAGTCGCGCATGTTGGTAGTGGCCGCAGGCTACGGCGTGTTGCAGTTCGCCTTGGTGAAGGAGAGTCGGTGTCGAGAGGTGTGATAGCAGCGGATGCTCGGGGATAATTAATCGTGTATGTACATGTAGATAGTTGAGGTTCAAGGGGCGCTTGGAATGAGATTTGGACAATCTTTATTTGCTCATGCAAGTTGAGGTGGTATCAATTCGCACCACTGATGATCGAGGCGTGGTGTTGAGATAGTCGACGACGTTCCTGGGCACGGTGCATGAGCGGGCGTTAAGAGACTGGGTACAGGTACTTCGATCCCCGCTCATACGCAGCGCTAGCACATGTTCCTCTACCATCTCCGCTATTCGCGTTGGTGGCGTCCCAATGGCTGGAGCCTGTCGACATGGATCAGTGCTGCACTCTCCGCCACCACTGCTGCTGCACTGGCATCCATCGATCGAGCTGAACAGCTTACAGCTTCAAGCTTCCGGGTCAGATCGCCCTCGCATCGCATCGAGGCAGCATTGTTTCTTCTTTTCCGCCGTTTCGTTCAAGAGCGATTGAATTGTCGCGGCAGATCCGATTGCCAGACCAGTTGACACAGCTGCATCCTCTGGGCGATTGCGTCTCTGCGCACGTCGATCGCGTTGTCACCGTCGTCGTCGTCGTCGTTTCGTCACCAGCCACCCGACCTCGAGAGCTCTCAGCCATCGAACCTCGACACCACAACCTGCCCTCCATTCTCCGAAAACCACCTCTACAAGACCCTCCGAATTCTCGACACCATGTCGCTCTTCGGATCCTCGCCGCCGGGCTCGCCCAGTCCCACGAGAAACGCCGCGTCACGCTCCATGTTCGACGATGATGCGCCCTCGAACAAGTCGTCCAACTCGCTCTTCGCTGACGACGACTTCTCGGGCAGCGGCGGCTCGCCCTGGGATATGCCGACTCCCCGCAAGCAGAAGAGCCGCGCCGATGTCATCCGGACGTTGATCTCCGCGTCCGACGCCCCCGAAAGCTACATCGAGGCATTTGACGCCGTCGTCAAGGAAGACGGCAGCAATGGCAAGGTTCAGGCTGGCGGCGTGGCCAAGCTCTTTGCCGCTGCGCGTCTGGGTGCCGATGACCAGAGCACCATCATGGCCATTGTCGTGCCTGGAGGTAGTGATGTCGACCTCGGCAGAGGCGAGTTCAATGTCCTCCTCGCCCTCGTTGGCCTTGCGCAGGAGGGCGAGGCTGTCAATCTCGATAGCGTCGACGAACGACGACGAAGTGAGTACTTTGCTTCTAACTCCTGTGCCCTTTCCCACCAGTTCGACACGAATTGGCCCCAGCCTTCGGAGAAGCATCCCGCGCGCTCGTCATGCGCCTGCTCCCGCCAAGGCAATGGCCCTGCTGCGCGGATTGCGCGCGCCTTATCTGATGTGGGGTGGACAGACAGCTAATTGCCATAAACAACCTAGACCTGCCAACCCCCAAGCTCGCCGGCCTTACCGCTGAACCAACGATGCCTCCCATCTCCGAGCTCGCTGCCAAACCGCCGCAAACCCCTGCATCCCCCGTCAGAGAACAACAGCCTCCCGTCTCGGTGCCCTCCGCCTCGTCTTCGCCTGCGAAGCCTCGTGAGATCAGACAGGCCCCGGCCCCGATGCAATTCCCCGAGGCCGACGATCCGTGGGGATCTCCCGACCTCCACAAGAACCACGGCCACCCCGTCGCCCAAACACCGCAGACCAACGGCGCCAACTCCAACAACCACGACACAAACAGGCGCGCCGCCTACGAAACCCCCGTCGAGGAACCGGCAATCGTCCCCCGAACCACCTCGTCGTACACCACCGCCTCCAACGTCTCCGCTGCCGATTCGACCCGCCAAGAGACGGCCTCGTCCGCCGGGGGCGGCTGGGGTTACTTTGATGGTAGCAACCAGGCTGTCGGTGTCGGCGGCGGTTTTGGCGAGCCTGCCGCACCCAACCAGCAGATCGCCAGTCCCTTTGGTGCCGGCGCAGTCAACCCTGGCCAAACCGCCCCTGCTGGTCTCCCCGATTTGCCCACCCTGAGGGCGTCGCCGAGCGGCCGCACTGGCAGCAGCGTCGAGGAGCATGTTGTCGTGTCCCTGATGCCCGAGAAGGAGGGCCTGTTCTTCTTCCAACACCACAACTACGAGGTGTCGAGCCCTAGGAGGGGCAGCAAGGTCGTTCGGAGGTACAGCGACTTTGTCTGGCTCCTCGACTGCCTTCACAAGCGCTACCCCTTCCGCGTCCTTCCCCTGCTGCCGCCGAAACGCGTCGCCGTCAATGGAAACCACCTTTCCAATGATGGGGCCTTCATCGAAAAGCGCCGACGCGGTCTCTCCAGGTTCCTCAATGCCCTGCTTCGCCACCCGATCCTCGGCCAGGAGCAACTCGTCATCATGTTCTTGACAGTGCCCACTGTATGGCCTCTTCCCTCTTTTCCTTCCTGTTCCGTACTAACCCCCGTCTGTAGGAGCTCACTGTTTGGCGCAAGCAGGCTACTATTTCCGTCCTGGACGAGTTTGACGGCCGCGCCCTGCCGCCCGGCCTGGAGGATAGCCTCCCCGCAACGCTCGAGGAGCTGTTCGACCGGACACGTGCTGGTGTGCGTCGGTCCGCCGAGCTGTACATTAACGTGTGCAACATTATGGACCGTCTCGTCAAGCGGAGCGAGGGTGTCGCTGCTGACCACGCCCGTATCGCCCTTTCGCTGCACTCTCTGACCGAGGTCAGCGCCGACACGTACGCCACCGATACCAACGACGTCCCTCTTCTCAACGACGGCCTCACGTCCATGGGCAAGCATCTCAGCACGTGCCAGAGCCTGTTGGAGGATGAGAGCAAGGCCTGGGATGCGGGTGTTCTGGAGGACCTCAAGCGCCAGCGCGATGCCCTCGTCAGCGTGCGCGAGTTCTTCGAAAGGAGAGACCGTCTGGACAAGGACAATATCCCTTACCTTGAGCGGCGCATCCAGACCAACGAGAACAAGCTGGCCAACCTCCGCAACAAGCCCGAGGGCATGGTCAAGCCGGGCGAGATTGAGAAGGTTGTCGAGGCCATCATTAAGGTACGTACACCCACCCGCCCTGTCCATGTTTGACCAGCCTAACCCCTGCTTCAGGATAAAGAGTCCATTGTCAACCAGCACAACCGCTCCATCTTCGTCAAGGAGTGCGTCCGCGACGAGCTCATCTACTTCCAGTCCAGCCAGTACCACGTCTCCCGCTGGAACCAGGACTGGGCTCAGGAGAGGGCCAAGTACTCGGAGCTCCTCGCCGACAACTGGCGCCGTCTGCTCGACGAGCTCGAGGGCATGCCCCTGGGCGACTAATTGTGGCTTTAACTGCCGCTGTACACAAGGAGCATCATTTGAGCCCATCTTCTCAACCCATCATCTGTTTGGCGTTTCGGTTTCTTTTCCCACTTTGGCATAGTCTCCCCGCGCTTTGGTGTGTATCATGGAGAGCGAGAGCGGAGAGGCCTTTTTCGAAGTATTCTATTTCTCCGTCTGTGGTAATCACATGTCTGAAGCTGAAGGCACGTTCCGCCGTATACCCTTGCGCAAGACTGCATTCCATTCTTTGAAGTTGTCCAGTCCAGTGTTCACTATTTTGCCTGTTTAGTGTAGTGTTTTCAATGCGAGTGTATTGAGCATTAGAGGCATTACTACGCGTCGTCTATCGAGAGGAATCAACGACCTAGGTTCTCGAGCAGTCGAACTTTTCCAGTCCGGTCAAGCACACCACATGTCAACCTTGACCACGTTCTTTTCAATCCCGTCCAACACCCCAAAATCGAGCCCGTGCTGCTTGAGCGCCACGACGATGTAGTCAAAGCTTTGCTGCAATGACGCTGGGTTCCAGTCTCTGGTCTCATCCAGCCGCTCGATCAATGGAATGGCCTCCTGCTTGACGAGCGGATCAGCCCAGACAACATCAACCTCCTGCGACTGCTCCAACGTCTCGGCCAACCTAAACCCAGGGGAGTTGACCAGATGAGCCTGGCCGCGCTTGAAGCCCATGCCAACCACGAGGACACGGGGCTTGGGGCGGGAGCTATTCGGCCACGAAGAATTCGGGTTGCTGAGGCGACCCGTAGCCAACGACTTGATGACCCTCTGAGCTACTGCCCCTGGTCGGGCCTGCATCTTTTCCGTAGCCGCACGCAGCAGCGGGAATTCCGAGTTGGACAAGAGATAATACGGATTGACCGGTATGCAGTGTCCTCCCACCCCTAGGGATGGATCGAAGGGCATGTACCCAAACGGCTTGGTCGCAGCAGCCCTACACACCTCGTAAGGATCAATAGCGTGCGGCACACAAGCGTCAGCCATCTCGTTGGCAAAGGCTATGCACATCATGCGCTGGCAGTTTTCGTACAGCTTCATCATCTCCGCGACCTCGGGCCGGGACACACGGACGACGGTATCGAATACGGCACTGTAGAGTTGGGCGATGGCATCGAGAGAGCCGGGAGCGACGTCGTCTAGGCCTGAGACGATCTTGGGGATGGCGTGAGGTGTTGGATCGGTGCGGCCTGGGTCGACGCGTTCGGGGGACATGCCTACGAGGAAGCCTCGGTCTGTGGCTAGTTGAGCGAGGAGGCTGCGCGTCATGCCGACTGCGACGGACGATTCGATAATGATAGTTGAGCCTTGGCGGGCCCATTTGGCAATAGTGCGAATGGCCTCGCCGAGATAGGATGTGTCAATCGTTGAATCTGCCCGGAGGAGGGTCGGGACGGAAACGAGGAAGTGGGTTGCGCTGGCGAGATGGTGGTCATGTCTGGTCATCTCAACGAGGGGTGTGCTTTCGAAGAGGTTCCTGAGATGTTCTACGCGAGCGGGGGAGACATCGTAGCCGATGACGCGGTAGGCTCGTGAGAAGGTGCTGACGAGGTGTTCCCCGACATAGCCGACGCCGATAATTGCAACGATGGGGTTGGGGGACAGAGGGGAGAGCTCCTCGATGGAGTTGCAGTGCTCTTCGTCTGAGCAGGCTTCTGTTGGAGGGGTGGCGGGGTATTCTTGTTCATGGTTTGGAGCCCAGAAGAGGGTCTTGGGAGGGGGAGGGGCTCTAAGGGAGGAGGAAGACTGGGAGGAGGTGCTGAGGGAGCTTTCGGAAAGCTGCCGGGCGAGGAAGGGCGGGTTCTGGTCCGCCGAGAGGTGGGTGGCGGACATGGTGTGCATGCTTCTCCGGGCGATAATGAGAGTACGAGGATGGCTTAGGAAGAGGATGTCTCTTGGCAAATGGTGCTCTTCCAGATGATTATGTGCAGTGGTCATGAGAGACATGTGTGCCTGGGATGGGATGGAAGTTGTAGCATATTATTTAGACTGGCATTGCTGTTGAACTTGGTCCGGACCGAGAGTTGTCATCATCACACGGGTCGTGACATGGGCAGGGTGGCATTGAGGCTGCTGTCGATCCCATGGTCCGAGAGATGGCTTCAGTACAGCCGTATTTTGTCATCGTGGCGGTGAAGGTGACGAGTGGTGATTCCGAGACACTTATTCGAGGCGCTGCCGTTCCCGGTTTGTGTCATCCGTGAATGGTGGTGGGAGCTAGGGACCTCATATGGTTGCACCAACCCGTCGAGGCTCGGAGAATGAGGTTGTGGTGTGTCCGAGATGTGCATTGTTGGTGGAGGGCTGCAGCTGGGCAGGGCGAGCCGACGGGAGATGGAATGGTACGACTGCGAGGTTGGTAGGTGTTCAGGGTGGTGATGGTCTGATGATGCAGGCTCGATGTCGAGATGCAGGAACAGGTTTCTGGGTTCTTGGGTGACTCGAGGGTTGGATTTACAAGGAGTGAAGCCAAAATGAACAAGTGTCATGTCTTGAAGGAACCTTTCAGATATCGTCTGAATTGACCACATGAGATATCAAGACCTAGGCAACAATTGATAGCCATTCAGAGACGCAAAATTCAGTCGCAAGACTCTCTCCCCTGCAGACTGGCCATGTCCTCCTGTGATCCCACGGTTACCCCTGATACTCGACAGCTGAGAAGAGCGCCATTGTGAGGAGGACAGATGACGACGACATTTCTCATCACTTCATCTACTCCGAACTCGATGCCCTCTGTTGCTTTTCTCTAGCTTGCCAAGACTTCTGCCTCCGAATGGTTGCATATTATATGCCTCCTCGAAGTTGCCCCTGACGATCAGGCAACTTCATCACGAGAATGAAGACGCCATCACCACACCGAAGCAACCTCGGACCGAGAATGGACTGCAGCCAGCAGGGCCTGGAATGCCTCCCGAAGAGTGGCCCTCCTCCTGCCATCGTGGCGGCATCACGACAGACGATCGGCACCAGGACCTCAAACGTCCCGAACCAACTAATCCCCCCCCCCCTGAATCTTGCATCATCCGTTTCCCCCAACCTGTGGCTGAGGGAAGTCCGGAGTATTGATGCACAGCATACTCAGCTTCCAGGCTCTCGTACCTGGCTTGGGATTCTACCCGAAGTTGGCCAGCGCACAGCATGGTTGTCGCACGACAGGCCAGCTTAAGCCATGTCCACGCATTGTTCGCACCACGGAGCCTCAAAATGTTCCGCTGTTGCACAGGTCCGGCACTGTATCACGTAGACCTCGTACTTTTCTGCTGGGCTTGGAACGGTTCCGTGATGCGCTAGATGTGATATCAGATGGAGCTGCGATTCAGGGGCAACGACTTATGGTTTGGTGCTGCTAGACGTTGCTTCTGGACATTGTTTGCGTCTGATCACGACTAGGGTCACATGTTGAACGGCAAAGAATCGGGCGAGAGCACACCCGATGAGAAGCAACGGGGTGCGGGGTGAGGTGCTGCGGCCGTTGATAGTGTGAAGCCACAGGATTGATCATGTTCCGCCGATACGACCTCTTTCCTTTTCTATCACAGCCCAATATTGAACTGTGATAGCTCTTGGCATCGATTTTCCAGCTGAAGATACCAATGCCTACCCAATATCTCTCTACAACTTGACGTCTGCCGCACATTCCAGGCAGGCTCTTGCCCGCTTTCCACCAGACATCTGGTGAAGTTGTTGAAGCACGGCATCTTGGACTTCCTTTCCTCCAAGACACCGTCCACCTTCCAACATCTGCCCCCTTCATCCCGTTGCCGAGATGCATATCCTCCATTTTCTTCTCGTTCTAGGAAGCACAGCATGGGCGGCGACCGCCGAATCTCCACTGCACAAGCGCGCCGAGTGCGGCCCCGGAATCGGGTCCTGCCCGCCTGGCAAGTGCTGCTCCGAGGCAGGTTGGTGTGGTAACTCCAAAGCACACTGCGGAGGCTCGGCATGCCAGATCGACTTCAGCGACTTCTGTGACACTTTGTGAGTACTTGTCTTTCAACATTCTCTCGGGACTTTGGTATCTTGCTTTGTTACATCAATGTTGACATGCCCAGCTTCCCTCCTCCGGGCCCTTCGACCGATGACATCCCAAGGCCTAAGATCGGAAACGTCCCTTATGGTGCGTCGCTCAACAGCACGTTAGCAACATGAAGACAAAACTGACTCTCACGCACAGGCGAGATCATCACTCAGTGTGTCGAGCCAGGCCTGATTGCCCTGACGTTCGATGACGGACCGTTCAACTACACATCCCAGATCCTAGATATCCTCGACGAGTACGAAGTCAAGGCCACCTTCTTCATCGCCGGAAACAACAAAGGCAAAGGCCGCATCGACGACGGAAATACACCCTGGCCTGGCATCCTGGCTCGCATCCATGACTCGGGCCACCACATCGCCAGTCACACCTGGACGCACCGCGATCTCAACAAGGTCAACAGCACCATCCGTCGGACAGAGATGACTTTCAACGAACGCGCCTTTCGTAACATCTTTGGCTGGATCCCGACTTATATGCGCCCGCCCTACCTCGAATGTGCCGAGGCCACGGGCTGTCATGGCCTCATGGACACCCTGGGCTACCACATCATCAATTCCAATATTGACACAAAGGACTATCTTTACGATTCTCCAGATCTCATTTCAACAGCGCGCCAGCGCTTCACCGGAAGTATCGCCGCCGATCCCTCCCAAGCCAGCTACATCGTCCTCGCTCACGATGTTCACCTCCAGACTGTCGTCAATCTTACCCCTTTTATGATTGAGGAGGCCCGCGCCAGAGGCTACCGCCTCGTCACCGTCGGTGAGTGCCTCGGCGACCCGTCCGCAAACTGGTACCGCCCAGCCTCGGGAAGCATCATCTCCACCAGGGCAACTGTCTCTCCAGCCGATGGGCAGGGCTGCAGCGCCTCATCACCAGCCTCTCCAACGACCACCGCCCCGGCCGAGCCACCAAAACCATCTCTCGGGAGCATTGTGTCCCCCGACCAGACATGCGGGGGCAAGACCGGCTATACCTGCCTCGGATCAAAGCACGGCGACTGCTGCTCGTGGTACGGATTCTGGTGAGTCTTGGATTCTTTTATTTCTCCGATGTTTTGTGTTCCCTGGGAACTGACGTCTGTGCAGCGATTCGAGGGAGGAGTATTGTGGCACGGGGTGTGACGACCGCTTTGGGACGTGTTTGCCTAAGAGCTCTGGACTGGCTGGTACTACCAACGGGCTTTGTGGTGAGGTGTTCCAGGCGAGTTGTGGAAATTATGGTGATAAGACGTGCTGCTCCAAGTACGGATACTGGTGAGTTGTCCCTGAGGAAGATTTTGAGAGATGATACTGACGCCTTGCAGCGGGAATACCTCATCGCACTGCGGTGCTGGATGCCAGTCGGCATTTGGGAAGTGCGATTAAGTCTATCTAGGTAGTGAAGTGGTCTACAGTTTCCACTTCCTTTAGCTTCATTGTATATGGTGCTTGTCGGGAGAGTGGAGGTTCTCCTCAAGCGGAGGATAGTAATCTGAAATAATTGAGCTGTATAGAATGCCTTACCTGATGTCCATGTTGCTGCATACCAACCAAGTATCCAACAATGAGGACTGTATCATGGAGAGGAAGCCAAAAAGTCATCCTACTTTCTCCAGCTGAACCTGACCATGCCGCTCTCCGCCTCGCATATGCCGTGTCGATCACCACGACCACCCCTCGCATCATCATTTATTCGGGACACGAATAGTCTTCCAGAATGCCGTCATTTGAAAGCCACGAAATATCCCGACATTTCGTTCACCGGCCCATCCCGTGTTCGTGATCAACAAGCTTCAGGTACAAATCACCTCATCCGCGCCACGCAGTAGTCAGCTTCATGTCTGGTGCTGGCTACGACTGCATATACGAAGCCCGCCGCAGATCAGAATGCCGTGCCACTGCAAGTCCGCTCACTAGCTGGACTTCGGGATACTTGGAGTCATCTCGGGATCTGATCACCATCGGTCGCCGTATCGTGTTCTTTGCCGTCGGGCCTTCGGTTGGCTTGTACAACTTTTGCCCCGACGCCTTGTGCAACCCCTTGGGCAGATGAGACCCGTTGACGCTTTTCAGCCCAAAGAGAAAAGGGGGCACGGTGACGCCCATCCAGGTCCCGGCTACAGTGTCGATCTCGGAACAAATCCCCGTATCCTCGACGACTCGGCACCCTGGCTGGCAGCCCTCTCCGGCCTCCACCACAGCAACGTCCGCGTCGTATGATTCACCTTTCCACGTGTCGTGGTGCCCGGTCCACGCAGATCCCATGGCTGTTCTCTCCGGCCAGTCTCTCCGATGGTTGTTTTGTTCCATCCCAGACGTTTGTGTCCCCTTTTCTACGGCACGTTCGGAGCATAGGCGGAGGCCTATGGGCTGCTGGGCCGGCTGTGATCATCGATGATGCTGATTTTCACGGACTGCTAATGGCATCGTATCTCGAAACTGGCCCGCACTCAGCTGTGCACAAAACGCCCCCCAGCAACCGTGAACCAGGGCCGAAGCCGCCGGCACTGACCTCCAGAGCAGGGATGCTGGTTCCGGGCTGTGTCTGTGGCTTGCTCTTCTCCTGGTCAACCCCTGAGACGGATTTCTAGGTAGAAGAGCACTCATTGTTAACACCCGCACCCAACACCCACGCCTTGTCCAACGCTCTTCTACTGGCCCCCGAAGCAACACCAAGCCTCGTCCGTACTGCGCACCGAGCATCTCGCCACCTCCACACGGCTCACCTCGAGAGCGGCTCGAGTGTCACTGTTGAAAGCCCGGCTGAGACTGTCGTTGTCTTTGTTGATCCTTGGCCATCGTTATAATCCCAGTCTCCCTGGATATTGTGCTGGATCAACTCTAACCGGAGACACACCGGCACCACACTCGTTTAAATCCTCCCTTGTCTCCTCTCCCACGTGCGCCATACTCTTGACGAAACACTGGCGTAGCAAAGATGGCCGGCATACCCCCGAGTCCCCAGATGGGGGAAAGCAGCTCTCGCCACGTGCCGTCCATACATCCCCCGAGTCAACACAGCCCATCGATTCACGGAGCGAGCGGCCAACAGTCTGCAGCATCTGTCAGTTGAAGTTTGCATCCTTTTTACCAGTCATGCGCTGACGATCCCACTACAGTCGATCGCGCCAGGCTTTCAATCCGGCGACCTGCCCCTCGGGATCAGCTCACCCCGTTCTGCCCAAGGGTCCTGGCTCTCCCGCGGCGCCGACTCCAACGCCTCCTTCACCTCGTCAGTCCAACAGGAAGAGGCACGACCACGCTGGGACTCGAACAGCGAGCTCAAGAAGGTGTCAAAATCTCTGCTTCGGCTGCAAAAATGGTCACTGCTCATCGGACTATGCCTGATCAACGCGGCGCTCATTTACGTGGCGCTCAACCACCACCAGGTCTGGATCCTGTTCATCATCCTGCTCAGCTCCAACACGATGCTGCAATTTGTCATGATCTTGTGCATCGCGGCGCACACACTGGTCACGCGCGTTCTGTGCTTCTGCCTCTTTCGAAAGGAGCACGTTCCAGAACGTCCGGAGCGCATGGTCATGCTGCTGCCATGCTACAACGAGACACTAGAAGAACTCACGCGGTCGCTGGACTCGCTGGTGGCGCAGAAGAAGATTGACGACCATGCAAAGTGCATCTTCATCGTGGTAGATGGCAACGTCAAGGGACCAGGAATGGACAAGACAACGCAGCAGTATCTCCTCGAAGATATCCTCGAACCGGGACCATCGAGGTTCTTCGAGAATGGCTACCGGGCCCGCGACGGACTCTTCATGCCGACCAAGATCCAAACAGGATTCTACAAGGGCGTCCCGTACGTCTTTGTGGGCAAGCGATACAACCAGGGCAAACGCGACAGCCTGTGCTTTGCGCGGTCATTTCTGTACCACTACCAGACTCGATCAGCCAACGTGGTGACCATGTTCAGCAACGAGCTGTTTGAGCACGTGGGCACAGCGTTCATGCGGGCGGGACTCGAACATGTCGAGTACCTGGTAGGCATGGACGCCGACACGGTGTTTGACGAGTACTGCGTGTGGGAGATGATCCGAGAGATGCGCAAGAACCCCAAGCTGGTGGGTGTATGCGGACACGTCTGCGTCGACTACGACGGACACAACTGGGGCCTCTGGTCGCTCTACCAGTCTGTCGAGTACTCCCAGACCCAGGGGTTGCGACGGCTCTTCCAGTCCCGCGTGACAGGCAAGGTCAACTGTCTCCCAGGGTGCTGCCAGCTCATCAAAGTCGACAAGGCGACATTTGGCGACGAAGTACTCCGCGAGCGTTTTGGATACTGTCCCAAGCCCAACGACCTGATGACGCTGCACATCATGGGGAATTACTCCGAAGACTCGATCCACGCCAGCATCATCTTCAGCTTGTTTCCGAAACGGCAGACGGCGCAGGCGCTGCGGGCAAAGGCGTACACGATTGTGCCGCAGGGCTGGAAGGTGTTTCTGTCGCAGCGGAAGAGGTGGGCTCTGGGGAGCATCTCTAACGAGTTTGTGATGATTTTCCGGCCGGGGATCATCCCGATTGAGAGGCTGCAGTCGCTCGTGGCGGTGGTGACGTGGTTCATTACCCCGTTCATCATGGCTGCTGTGGTCAAGTTGATCATGATCCTGGCCGAGAGGGGGAGCGAGTTGGTGAAGGATCCGGTGTTTATGACGCTCATCTGCATTCTGGCCTGTCGATATGTGAGTACTGGGGGTGTTCGGGGAGGTTTCGAGAAGTGTTACTGACCGAGTCTAGTTCTATGTTTTCTGCATCGGCTTTTGGCTGCCGAGGACCATGTTTGAGCGGGCGCAGTACTTTGTTGGGTACTTTTTGCACTTTTGCACGTCGCCGTTTATGAACATGGTTGTGTTGGTGTATTCGCTCTTACACTCGGATGACTTTGGATGGGGAAAGACGCGGGAGGTGGTGATGGCCGAGGGGGAGAAGGGTGATGGTGTTGGGGGGAGAGGGACGCCTTAGGGGGGAACTTAGAGGGATAAGGTGAAAAGGGGGCCGGTTCAGGGTGGATTTGGCTTAGAAGTACACAGTTGGGGGGGATGACTTGATGACTGATGTGGAAATAGGGGTAATACATGACTGGGTTGGAAAATAATAAGACGAAATCATTAAGCAAGCATCATGTTCACATTTTGGTATTTGCCATGTCTTTCGTGGATCGCGAAGTTGGCCTGGCCCGGCCTCATCCTACAGAATCAAGCCTCTGAAAGGCCGCCCGGCCTGCCCGGGTTGAGTTGGCGGGCACACCTCCCGCCAGCTGGCGAGCAAGAACAGACCCGCCACCGAGTGCCCACACAACGCGACATGACGCCGACCGACCGCGATTCTCGACCACTTTGCGCGTCAACCTCCAGCCCTCTAGGCACACGACCGCCACCGCCGCCACCCTCACCACCTAAACACACCAAAACCGACATGATTTTTCCCGCCTGTCCGACCACGATCCCATGATACCATAGTCCAACCCTTCCCCAGCTCGTGCCCGTCCCCCCGACTTCTGCTGCATGCCCTTCGAAGACATGGACGCGCCTCGCGACGAGGACGCGAACCAGAAACCCATCGTCGACATTAGCAGGCCCCTCGCCGGTGTCGTGATATGCTGCACCGCCATACCGCCTGAACGGAGGGTTCGTAGCCCGTCTATGAGACTTACACCAAAGCACGCATGCTAATGCTTCTACTCGTCTAGACCGAACTCGAGAAACAGATCAGACAGCTCGGCGGCATCCACACATACGACCTCGTCGTCGACGTCACGCACCTCATTGTCGGCAACTATGATACCCCAAAGTACCGCCATGTCGCAAAGGACAGACACGACGTCAAGGTCATGGACGGTGTATGGATAGAGGCCCTAACCGACCTGTGGACACGAGACGCTCCCATCGACTTTGCCGCCGTCGAGGCAGAGTGGCGCCTCCTACCCCTCGAGACAAACGGCCCTGCGCCAGGAGATGACGATCGCGGCCGCCTTGCCTGCAGCATATCAGGCTTCCACGACTGTTTGCCCTCCCCCACCCTGTGCTTCACCACCACTGCTAACTCCCACCCCCAGTAGACGAGCGCCAGCTCATCATCGACCGCATCGTCGAAGCAGGCGGCATCTACCTCGCCGACCTCGACCGCAAAAACGTCACACACCTCATCGTCAACGAGCCCAAGGGCAACAAGTTCGAGGCCGCCCGAAAATGGGGCATGCACACAGTCTCCCTCGCCTGGCTCGACCAGTCCATCGAGCGAGGCATGATCCTCGACGAGGAACTATTCGACCCCATCCTCCCTCCAGAAGAACAAGGCCGCCACGCCTGGCTCAAGCCCCACGAGCGTCACCACCTCGCCCGCGCTGCCGGTGCCGGAACGAAACGGTCCCTCTCCGCTGTTGAGCCCGGACCCCTCTCCCACGAGCAGCGCAAGCTGCGCAAGACGACGAGCATGAAGCTCGGTGGCCAAAGGGACAATATCTGGGGCGACATCATGGCCAACAACGACTCGTCCGCAAGGACAGTATTCGCCGACGACCGTATCGAGGTTGTCGACTCGGCATGGGACCTCGCAGCTAAGCACGCGCCCCCCGAGGCCGTCTTTTCAGCCTGCTGTTTCTTCATCGCCGGGTTCGACCAATGGCAGTTTGACATTATGACAAAAGTCATCCGCGACCTTGGCGGTGCCATTCTCGACGAGATGGATGATTTTTCCATGATCCAGGACGGCGGAACCCGTCGCTGTCTGCTATATGTCGTCGTGCCCCAGACATCCCGACCCGAGACGCACCCCGAGATGCCGCCCCCCGGCCGCCTCCCCGTCCGCAAGGTCACAGAGTTCTTCATCGAGCGCTGTCTCCATGCCAAGGTTCTCTTTGACCCTCTAGACCACGTCCTCGGCCGACCCTTCCCACACTGGCCACTTGACGGCTTTGAAGGCCTGACCATGGGCACTTCTGGCTTCGTCGGCATCGACCTTCTCCACGTCGAAAAGTGTGTCCGCTGCATGGGCGCCAGGTACGCCCCGCGACTTAACGAGTCCGTGTCCATCCTGATCTGCCTCTCGCTCGAGTCCACTCGCAAGGACAAGATCAAGCTCGCCATGGAGAATGGGATTCCTATTGTCAGCGCAGACTGGCTTTGGTCCTGCGTCGCTGCCGGTACCATGCATCCGGTCAAGGACTTTTTGTTCCCGAGCTTGCGCCAGGACCCGACTGTCACCCCGAGGCCAAGGGTTGCAAATAGGCCGAAGACCGGCGGCGGCTTGGAGAGCACCGCTCAACCGGGGACTGTGCCAGGGTCCGTCACAAGGCCAGAGAGCAGAGACAAGAAGGAAGTTTCTAAAGTTGTTGCTCTGGCTGTCGAAGCACCCACGGCTTCGGCCGTTGCAGTCCCGAAAATCTCGGCACCACCTGTCCCGGCCCCAACCACAACCCCAGCAGCAACAATTCCAGCACCGTCCGTTCCGGCCCCAGCAGCAACAATCCCAGCACCGTCTGCCACCGCCTCAACCACCGCCCCAGTAGCATCAGTGTCGGCCCCCAACCGCAAAGGTCAGTTCGTCGATAGGAGCGCATTTGCGGACGATGGGCCGGCAAAGACTGCTGCCAAGCCTGAGCCTGTAAAATTCCCATCACGAGACACCTTTGGCTCAGGGATCGTGCTCAAGCCAGCAAGGACGCCTTCGATGACCTCAAAATCGACCGCATCGCATGAACCAGCTGGGAAACCACAAGAACCCAAGCCTGCACTTTCTGAGCCTATACAGCCTGAGCCCGTTGAAGTCGCAAAAGCCCCTGAGCCCGATGAACCAACGTCCCCGGCAGCACCGCCTCCAGAAGACGAACCCGACCAAGCCACCGATATGCCCCCAAGTCCACCTAGAGACCCTTCACCGGCTCTAGCACAACCCGACGTCAAGCGCCACTCCACAGAAGCAGACCAAGAAAGTGAAGACGAGAAACACGACCGACGTCGAGACGAGGACCAAAGAGCAGCCGAACGGGCCGCCATGGCATCAAACATCATGGCCTCCAAACTGAACTCCCTCGCCGGAGCCAAAGCCGCCGACCACCTCGGCGATGAAGAAGGCGGCGCCAAACCAACTCGCCGTCGAAAAGGCATCTTTGGCCGCGCCATCAGCAACGTCTCGGCGGCATCGTCCGGAAGTCATGATTCAGGCCAACAGCAGCAGCAGCAAAACGCCGCCCTGAGCACCAGTGACGAAGGCCTCCTCCGGAGCCGTAGTAACGGCTCCCTCTTCAGCGTCGCTCACGTCGATGCCCCTCAAGACCAAGATGATCTCGACAACTCGGCACTTCCATCCACTCAGATCGGCTGGAATGATGAAGCTGGCGCCTTGCGAAAGGCTGAGGTTCTCCGGCGTCTGATGGTCGACGAATTGGGCCCTGACGCCGTCCTGCCCCCGATCCCTCAACCGGCGCCGCGGAAACGGATGCCCAGTACCACAAATGTAAATACGACCACGACTATGACTACGAGGGTCACCCGGCGGAGCGCACGCCGATGAAAGGGGAAGACAAGTTCAGGACGAGAAAACGAAATCAAGGTGGTATTCTGGGTCTGGTATCTTGGGTTGCGACAGGAAAACAAAGGAAAAAGCACACGACACCCATTCCTCCCATTCCTAGAACACGGCATACTACTAGCCATATGATGTGAAATGACATATGAGATCATGACCACTGTCTGTCTGTCGTCCCGCTCGTATTTTCCACCAAATATTCAAAAGATCCTGTACATTTGAAGGAGGGCCCGGCCCGTGAACAAAAAGATGCTTTCCTCCTCCTGTACGTACATGCCCGAAATCGTACAGCAACATATTCGTAAATTCGTCAACGGAATAAGTCGAAAGATTTCAGTAGGGAAGCCGTTTAGAGACCGCTTGCTGCATCGGTCAGGACGCTGAGGAGACTACCGGCAGCGCCGCCGATACCCATGGCGCCAATCGTTGGTGCCCATTTCTTCTTGTCCTTGTCCTTTCGGTCCTTGGCATCCCGGTCCCGTTCGCGGTCACGGTCTCGATCCCGAGAGTCTCGGCCGGAGTCTCTGTACTCTCGGTTGCGTCTCGAAGACGTCGAGTAGTATTCTCGATCGCCACGTTCGCGGTCGCGCACACGGTTGTCCCGGTCGGGATCATGGTATTCCTTCTCCCTGCGACGCCTGGGCCGGTCACGGTCCCGATCACGGTCGCGGTCCCGACCCGAGTCCCGGCTCGAACGTGTGGGTGACTTTTTGGCCTCGTCCTGCGAAACTTCATACGGGTCTGGGCCAAAGTGAACGTGGTTCTCGTTCTTGTTCTTGAGGATCGGTTTTGGCTGGACCGTTGCCGCAGGTGAAGCTCCGTCCTTGCCCTTGTCCGGGGGCGGGACAATGATGTAGGGCCTTCGCCGCCGCTCATCGCGGGGCCGCTTCTCGTCGTAATCTTCGTCCGTGTCACTCTCGTCCCACAGCACAGAGTCGGAGTCGGAGCCGTGCGCCATCTTTTTGTCCTTGGTATCCTGCCCATAGCCAGCCCAGTTCTTCTGTTCGGGGCTGCGGCTGGACGTCGAACCATCACGTCGCATTTCAGGGTTGTACCTCTGCTCAAACGTAGAGGGAGGTGGTCGGTGTGTGTTGGAGTGGGAGGAGCGGTGAGATCTGGCATGCATCGACAGCTGCGCGTAGTGAGCAATCTCCTCACGGGTGAGGATACCAAGCACCGCAACGTAGGTAGGCCGAGCCTCGTAGCGGACGCCAGCTCTTTCCAGGACCTCGGGAGATATGAGAGCGCGCCGGATTCTCGTCCACTTTGCGTCAAGCGGGATGTCCATGCCGTATCGATCGGGGGCAAGGCGGGAAGGCTGACGGGGCGCCACGTTGTACGGGGGAGGCGGGGTGTTCTGTGCTTGCGAGTATGTTGGCAGCGGCGCGTAGCGAGGCGAGCTGGAGAATTGGCTGGGAGAGGACGAAAGTGCCAGCTCGGAACCCGCCGGGGGGTGAATGTTGGCGGAAACACTGGGTGGCAGATACTTCGTCGTGGCCGAGGATGTGGGCGAGATACTGTAGTTTACCGGAGAGGGCCCGTTCTGAATCTGCAGGGCGTTCATCTGCGAACCGAGTCCATCCATGGCCATCAGATCTCGCGTCGAGATGAGGGCGAGCTGGTCAGGGTCCCCATGGCGATCTGCGTCATCGTCGGAGGAGTGTCTCTCATATGAGAGCGCACTCTGTTGCTGGGGCAAGCTAGGGGCATACGGATGCTGTTCCGGCATGCGTCGCTCAAACTTCATCGAGGGCGCATACTTGTCGTTGTCAAAAGTCGGGTGCATGACCTCCTTCGGGCTCCATGCTTCCTGGTTCATCTCCTTGGGACTCCACATAGCCCGGTCTTCGTAGGAAGCGGGAACAACGGCCAGTTCCGGTCGCTGGACAGCAGCCTGTTCCTGTTCTAAGAGTCCGCGGACTGTCGGAGGAGAACCGCTTTCTGTTTCCTTCGTGTCGAGTTCCCGGATGTATGCTCTAAGTACCTCCTATTCACAGTCAGTTTATACACCCCATTGCAGAATTCCAGAGTCCTCTCACGAACCTTGTTCTTCTTCAGCACTTCAGTAGAGAAGCCCTCCTTTTCGAGTTCCACCCTGAACTCCTGCCACATTTCGTCCTCGTCGTTGACGGAGCACTCGCCATTTCGGTTCTTGAAAAGTCGGGCCGCGATGGCGTCCACCTTGTCCTTGATCGCATCCAAGCTCCCATCGTTTGGATCGACAACTTTGGGGGTGATATTGGGTAGCTGCACGGTATCGAGGAAGACATCGATCGAGTTCTTTTCGTTTGTCAGCTGGGAGACGACGGTGTTGAGCTTGACGTGGTCGGCTTCGTCGAATCCAGGGGTTTCGGTATGCTTTGTAAGAAGGGCCTCAAGAGACTGGAGGGCGAATTCGCAGTCCTCGATGATGCGCGTCAGCTTGCGCTGGTATATGGCGGATCTCTCAGAGGCGTTCAGGTGGGATTCTGTATCTTCGGCTTCGGCCTTGAGATGCTTCAACACAGCATGCAGTCTGCGTACGACGGTGACTGCATTGTCAAACTCTGGGCCGGCGTCTTTCGCGCGCCTGTAGAGATCCCGTGTGATGGAGTGGGCGCCTTCGATTAGGGCGAGGGAGTCCGCGACACTCATGCCGCCTGTATGGGTGCTCCGCGTTGTGTCTGTCCTTTGTCCTATGTAAAAGTGTTGATATTCTGATATGATCGGTTGGCGTGTAGATGGATGGTGGTGAGGTAGGGTTTGGTTGTGTCGCAAACGAAAATCGAAGTCCAGGCTACGCAGAGGCAGTCGAAGAATGATATTGCATCACTGGTAGCAGATCGACCTCGAAAGGAATGTAACCGAGGGGCAGCCTGACAGGGATCAGTCCTGGGAAGTGCGCTCGGCCGTGAGGGGCGGGATCCGTTCTGGATCTTGTTCCTGGTGTGTGACGACAGGGACTGGAACCAGGGACAAGAGGTCGACAAGACACATAGAAAAACAGGCGGGCGGCTATGAGGTGTAGATGTGTGATCTCAGTGGTGGAGGTTGTGGATGGGAAGGATGGAAGTGAGGACTGGACGGAAGAGAACCGGCTGGAAGATGGAACAAGGGGGCGTCAAGTCGTTCCTTGGGAGGGCCGGGGATGACATCCATCTGTCACCCTGCCTCTCGGAGGGAAGGTGCGGACTTTGTTCTTCTGTCAGCGGGCAGGAGCGATGAGGTGCAGCTCCAAGCGGGCAGGGGGCGAGCGACTGCAGTGTGCTCCTGGATGGTGGGGTGGGATGGAACCCCACTCACCCGCCGTCAACGGTGCACTGGGCTGGGACAGGACACCGAACACAAGTCACCCTCGCATTTTCGAGTCTCTCTCCTCAGAACCCCCTCCCCCGCTGACCCCCGGCTGCTGACGCTGGAGACCAGTATTTCCCTCGCTCATTTCCTTTCGCTATTTCTATTTACAGGGCCGAAATCCTTCCAACCATCTGGCGTGATTCTCCCATCGCGTCTGATCTAGCTGGTCGAGTCTAACTCAAGGTAGAAACGGTGCCTGTCCGTCGCCCCGAAGCTGCCGCCTAGAACCGCGCTGAGAAACCACACCAGACGCGGCCCAAGGCAACAATGCCGACGACATGACGGACCGCAGTGGAGGGGAGACCCCGTCCTGCAAGCAACAAGCCCCTCTCTGCCGCCGGCGGGTTCGTCTTCAAAGACTGCGCCGCGCTTCGAGCACTAGCCACCTCTGTGTCGGCGTCAGGGCTCCGGAGCCTGATCGTCCTGCCCCTTCGTCGAAGGGCTCGCGACAGAGTGACGTCTGCGCCCTGGCCCGATAGCATCATTACAGACCGCGTCCTTCATCTGCCATTGGCTGATCGGCGCACGCACAGTCATTCCCTGGGATAGACAGGGCCGCCACCACCAAGCACGAGCACGAGGGCTCGACTTGCCACTGGCTCGCAAAGCCCAGGGCAGAACGCTGGGCTGCCCAGGCCCGCGGTGCAACCCAACGGTCCTGTCCTCGAACGGGGAACGGGAGCCGGGGGTGGACCCTGTTCTTACAACGTCACCTGGGGCCTGCCCGTCTTGGCCCTGCCCTGCCCTGCTGCCGCCCTTGTTACCCCTCTCTCCCATCAGTGCCACCACCGAAGAGACGTCTGGCAAGACCCGGCACCGCGTCACTGGTTGGATGGTCCCGTCTCGTTCCCCGGCGTCCGCGACGCATCCTTTCAATGAAGCAATGCAGCCGGGTGGAGCGAGTTCAGCACTACTGTACGAGCCCGAATTCTCAGACGAACCGGCCTGGGGCCAGCGTCAACAAATCGAACCAAATCGACCGGCCCAAACTCGGGCGGCCCGCCAACTCGCAGTAGCGCAAGGCCGAGGCGCAGCGAGCCATGTGGTCCCCGTCGGGGCCTCCCGAGACCTCTCCCTTGTCGTCTGATGAGCTTTGGGGAGGGCGGAGGAGGGATAAGGACAATATCGACGATACGACATCTTTGCAGGTCCAGGCACAGCCATATCCTTTTACGAAACGAATGACTCAAGGATGGTGGCGAAGGCGGGGTCCAGACACTCCGCAGTGGGAAATCCAGAAAACTTCTGGAAACTGTGCCCGGCATCCCCTACCGAGACAAGCCGAGTCCTTTGACGAGACGCCATGTCACCTCGCTAGCTCGATACCCTCCGATCCAAGAGCTCGGTGAAGCCTTTTGGCCTGGTGGCGCCGGCGGCCCAGGCAGCGAAGGAGGACAGACTTTGCCTGATGTTCAGCCTCTGGACCCTTTTTACTTTCCTGGCGAGTACCTCCATCGTTGCTGGCATCTGTATGTTTTGCATGTGTCGTGCGTCGGAGCTGACTCCTGCAGCGTCTTTGCCATTTGGTAGTGTCTGCCCCAGGTGACACCAACATGGGAAGCTCTGCTGTCGCCTGCGACGCGCTGGACGACTCAAGGCCTGCCACGACGGTCGATGATATGACCAAGGCTGCGGCGTGACGGGTGTCCACGCCGCCGAGGCATACTTCCAGCCAATGCTGTGCAGCCATCACGTTGTACTGGTGCGTCTGGCATGGTCATCAATGTAGCTGCCTTGTCTGGCACACCATCTCCGTTTTGCCCTATGTAGTAGGTTGGTATAGTGTGAGGCTCTCTTCTCTCCTCCGTCAAAAAGGCAACAACAGTCTAACATCTCGCTCAATCAAACAGCGCCATGTGCGCCCCCCGCCGCCCCAAAGGCCCAGGCCTCCAGTTTTTATGATATCGGATGCGGCTCAAATGACGATCCTCTCCAGCGAGTAGTCCTCGATCCGCTGGCTGATCAAGTGGCCCTTTTCTCTTGCCGATCGAGAGATGACCTCGCCGCCAGACACCACCTTGAAGTGGGACACGGCCTGGGTATGCGCGAGTCCCATGGGAAGCTCGACCGACTCGGCCACCTCAAGGCTCTGGGGCTTGTCCGTCTTGGCCGCCGCCGCCGACTCGGCGACAGCAAAGGCCTCACCGAAGCTCACCGCCTCTCCGAGCATGCCGTTAAGGGCGATGGCGTCGTTCAGACCGTCGACCGCGGCGCTGACCTCGAGCTTGAGCGCAGTGATGAACCGGCCGCCCAGGAACAGATCGTCCGTGGTGCCGCTGGTGAGCCAGCCGTTGTTGCCGACAGCGTCAATGCACCGTGAGAGCAGCTCCGCGATAAGGGCAATGGCTCCATCAGGCATCCTTTGCGTCGTGTCCTCCTTGTCCAGGCCTGTCGTGTCCGAGTACTTGGAAGTCCAGGCGCTGCCCACCAGCTGGATCCGCAGGAGGTGGATCAGGGACAGGATCTCGATAGGGCTGAGAGTGTGGCGCATCGCCTTGACCATGGTCTGCGGCGAATAGCCCGCCAGCTTCTCGCATGCTGCGGTGAGCAGACGGGCGTGGATGTCAGACTCGTCCACCAGCTTGTACTCGGCCTTCTCGAGCTCGCGCTCAAGCAGCTCAATCTCCAGCGAGAGGTGCTCCTCGTCAGCCACCGACTCGTCCTGCTTGGGGAAGGGCAGGCGGGGCTGCTCGACGAGGTTGCGCATGATGGTGCGGATGATGACCAGCAGTTCCACCTCGCCGACTGTCGTGGCGGTGAGGTAGCTGAGGAGGAGGGCGCGGCTCGGGTCGACCTCGATGAGGCTCTGGATCAGCTGCTCTGCGAGCTCCTTCTTCGGGACCACGGGGGCCTGGATGTACTCGACCTGGAACGCGGCCTTCATGTTGCTCAGGTTGAGGTGACCTGCAACAACGAGGTAGGTGAGTACGTTGCTCTCAGAAAGGTAGAGCTCCAGCTTGGGACGGCCGTTGTCTCCCTCAACCAGCTCAAACACCCTGGAAATGGCGTATGCCACCCATCGGTTGTCCACCTCCGGGTATAGCCGCCTCGACGCTCGCTGGAGGAGCCATGCGTCCTCGGATGCATCTTGGGCGACGAGGGCCGTGTTCGATGTTTCAGTGGGAGCCGCGAACGTATCGACGCTGATGGGGGCAACTGGCCACTTCCAGTCGGGGAGGTCGTCGCCTTCGGGAGTACCCTCCTCGATTCCAATCCTGAACTTGGCAGCGAGCTGCCTCTCGAATTCTCGCAGGTTCCCTTCCTTGAGGAGAGCGTCCAGGCGGTCTGACTCGTCTGTGGCGGTAAGGGCGTAGTTCTCCGAAAGGCTGCTTGAGAGAAGGGCGGTCGCAAACGGAACGTCATGCTTAATGTCGCACACGTCTGGGAACTCCTTGGAAGCAATGATGCCGCTGCCGAGGGAGTCGATTATCATGCCGTCCATCCCGTATGGCGTGCGGCGGTTGACCTGGATGGCGTAGAGGTTGTTGTTTCCCATGGCGACGACCAAGTCCAGCTTGTAGAGATATGTCACCAGCGTCAGGTCGGGAACAGTCTTGTTGCTGGTGCCGTTCTTGATCATGGCCTCCTGGTCAGCGGGCATCGATATTGACTGCGCCTGGGTGGCATGGTAGGTCGAGTTGGTGACGGTGAGGTGGGATTGAGTCGCCGTCACCATGGTGTGCTCCGACATGGGGACATAGGAGATGATGTCCTCGGTCGTCTTCATGGGACGGACGAGCTTGGGGACAGCGTTGCTGAGGTCATATTTTTGGATGCACTCGCCGGCGATCTCGCGGAGCTTGGCGGTTCTAACGCTGAGGCGCAGCGAGTTCTTGATGTACTTTGAGCCGTGGGACGGCAGAGGCGCAATGTGCATCTGAACGAGGTTTTGCCCGGCGGGGTCGAGTTCCGAACCGCAAAGAGCACCGAGCACGATGAAGTGACGGCTGTCATCGTCGAGGGACTTGGCGACGAGGATGATGACATCGGGGTTGAAAGAGACGGGGTCGATGTTGCGCCCAAACGACGCAACAGCATCCTGCCTGTTCTCAAAGAAGCTGGCCATGACCTCGGCGGCGCTGTCGTTAAAGGCGGCCTCGACCTCGAAACCCTTGGCGGAGCGAGGCAGGAGTTCGCGGATGAGGCTGAAGGCGGAAGTGGTCCACCTCTCGTCGAGACTTCTGCCGTCGATGCACATGATCTGTCCGTCTTCACAGACGGCGAAGAAATCAGCGGCCATGGAACCGTCCGTGGGCATCTCGTGGGCGGTGAAGAGGTGCTTGATGGGGCTCTTGTGCGCGAGACGTCGCTGTCTACGTTCAAACGAGGTCTTGCCGGACCAGTCGACCGAGTTCTTGCACATGGTGAGCGTCGTATCGTCATCTTCTTCTACGTTTTTCGTCGCATAGTAGGTGAACTGCTGTCGGATCTTCGAATCGGGGATCTGGTAGCGAATCGAGTACGGTGCCGTGGTGAAGCGCTCCGTCGGGAGGATCTCGAACGAAGTGCGCACGCCGGCCGAGGGGACCTAGAACAAGATAAAGTCAGCAATTGTCCAGCGCATACTTCAAGAAACGGTGTCTACACACATGGTAGATATTGGCGGATATGCTGTCAATGCCAATGGCCACCTCGAGGCGCTTGCGCTTCCTCCCGCCTGGTTGCTGTGTATACACCTCTCCCGAGTGGTACTCCCCGTTGGTGGACAGCAACGGCCTCGGCAGAGGCGTCAGGACCTCCGGCCTGCTGATGCGGAAGCTGGGCGGCATTTTGAGGATCTCTGATTTCGAACGGTACGGTGTCGAGTCCTTGGAAAATCCGTGATATTGGCCAATTGCTGCGCCGGCGGGGTGCGTGGTCGAGAGCTCGTGAAGCAGGCCTGGACGGCAAAAAAAGTTTCTGGGGGTTCGGCGTCGAGTGGAGCACACCGTTTTGAAGAAGCTAAATCGCACTGTAACAAACGCACTGTAAATCCGCAAGAGCACGGTGCGAGGGAATTGGACCCGGGGAATGTTCGGGTCGCTGATAACGGGCGATAACGGTTGCGCCGATTACCGTGAGTCGAGACGGAAGACGCGCTACACGTCGACCGGCCCCCGTTGACGTCGGACACGCGTAGAGGGCCGCTTCGCATCACCCTTTACGCGCTGGGGTGCACCCTTCCTTCCTGCTGCTCAACCACCCACACCAAGATTGCAAGTATCGAGACTCCGACAACCATCCTCCAAGAGCATACCCCTTATTCGATACCAATTTGTGTTCCTCTCATCGTCATACACTTCCAACTCGGCCTATGAATCTATAGCGTCAGCACGCCCTGTGGACGTCTGGTCATAGTACAAGCACCTGCCGTGCTGGGCCGTGAGTCTTGCGAAAGTCAAGCCAGCTTTGGCGCCGCCAATTGCTTAATTTTCTCTCGTTGGATCTAATGGGAACCTTGGTGGCCAACATGCCCACCAACGGCTTGGGCGAGACCAAAAAGTTGCACCCGTTCTTCACCGGCAAACCTTCAGCGACAGCCCCCCAGACCCCGACGCCGACAGAGAGCCATGTTCTCCAGGAAACGAACGCGCAGCCCTCCGGGCCCTCAAACGACAGAGAGGAGGACGAAGCAGGCCGAAGTACCAAGCGCCGAAAGACCAGCATGAACGGAGAAGCAGCCACTCCGTCGACCCTGCATCCCGAGGCAGTCACGGAGGCTCGTCCTGCGTCTGGATCTCTGGTCCCCGAGTTCTTCAAGCCGAAACAGCCCGCTCAAACCACAATCAACGACATGCTCCCCCAGCCAACCCCAGCACAACCTGTCACCGGAGAACAGAACGGAGAAACACCAGCCGCCCCCGAACAGGAACAACTCACTCCTACGGCCACCAGCACCAGACCCAAGCGAGTTCTCAAGCTGAACATGAAGACCGGCACCATTGGTTCCCCTCCGAAGCCAAAGTCCGAAACCGACGCTGCTACTAAAGCTGGACAAAAAACGACTCTCATTGTCAGCATACGCTTCGGCACCGACACCAAGAGCCGGCAACGAATCGGCGCCAAGATCGAAGGCATCCTTGCGGCAGGTCCTCGTGCTGGTGTGAGCCCTTTGCCCAAGAAAAGAGGAAGGCCTAGTAAAGCCGACAAGGCGCGGAAGGCGTTGCTAGAGGCCCAGACCGAAACTTCCAAGTCGACGCAAGCCCCGAAAGCAACGACTGCGACATCCGACAAGACGAAAATCGTTTCTGACAAGAAAAAGGCAGAGCCGTCAAAGCCAACAGGGCCAAAGTCAACTATGTTTTCTTCAACACCGTGTTCGCCCAAGAAGGCACGCTCAACCTTCAAATGCGCCAACATGCCGCAGTTCGGATCCAAAAACATGGGGCTCAAAGTCCCTGGAGCGGCACATCCAGCATGGCCCACGAAGGAAGCAACACACGTTACGGGGGGTGAGGCGACGACATGGGCATCCAAGTGTCATGCCTCGGCCCTGCCATTCAGAAAGTCCAAAGGTCGTCCGGCTGTGATATCGTCACAAGAATCGATCGTCCAACGACTTGGCGACACTCTGCGGCTTGCCCTGTCGCAACCACCAGGCACCTACACCCGCGCTGCGGAACAGCGATTGCCAACCAAACATTTCGAGAGCGGTCTCAAACTTCAAAGCCGGATTCGTCCCGAGCTCAAGACCCCATTGCCGGCCAAGCGCATTGTGTCAAACGAAGACAGCGACGAAGACATTATCACATCGACCCGGGACAGGTCCCACCCCGCCATCAGCCGACTGTACAACTCCTTGGTCACCAACCTCTCTGCGCACGATCGCTCCGAGTGCGAGGACGTTGCATGGGCTCAAAAGTATGCGCCTGAGAGTGCAGCCGAGATCCTGCAGAGCGGCCGGGAGGCACTCATGCTCCGGGACTGGCTTGAAGCTTTGAAGGTGCAGGCTGTTGACACTGGGCCCGCTGCGGATGCTAAAAGCGTCGCAAAGCCTATTCCGACTGGGAAGAAAAAGAAGCGCAAGCTCAAGATGGACGGCTTCATTGTGTCCAGCGACGATGATGCTTATGAGCCGGATGACCTCAGCGACCCAGAGGACATGATCCCGGGTCAGACTGTTGTCCAGAACGGAGGCAACATTCCTCCACCAGGCAAGGATGCGGTAAAACTCTCCAACATTTCGCTCCTCAGTGGACCCCACGGTTCTGGCAAGACGGCAACGGTCTATGCTATTGCGAAAGAACTGGGCTTCGAAGTGTTTGAAATCAACGCGAGTACCCGGCGCAGCGGCAAGGACGTGACGGAGAAAGTTGGAGACATGACGCGCAACCATCTCGTCAGACACAACGACGGCAGCGGCAAGGGCGTCACTGGAGAAGGTGGAAAGGCCAAAGAACCGAAAAAGGGCAGTGTCATGTCCTTCTTCAAGCCGAAGAAGACGGGACCTGTGGAGACACCCAAACCCGCTGCGCCAACTTCGAACGGTGCCGACCCGAAACCAACAAGCACACCCAAGCCAAGAAGCCAGAAGCAGTCATTGATTCTGCTTGAAGAGGTCGATCTTCTCTACGAAGAGGACAAGCAGTTCTGGGCAACGGTCACCAGCCTCATCGTCCAGTCGAAACGCCCATTTATCATGACATGCAACGACGAGAGCACGGTGCCCTTTCAGACACTCAACTTGTACGGCATTTTCCGCTTCAGCCCGCCGCCGCAGGATCTCGCCGTCGACTATTTGCTGTTGGCCGCCGCGAACGAGGGGCACGCACTCCGCCGCCCAGCGGTCCAGGCCCTCCTAGAGTCCAGGACTGGTGATCTCCGCGCCGCCATGACCGAACTCAACTACTGGTGCCAACTTGGGGTTGGGGACCGCCGAGGAGGGTTCGACTGGTTCTACCCGCGCTGGCCTCGAGGATGCGACAAGGACGAGAATGGCAACACCGTCCGTGTCATCAGTGAGGGCACCTATCTTGAGGGCATGGGCTGGTTGGGCCAGGACAGTGCTGCTTTGGATGACGTTCTGAGCGTGGAAGAGGAGCTCGTCTCGCAGTGCTGGGATGGTTTCCAGATGGATGTTAGCGACTGGCACAAGACTCGCGATATGTCCGAGTGGGCAACAGCTTTGCCTGCCGCTGGCATGAGCAAGCTCAGCTCGCTCGCCGCCTTTGAAAGCTTCTCCGACTCGATGAGCGCAGCCGATGTGATCTCGCAAGGTCGCCTCGGCCTCGGGCTCGAGGCAAGTCTATCACGCTCTCAGACTATCTCGATCTATTCTGACAACCTGCTTCAGGACACTCTCGACTCATGCCACCCCCTGATCCCGACCAAGGCCCGCGACGACTTCATCCTCGGCCGCAAACTCCTCGAAGCTCCCCACATCGTCGAATACCAGCCGCTTTGTCGCGACATGTCTCTGGCCATCCGCTCAAAAACTCGCGCCCTCGCACAAGCTACATCCTCGCCCGATTGCATGAAGCAAATCGACCTCCCCGAGACGATCCGTCTCATCCGGCGCTCTTTCACCAACGACCCCTCTGGCAATCCCATTACTCGCATGGATATGGCCCACGCGTTTGACCCCATTGCCATCTCAGACCACCGCCTTACTGCAACATCATTCCTCGATCCCTCCGTCTTCGACCGCACCATGCAGCTCATCACGATCGACGTGGCGCCGTTCGTCCGCGGCATCGTGACGTATGATCGTCACGTCGCCGAGGGACACATTCAGCGCGGTACTCTGGTCAGCGAGGGTGCCCGTCCTGGGAAGAGGCTGCGGCAGACGAGGACGTCGGCTGATGCTGCGGGCTTCAGAAGGGAGAGCTACTTCCGGGCCCGGGTCAATCCCTATCTCGTCATGCGGACGGGCGGACAGTGGGAACAGGCCGTGACGGAGTTGATTGATGCTACTGTTGTTGAGGTTGTGCCTCAGCCGGAGATGGACATGCAATACGCGCCTGTGCCTATGCCACCGGCCGTGGATAACACCGTCGGCGGGAGGTATATGCAGATCCAGCCGCGGCCAGGTGTGGTTTGAGCGTTCATTTCAGGCTCAAGGAGTTAGGGTCACGGGGTGCATTTGTCGGTCAAGTTCCAAGGGTTATATGGTATGTTGCGCTGTTTCCGCTCAAGATAGACAAGGAGACGTAGCGAGTCGAAATACACATTCTAGCTATACATCATATCGTCATGTCCCTGTGCTCATATGTTCATAAAATCATCACCCTTTGCTTCCACCCATCAGTACCTGTAATCCTGCTGTGGTCGCCGGGCTCTCGGGTCCTGATACCAGTCTCCTCTCGGGTCCGCGAACCGTCTCCCGTCCCGTGGCATGTCATAGACATGATCGGGAACCATATCCGGGGGCGGGAGGTTGGCAGCCGGCGGGGGAAACCTCCCATCACGAGGCGTCTCAGGTCGTCTCCGCCGTGCCTCGTCGTCACCCATACTCCGGCGTCTGCGTGGGTCGGAGTACTGAGAAGACTCACGATGGGGTGGTTCGACATCCCTAGGCCTCAACCTCTCCCTGCCATCCCTCTCGCGGACATAGCCCTCTCTGAGACCATCGTACGCCGGACCGACATGCTCACGGACCGACTCGCCGCGGTGTCGAAGGGCAGCTTCTGCACGATCTCGCCTGACGCGCACAGCGTCATCGACCTTGTCGCGCTTATCACGACCAAGGCGGTCCCAGTACTTTTCATCCCCATGCAGCCATCCCTTTGGCCAGAACTTGTGGAGGAGGACGGCAGAGACGCCGATACCAGCGAGGAAGCCGAGAGGGATCTTGTCCTTTTTGTCGATGAATTTCCCCGAGGAGGGGGCGTCTCTGGACTTTGAGCGGGTGTTGCGGCCACCTCGACTGGCGGTTCTGCTGCGTCGATGGCTGCTGTCGCTGCTGCTCCTGCTTCTACTCCTGCCGCTGCGGTAGGAGCCTGAATCGTCTGAATGGCGTCTTGAACGGAGGGAGCCGCGCGTGGCGGGACGGTCGAGGGCGCGACGGGTGTCGCCGCGCGAGGAGGAGGAGACCTCGGAGAAGCGAGAGCGGGATCGGGCGCGCTGGCTTGTCCGCGATCTCGAAGCTGCGCGGTGACGGTCTGGGGAGGGTGAAGGTGAGGGAGTATAATAGCGAGGCATGGTTGGAGAAGAGGCCAGGGGCGATGTAAGCCCTGGCACGATGGTAGCGCTGAGTGAGAGGTTACTTCGAGGTGTCTGGTCTGATGCTAGTGGCGATCGTCTGTCTTGGCGAGGGGTGTTTTCCAAGTTCTGGTGGTTTCGTAGGGCTGAGGTATGATTTTGATGTAAAACTTGGCTTGGATGTGGCCTTGGTTATGAGTATTTTTGTCCTTGGAGCTGTGGGAGATCAGATCGAACAGAACAGTGACGACATAAGATGGTACGAGCAGGGGTGGACGAGGGTTTGGTCGATCCTGTTCCAGATGAGAAGGCGACCGAGCGAGCGAGGGGCTCGGGGTCGCGCAGGGTAAGTAAGTACTCAGCTGTACAGTGGCTGCCAGTTATGAGGGGGAGATGCAACAAGGGGCGGAGCTATTGGAGGGGGGGATCGGCCTGCCTGTCAGACGGCCACACTACTGGCCTGTACGTGTGGTCGGCACTGGTTCGCCGTGATGGATGGCCGGAAGACTTCCCCCAGCCCCCAACTCGACACTGGCTGCGCCCTAAGATCCGGAGGGGAACCTATCCCATTGTCTCAGAACGGCTCGCCTCGCCGTGGCCTGCCAGCAGGCAGCGGCGGAGACGTGATGGTGGATGTACTAGCACCGAGGCGAGGCAAGGCTCGGTCGCCTCTTTGAGGCATCCCTTCGGCATGCGGCCGATCGAGGGGGATGGTGTGGCAGCCAAAAGACACACAGCCCAGGCAAGCCAGGTCACGCAGGCGGAGGAGAGGGGGGCCTTCCTGCCACTGTGAAGTGTCTGAAGAGAGGGAGACTCGGGCGGGGTAAAATGTACTTCAATGTCAGCAGCGGGAAACTTGAGTAAGAAGGTCGGTCGGGCAGCCTGGTGAGTGGGAGTCCAACAAAGAAAGTAGTGCAGCCTGACTGACGAGCAGGAGATGTACATGCAAATCGATCATATAATGGCCAGTCAAGGCGGCTCGGGGTCAAGTTGATTCGTCGCGGGGGCTGATGCCCGAAACAAGCTTTTACTTGGCGCTCGCTTGGCCGCTGTTCCTAAGCAGTTGCCTTCCGATGTCTGGGCAGGAGCGTCCAGTATCGGACCTGCCTCCAAAGGCTCCTATCCGCACCTCAGACATCTCCGACTCAGCTCAGCTGACTTGATGCCGGGAGGCCGCCACAATGCCTTTCGGTCTGCCTCGCGCTCTTCGGTGTTGGATTGGCTTTGATCGTCTGCCGACCGTTGATTTACTAGCAATGCATACAGCGACTCCAGCGTGGAGCACTGGCATGTTCCGATTGATGGTTCTGGATTTCTGAACGCTGGGTATACAGCCTGGAAGCGGCCCAAGCAATGGACAAGGCGCCTATTCATTAGCCCTCGGTGAGATCGATCTCGGTCAGTCACCAGACACATTCCGAGTCAAACTGTTACCTGAGAGACACTTGCTCATAGATAGCCAAACCGGAGCAAGTATTCCAGGTACTTGTTTGTTCTTCTTTCACGAGCCTGATCGGCAGAGTCCGAATGTGTTGAGCCATTTCCTCACCCGTTGCCGCGGCAAATCTTCGGCCCATCTCGAGCCCAGTTCCAGCTTCAACACGGAACTCGACATGTCGCTGCCTCATCCTCATTGGGCACCAGAACCACAATGACATCATTCCTAAATATTCTTCATCTTGCAGGCAGTTTGATAGTCGTAGATTCGAGTTGTATTTGTCTCGTCTCCCAGACTAGGGGTTGGCAACCCCGGCCACGGCCGTCATGGCCACTGTGTAATGCTACAGCTCCTTGCCTCCGTCTCCACACCCTCCGACCGCGTGGGCCTTTCATCAATGCAAAAACTGCCATCATGTTCACATGATGCGTTTGGGGAGTGCTCTACTCCTCGCTGCCCCAGGCCCGGCATGCCCGTGAGGGTGTACTGTGACGTCTCTGGTCGTCAGAGTCCGAGGAACACTGCCCGTCTCTGTAATCAATGCAAGTCCGTTGTCCAGACTCAAACGCCGAATCCTATGCGATGCTGTGATGAAAAGAAGTTGTAAAGAAAAACGCCTTGCGAAGAGATGATTCCTCAAATATAATGTGGCCGCTGTTGAGATGTCCGTCACTACTAGTGAGAAGGGTGCATCTGGTTGTGGCCATGTGGGGGTAGTTGCTGCGGAGGGCCTCCGCGGTACCCCATCATCATGTACTCGGGTACAATGCCCGTCCTCAGGTCGTTTCGTCGTCCGAGGGGCAGATAGTGCATCTGAGGCGCCGTCATTGACATGTGGTACTCGTGCAGGGAAGCCGACGGCGGAGGGTAGAGCAGTGTGTTGACGTGGCGGACCGGCTTGTATGGGCTGGGCCGCTGCTGGAGGTAAACGCTCGGCGAGTGTGACATGGGCGTGTGTACCGCCGACGGGACGTGGTAGCCGTCCGTCATCGGGGATGACCCGTACGCCGCCAGCATCCCCGGGCTGTGCCGCTTGCTGGGCGTTCCGTATCCCATGACACCTACGTGCGGTGCCATGGTGTTCGTAGGTGTCAGCGCCGGGTGAGGCACTGGATGAGGCACCGTCGCCTGCTGCGGCGGCGCAGACGCCGGAAGTGGCAGCTGCACCGGCATCTGGTTGTTGACACCAGGGTAGACTGTCGCCATGGCGCGAACCCCGGGAACGAGGGGAGGAAGCGACACCTGTGCCGGCACTGTCGCTTGATACGTAGTCGGCGCCATGTACGGCACTTGGCTGTTGGCTGCCGCGTTGGTGTTCAGGGAAAGGTTCGGCACCGGCAGCCGGATGGGTTGCTCGCCGACCACCTGGGGTCGCTGCACGGGCTGGTTGCGGACGGGTTGCATCGTCGGCCTCTTCGCAGGGTGGTCTGCCAGATCGTCTTCGAGTCCCCTCTTCCTCGAGGACGGGGGAAGGTGGCTCTTGGCAGTCAACGGGGACATTGCCTGGGCATTGTTGAACGACGAGGACCATGTCTGTACGGGGGCGGCGGTTGTCGAGGCCGGGTATGAAATGTGTCCGTTCTGGAGGCCCGCTGTCGGAGAGGGCAGAGGCGAGCTGAAGGCGTGGGCGACGGGCGACGTTCCCATGACGGGCGAGACTGATTGCCTCATGGCGCGTTCGTAGTATTCCGAGAAGCATGCCAGCTTGTTCAGCCACTCCTCCCACTCGTCCCGGGTTGCCAGCAGGCTGTAGCGCATGTTGCTAAGAAACTCGACCTCCATGACGTGAATTTCCTGGACCGAGATGCCTGAGACATCTGCCCAGGTCTTGTTCGTGTACGTGTTGTCATCGAGGACTGTGTAGCAAGTCAGCTTTGCACGGGACAGTCTGATGGGGCCAGAATCACGCACATTTGTTGCCAAGCATCAATGCCACAGTCAAAAGCCGGTATTCGCTTCCTGACCGACCCTTGACGCTTGGGTTGATCTTCTTCAGACGGTAGATGAAGAGCAGCGCCAGCAGAATCACGCTCTGCGTCACTTGAGTTGTTGACAGCACACCGTACGCCCACTTCTTGAAAGCCGAGAATGGTGTGGCGTACTTTGTCAATTGAGGCACGGCTGTGGTCGGGGGGCGTGATCGGATCGTCTCCGCGGCCCGGAGGGTGTCGATGGACTCGAACCAGAAAAGGCATGTAATCTATGAACCTTGTTAGTCTGGGAACACAAGGTGGCCATGGAGGTAAGGAGGCGACGTACCTCCGCGGCAAAGTCGGCAAGGTTGCCTCCTTTGGGATTGATCCGAGTTGGGATCTGGAGGCTGTGGTGGATCAAGGTCTGCGAGCTCCGCCGGGAGGCAGTGGCGGCAACCTCGCCTGCTATGCTCGTCTCGCCAGCAGGTGTTGTAGGTTTGGTAGAGTATCGCGACAATGCCGAATAATGGGACGCCCCCGACGCTGGATCCCGTGGTACGGGGGTAGGTTGTGAATAAATCTGTGCTTGTGTCTGTGCCGGTGGGTGCTGCGAGGGATGTCTCGAGAACTGGGCTGGCCGGACAGAGTCGGCCATTGAAGAGGGCATGCGTGCCGGGGCGAAGGTGGTAGGATATGAGGGCATGCCATGGTGGTCGTAGGGCGCCGCCGGGGGCACCTGATATGTGGTTGTCATGGCAGAAGATGGTGGCGTCCGAAGGCCGTCGCGGGCACGGAGATCTTTGGCCCCGAAGGGTAGACTTGGCAGATACTGGTAAGCCGAAGGCTCGCCCGTACTGTGACAGGCTGCGCCGTAGAGTGCCGAATTCGTGGGAGGTGAGGGAAGGAACGTCGAGACCGGCCGGCTGTCGAAGGTAGCGCACATCGATGCAGAATGGCTGCGTAAGTTTCGGGCAGACTCGAGAGAATAGTGTGGTGTCTCTTATTTGGTCGTCGACGAGGGACAAGTTGGAGGATTGGTCGGAGGAGAGAAGTAGAGGGCGTTCGGGCCTCGTGTCGTAGGCATCAAGTGTGTTGGTGGGGAAGGTGACAAGATCCAGCTCGTGGTGGCCTCAGAGGTTGTCACTGCCCGATGCGCAGCACAAGGTGCCTATTCACATAGACTGGCTAGTGAATTGAACCGCCGTGCTTTCCCAGAATGTCGGGTCCTCGAGCGGACGCCTTTCGTGGGGTAGAGGACCGTATTCAGCCTTTGCTTGGAGCTTCGGACTCGGTGTTCGTGTGATAGGAGGTTTGAGGTCGTGTGGCGCCGGCGGCGGCGGGCTGTCGTCGGCTTGTGATGCGTAGAGAAGAGGCGTTTCGGGGAGGCACCCCAAGCTCTGGGAGGGCAGGTTGTATGTATGTCTCGATCGTTTGGGGTGTCCAGGTTCGGTGGAGGAAAGCCAACAGCCGACAAGGCGCAACCGGAGGCTTAAGAACGGAGACGGGAAAGGGGCAGGTCAAGGTCAAAGTCGGTCTTGGTCTTGTCCTAGTCGAGGTGGTGTACGCATTGGAACAAGAAAAGGGCCAGGGTGGACTGGACAACGAAGACGATAGATAGACGGACAAGACAAGATAGAAGAAGGCAAGTGATGAACCGGGAGGTCAAGCCGGTGTATGCCAGGCCCATGTCATGTTCAGTTGGAGGGGGGACCTTCAAGTTCAGGCCAGCCGAGCTAGGTAGGTTCATTCATCACAGATTCAGTTGGGGAAACGAGGGAAACCCACATGCACTAGGTATTTTCCAGCCCACCTTTTCAAAGCCTGGCTTGCTTTGCCTTGCCTGAGGTGCCTGCTGCTGGAAGGAGGAGGAAAGGTACTTGCCGTGCCGTGCCTTTGCCTCACCTTTTCTCGGGAAGGAGACGACAGTGTGTGCTTCACAGGCAACGCAACGCAACGGACGGGTATGGGTATGGATTCGGTTTGGTTTAGTTTGGTCCAGGTCTGGCCTGTGTGTGCTTGGAGGAGTGGAAGGGGGAGGGGGGGGCGTGTGGGTGGTGGTGGGTGCTTGGGCTTGGGTCTCGCTTTTTTTCGTTTTTCTGGGACGGACGGGCAAGGCAAGGTTCAGTTGTGTTGCTCGGGGTGAGGGACAGAAAAAGGTACAAAGGGAAGGAGGGGTGCTTGTGCGTGGCTCCAGGCTTGGAGGCAGTGTAATCCAAGTACCTTTCCACCCCATGCCATGTCCACAAGTCAGGGTGGTGCGAACCACACAAGGTCCCTCCTTCCTTTCCTCACCCCGTCCGTCTGCCCCCTCCCAGGCCAGGCCGCCCAGGGTAAGGGTAGGGTACCTGCCTGGCCTCCCGTGGCTCCTGCCTCTTCCTGCCTCATAAGGGAGACGACCGCCGGAGAAGGTGCGAGTCTGCAGGGTTGAGCACGTTCCACCACTGTACCTGGTACTTCCACACCCACCCCTCATGGCTTGGCCAGACGGGACTCGCAGTGTCGTGGCTGATTGGCAGAAGCCAGGGTTGATTCACTTTCCTCGAACCTCCATTCCATCCACCTCAAGGCTGGCCTGCTGTATTGGTATTGTTCCGTAAGTACGAATTTCTTGTCGTATTGGCCGTCAGTGTAATTTGTTGCAGCAAGCCTCGAGGCAGCCGTTGTTCTTCTCAGCCCGGCGATATTTGGGGCACAAAGCAAGTGGTCCTCAGCCACCGTCACTGCCTTCCTGCCCTCCTGCCCCAGGGATGCCTTTCCTTCCTTGCCTCGCTCGGTCTTTCCGTCCCCGGCATCCACCTTCAACCTACCGGACACTAACGGGGGACCGAAAAATAAGACGGCCTCATCATCGTGTGGAGCGGAGGTGTCTCGATTCGTTCGACATTGTCGTTGCGGCGTCCTTCGGTCGGTTGCCGGGACTCTTCCTCATCCTCCCTGCTCACTTCCACCCTTCCCTCGACATCCCTCCCCCGCCACGCCACTCTTATTACTGGCTCCAGGCCCCCAGGCCATCCATCGAAAGGGGGGGATGGAACCAGGGGTTTCCATTGGCTAGACCACCCCGATTCCTCTCAGCGCCGCCCGATTTCCACAGGGCCCAGCCCAGCCCGCCCCGGCCGGCGTTGCGTTGCGCCGCGTTGCTTTGCGAGATGGACCCTTGCAGGCGCAGCAAACACCTCATGGCCGGCAAGGTTCAGCAAGGGAGCCAGTACGGACCAGATGGCAGGATTGGAGGCTGTTCCCGCTTTTCCCTCGCTGTTTCCACCTGGTCGCAGCAGCATTTTTCGAGACTGGGGGTGTCCTCCGCCTGCTGACCGCGGTCCGACGACGACATCCAGCGCCCTGGCTGGCTGCTGGCATGGTCTCATTTGCACAAGGTTCCCCCTCCTGGTCAATACTGGCGCGCAGCAATTTCGTCTCTGCACGAGGTCACTCACTGTCCACCGTTCAGCGTCCACCACCCACGCAATGTCTCGCTCTGTTTTCCCCTGTCGTTTTCGCCCGCGCTGACAACATCCAGTGTGTTGGTACCTATCAGCTGCTTGGCGACGCACATTCGTACGAGTACACTACACATGGAATTGGGCTGCTGCCGCCGCCGCCTTCAGTTCCTGCGACGAAGCGGTCCGAGAACAGGAGGTCCGTCATATGGAGCATGGTGGCATGACACGGAAACCTTTGCCCGCGACTCCTTCTCCGCCTCCCGTCGTATCAGCCTGGCCCATGTCCAGATATGGCTTGCTCGAGTCAAAAAGGCGCTTGATGGTGGCACACGATTGCTTGTCTCCTGCCGGGAAAAGGGTCCTACCGCCAGAATCCCGCCTCCGCTGCCAGTGGAGGACGCCAGGAGCCTGCCTGGGTTTGACAGACAGACAGACAAACAGACAGACACCAAAGTTGCCTTGTCCACTCAAAGCCCGCCTGGATCCATGCATGCGGTTAGAGGGGCGTGCTTTCCGAGATGCGGCCTGCCTGCACCGAGCATCAAGCAAGGCCTTTCCTGGTCAATCACCATCAGGCATTTCGAAACGGCTTTTATTGCCTGGCAACGCCGACAGCTGTGGGCAATATGAGGGCGTGCCTCGAACATGACATCAAGTGTTCCAAGTGCAACAAAACGTACTTTCCCCGGGCAGCGGAATCTCGGGTTTGCCGCCAACCTCAACACCCTCCAAGAGATGTATCGTCAAGTCATCAGCTCAGTCTGAACATTGGCGTCGGCGGGTTTGTTTGGGGCGGCAGCAGCAAACACAGGGCTCCTGTCGTTCTCCCACAGGCTGGCCTGCCCAGCTTCCCCCTACTTTAACGACCCCTCCAAGCGTCGTCGTCAGCAAGCAGGCAGGTGTGACCACACAGCGGTGGCGCGCGCCCGCCTGAGCCGCCGCGTGCAGCAAGGCAACCCCCCCGGCGTAGGGGGGCCACGGCCGGCTCAACCAGCACCACCCTGGAAGTGTGGATAACAACGAACCCGTTCCCCTTTGACGACCCGAAAAAGCCAATGTCACGAGGAAAGCCGACTTCTGCTTGCAGGCACCTGGCCATTACCATGTCGGAGGGATTTTGCGTCGTTGTCCGCCCTCGCCTCTCTCGATGACCGCCGGCCTAGCTGCACCACCCAGCTCGGCCGGTTGTGCGAGTCGGAGGACGTACGAGCGAGGCATGGTTCCGCTCCAGAGCCGTAGTCTTACACCGCAGCGGTACGAGCGACAGGGTGGGGTGGCGGCATCGACCAGCCTGGCTGGACAGCAGCCCAGTCAGTCTCGGGCAGAACACGACGGCCGACGATGCGGATGGGATGTAGGCTAAAGTCGTCGCGGGCTCATTGGTAGGTACCAAGACTTGACTCAGGTCAACGCAGAAACGAACCCGTCCCTTGCTGGGTCGCGCTGGGGTCGTCTCCCCAGGATCATCATCACGGCTCCCCTTCTGCCACCAAGGCCGTTTGGGCAGGGTACCATCCGGTAGGCACTTGCGGTGTTCATGAAGATGAAACCTGTGCTGCTCGAGCCAGTCGACGCCGCGATGCCGACAAAGGGAGAGACGTGCGCAAGAGGCGCGCGAGGGAGATTACCACGTCTTGGAGTTCAACATGGACGTCCGACTGTCCTGACAATTCACGGCCGTCGTTTGCGCAGTTGTTGGTATTTCTGATCGACTAGCAGGGAGCCGGCACCTTGAACACCAGGACGGCGACACCAACCAGCCGCTAGCGCCATCAGCGCAAGACGACTCCGAACCTCCAAATCCCGCGCTCTGCGATTGACCTCCTTTTGCTTGACGTCGACCGACATAATATGCTCCACGCCAGCCAGCCCGCCCGGACGAACCGGCCGTTGCGCAAGCAGCCCCGTCACCGTCACCGGAGGGGCGGGGGGGCCGGCCGTCGCCATATTTCCTTCTCTCGTGGCGGGGCCAGTCCACGCTGAGAACAGATTGGATGGATCATGATATGGCAGGCTCCCAGACGAGGGCTGGGCAGGCAGACGAGACAACCCCAAGATTCTTGCCTCTTGCATTTTAGCTGCGCCATTCGGTCCATGATGCGCGCGACAGGCGATCTCTCCAACGGCTGCGTCCCCCGTCACGGACCATCGATTCCAAGGGGCCCGGTGGTCACGACAGGAGTGTGCCAGGGCGCCCAAGCGATGCTCCAGACCACAAGCCACACACCAGCAGAAGCAGATCAATAAGTAAGTGCTTTGTGAACGGGAATGGTTTGTCTTTCCCCGGCACCCAGAGTGTCATCAGTCATTGATGAAATGCCATCAGGTGCCCTTGTACAACATATCTGTCTCAGGCAGGCGGTCTGCATCACGGCATGGCCCTGTGCGAATATCACGAACTCCCCCTGGGTCGGGCAGTTCAGTTTCCCTGACGAGCGGCGATTCAAGTGACACTGGGGAGGAGTTTACAAGTACAGGGCCACGGCACGGCCCCTCTTTCGCGTCCATATGCACGCACTTTACGAGGACGCCTCCGCCAAGCCAAACGGATTTTATAGGCTCGAGTTGCCTTGTACTTTGGCGGACGCCGCGGCCCACCCCACCTTGAAGTCACATTTCGACTCGACATTGACGTTGTCTTGAGGCTCCGGCCGCCCCGCTGGGTGCGGAAGGGCCTGGCGGTTGTCCACGTCTCTGCAGCAACAGCTGGCTGGCTCGCGGGCGGGCCAAGGTGCATGTATGCGTGGCACATAAGTTGCTTGCTTTGCTCCTGCTTTTTGCTTCCACCGCCGACGGCGCTACGCAAGGGGGCAAAAGGGCGCATTTCGAACTTGTATCCACTGCGAAAAGCATGGGCAGGCGACACATGCATCACAAGTGCCTGACTTCCTCAATGATGCCGTCGACGACACCCCAAAACCATGCCGGAAGGGCCTGGGCGTCGCCTGCACGCTCGTGGGGGGGGGATCGCATCGACCAATGACAATACGCCGGACCGGAGGCGTCGCGCACTCCCTTCACACTTTTGATACAAGCGGCAGAGGGCTCGGGGGTTGCTGGGATCCGATCACCGGGGCGTGGCCCACACGGCTGGGCCGCTTTCTGTCACCGACCGAGGCAAACCATCCAGTCCGTCTGCGTTGAGAGAGAGAGGGGTGGTTTCGTCTCGACCTCGATGCGCCCCTCCCCGCCATAACTCGCGAACTCGACCGAGAAGGGAGACACATTTTGGACGCCTGGGCCAGACTGAGGAATGCACTTACATAAACCGCTATTCATGCCGGCGAGAATGCACAATCTGCAAGCCGTGTGTGGTAGGTTTCACCAGACCCGTCAGCTCTGGATGCGGGCATCTGGGTATCAGGCTGCTCATTTCCATCACAGTGCTTCCGCCCAGCGGACAAGCAATCTACATGCAGTCCAACCAGTCCACACGCCTGCGCTTGTTTCTTGACGACGGGCGCGCCAGCCCGTCTGGCCCCTCACACAGGGCGGGCGGCTTCCATGGCCACCTCACCACCTTTTTTCACGCCGTCCTCACCTCACCTCAGACGGCGGCCGGACGTACATCTCACACACTTGCATGCGTGTGCTGGGGTCTCGACCTTGGCGCCCACGCTCTCAGACGCCGCTCGTCTGGCCTGGCCGAGCCAGTGGTCGTGAAGGGGCACGACAAAGTCCGTCGCTCGAGCCGGCCGGACCGTGTCGGCTTGCATGAAGGAGCAAGTACCTCAAGGATCCTCCTCATCTGACCCGGGAGGAGGGGACAATCCTCAATCACGCCCGCCCTTTTTTTGGTCGGTCCCTTGTTGCCCACCTCTTGAATGTCTTGGTCCTGCGCAGATCCCTCGGGGCTGGCTGTTTCGCCCGGCGCCAGCGGCGACGCGATCATTTTGATTTTGTGTTCCAAGTGGAACAGGGTTGGCCTGCCCGGCCAGTCCAGCGGGGGGGGGGGGCCACCGCCGATGCACACGAACACGCACACGCTGCTGGTCTTGGACAGCCCGATAGCCCGGCTGAACATGAGCGAATCGCCAGATCTCCGCCCAGCCGCTGCTCCTGCAAAAAGCCGCCTCTCTCGCTCGCTGCGCTTGATGGAACAATCCCAGCCCGCAGCACCATCACCCCATCCATCGGCCGCCACCAAGGACGGAGCGGGCGGAGGCGCCACGAGACACCGCACGAGGCGTGCCCCTTTGAGTCGGCCTTGGACCTCCCCCCTCCCCTCACTCACTCCCTCCCCCCCTGCTGCATGCGTAAGTAAAAGTGATTGCGCTGTGGGCTGCTAGTTGCCAGCATGTACCACGCTACGGGTTGTCCATCCTTGCCCGGCGCCGCAGCGACTCGGGTTGGACCTGTGTCAGCGAGCGTGAAGCCGGCCTTCCGTGGTGCCACCAACACCACCACCACGGCACCAACTCATCGCCACCGCGGCCACTGGGGCGTCGCCGCCTGAAAGGCCCACCATCTCAAGGACCAAGACCTCTAGGCTGCGGCGGCGGGCTCGTTCACACCTTGACACCCCGGAAACTAGTGCTGTGCTATTGCCCTGCCTTGTTCTCCAAAGGCAACGGTGGGCGGGCTACAGACGCATCGCTCTGCAAACGGATCCCCGACAATGCCAATCAATCAGCCCAACGCCTATAGGACTTGCCTGGCTGATGCTGCTCCTCCAGCCGCTGTGCGTGCGTCACAGCCAGCAACCAAGTTGGTTCACGGAGTCGGCTGGTCAGCGAAGCCTTAGTGAATGGGACCCGAGTTATTGGCTCTGGACCGCGCCCTCGCCAAGGCCAGCAGACCCCGGCCGTGCAGTGCAGCTGAACTCGCGCGCTCAAGTGATCATCCATCCCTACGGGGGGCGGAAGTGCGCCCGACATTATCCATCCTGCCGGCGGCGGCCCAGGGAGGATGATGAATATCAAAAGCGTGCGTGCGCGTGCCGTGAGGAATCTGCTGCGCCAGAGACGGTGGGGGCGGCCAGGTGAGCCAGTCACAAAAAAACATCCGGTCATCGAGCCATCCTCCACCCCCCTTCGGTCACCAGAAGGGGGCGACGGCTTTTTTACTCTTCCAGGGGGGGTGGCGGTCGCACCCTGGCGAAATGCACTGACTGGGCAGCCAACACGATGTGCAGATCCGACGTGTTAATATTGTGCGGCTCACGGGGCTCGGGGTCGTGAGGAGATTGACGACGCAGCCGAAGAATTTACGAGGGAGTTGTTGGGTCAGGGGCAAGCCTGGAGCGGGCGCCGAGGCTGCGTGAGTTTCCCTTCGTCATTGTGCTGTGGCTGCCTCGTGGTGATGTCGTCTCTGGCTCGTGACATAGGGGCTTATCCGAGGATGCGATGCGAGCTCGTTGCGATCCGGGGTTTCCCTCCTAATAGATCGTCGAGGCTTGTTGTGTTCACGACATACGAGACAGTAAGAAGGGCTCCGATGGTCAAGATGACAGCGGCTCAGTGGCTGTTGTGAGCCATTCCCCAAGGCGAATAACGGACATCAACTGCCATCGGTACAGAATGCTGTCGGCCATGATGTTCGCATTGCTACAGCCACAGTTGAAATGTCGAAAGCACCTGAGGGAGGGAACAGGAGGTCGCCTCGAGGTGTTGAACGGGTCAAAGAACTCTCGAGTGTCGTCGAGAATCTCGGGTCTACTACGAAGTACCTCTGTCCGACAGACGATCCGAACATGTGGTCGTCGTATCGAGGCTGGTGCCACCGATCGTCGACATTTGCAATGGACGTTGTCGGGATTCATATCCGTACCGGTTCGCTAGGGCGTCGCTGCGTCGTGCTCGTCATTGATAGACTGCTTGCCATGGCTTGACCAGAGACCAGGCTGCCGAGAGTTCGTCGCGCAGCGGCGTGGCATCGAGAGATCATGTCGAGTACCGACATGAAGATCAACATTCGGATGACATTTTCATTTCGTGTATGTATCGTTCGATGAGGTATCTTAGTCGGCTGAGGGATAGGCTCTCCAATTCAGTAAATGTAGAACTTTAGTCGATGTCCAGTCGTGCAGTCCGGGGTGGTGTCCCTTGCCATCTGGTGGAATGGAAATGACGATGCGGGAAGCCGACA
This sequence comes from Plectosphaerella plurivora, assembly GCA_020726575.1. NCBI lineage: Eukaryota > Fungi > Ascomycota > Sordariomycetes > Glomerellales > Plectosphaerellaceae > Plectosphaerella > Plectosphaerella plurivora. The sequence continues at coordinate 311,854 of JAGSXJ010000030.1, forward strand.
GTGGGTGGTGATGCGAACACAGGCGGGCATGGAGGTGCAATAGACGGGAAAGCGCACCCGGCTGGGCTTGTAATAAGGAATGCCCCAGCCGCATGTTGCGGGCTCCCAGGGTTAAAATAGATTAGCAAACACCGACGACCAGGATCAACACGAAGGGTTGGAGGATGTCATTGGTTGATTTTGAGCTAGTCCCGCCGCTAGGCCCGTGCCGAGGATGGAGGAAGCATTATCGTTTGCGTGTTAGCAGACTCAAACCTCGCCAGCTGGCCAAACTGTTAGCGCCGTATCTTGTGCTCGTCCCTGCCCGTATTTAGTATGGGGCATCCAAACTGGGCAAGATCACCCCCCCTTCCCAGTTTTCCACGGCAACGGCTGCAAACTCTCCCGCCCCCCTGACTTGGGCTCAAGGCGGCTGGTTTGCTTTGGTTCTGGTCTCTCACCACCACCGACTTCCCAGATTCTGGTCCCTGACCCCGTCGTCCGGCAACCACCCAGCCTCCCTCTCCCATCGGGACTCGACTCGTAGCGCATCGTCGCCAGCCATTCGTTCACACCAACCTCCCATTCTCGACATTGAATCCATCCATCCATCGATATCCACATACTTTCGCTCTCGACTTTCGTTTCCGACCGACACAGCTCTCCGCTATTGTCCAACACATACCAACCGCCAAAACGGTCAATAGTTCTCTCCTCCGTGCCCGCAAACACGACCCCGTCAATCCCTTGCATCCGTCGCCGCGCTTCCCGCGTCGGGAACACATCCACGAGGACAACCTTCCTATAACCCACGATCATCCCGGACCCCTCCATCGGGCAACCACGCGACGTAAGCACCGCGCGCTCAAACCGCCCAGCATGTCCGGGTTTGGCGACTTCACCCAGATCTGCCGCAACTCGCCGTTGCCGCTATGCGCCTCCATCGGCCACAGCACCGAGGCGACCGGCCTCGGTATCGAGCCCGACTGCTATGCTCGCAACATTGAGCTGGCGAACACCATTATTTTCGAGGCGGGCGCGAGTGCCATGCACATCGTGGCCCTCATCATGACAGTGATAATGATCCTGCATGTTCGGGGAAAGTTCACTGCCGTTGGTATGTCATCCTCGAACACATCTCATGCCACCATGGCGTCGTCGTATGGCTCGACTGACCCTCCCCAGGTCGCAAGGAAATTCTCGTCTTCTTCTACGTCTACATGCTGCTCAGCTTCTTCTCTCTGATCGTTGACGCCGGCGTGGTGCCCCCCGGTTCTGGTCCGTACCCGTACTTCGTGTCGGCTCAAAACGGACTCACATCCGCCCTCGTCACCTGTCTGTTGATCAACGGGTTCGTCGGCTTCCAACTCTACGAGGATGGCACACCACTATCCGTGTGGCTGATGCGCGTTGCCTCCTTCCTCGCCTTCGTCCTGTCGTTCCTCGTTTCACTGGCGACATTCATGGGCTGGGTCGGACTTGGACCTACCAACACTGTCGGCCTGTTCGTGGTACTCTACCTCTTGAACGCCGTCCAGCTGTTTGTCTACGTCGTCATGCAGATCCTGTTGGTGGTCCGTACCCTCCAGGATCGCTGGCCCCTCGGTCTCATCGCCTTTGGCGTTCTCTTCTTTGTTCTTGGTCAGGTCCTCCTCTACGCTGTTAGCACCACGATCTGCGAGGGCATGGGCCACTACCTGGACGGTCTCTTCTTCGCCACTCTCTGCAACCTGCTAGGTGTCATGATGGTCTACAAGGTCGGTTTTTCGCCACAATCACGATGCCCCGTTGAACAACAGCTGACATTGCTATTACAGTATTGGGACTCGATCACTCGTGAAGACCTGGAGTTCTCTGTTGGCACCCGCATGAACAACTGGGAGGTCAAGGACCTCGGTCCGGAAGATGACCGCCGGACGACTGTCTACGACGACCCGTACGGCCAAGGCAGCGGTTACGACCACCCATTCTCCTCTCCTTCTGGACCTCGTTACTCGGCGAAGTACTAGACTCACGGAGACGGGATTGGTTTATGATTTGAAAGAGGGGACGAGCATTAGCATCGGCGTTTTCCGGGGTCTTTTGGGGTTGGCACAACCCCGTTCACGGCTACATAGTTTTAATCAATATTTTTTCCACCTTCACCCCTCCCAGCACAAGCACAAGCACCGGACGGCATGGGACAGGCCCCCGCGGTCGACTCGGCTACCACTGGAAATTGCGATTCAGGGTTGACCGCGCCGAGCTCTCATCCCGAGGAGCCCACCTCGGGCACCTAGCAAGCACCTAGCTCGACTGCAGTTCCAGGGTCGTTCTCTCTGCCCCCACTGGTCCAGGCCAGAACGGTAGTTTCTTGTGTCCCAGCGCGACCGGAATCGCGTGGGGCACGTACCAGGACCCTGGAGTTTCCAGGTTCGGTGTGGGTTCGCCTTCGGTCTTCGTGGGGCTTCAGGCACTTTTGCCCGTATTTTTGCACAATTCAATGTCAAGATGGGAACCTCTCATCACCGCGAGCAAGGTCCTGTATGGGCTAATTGTCTGTTACCGTGCCAATGGATGGAGCAGGCATAGGGATGGATTTTTGCCTACTTACCCTCTGATTGAGGGTCCCATAGGCTGGCCTGCGAGCCGGGAGTCCGATGGTCCCTCCAGAGACTCGAGCTCTTTGCCTGACCTCGTCCAGTTTTACTCCAGTTCAGCAACCACGAACCTCCTTGCAGCTCTTTTCAGAATACACCTCCAGTTAGCCTGCCGGCCAGTCGGATATCGTTCACCTCACCTGTCACCTCTCCAGTCATGGATTCCCTGCCGGGCCTACCAAGCATGGCAAACAAGCAACATCCCGTGACGCCCGGTCGAGGCGCGGTCTCTGCTAAGAAGTCGGTAACTGAGACACTTCGAGATAGTCTTGATTCCGGACTTTGGGATGGTGGCAACATACAGGCCGGCAGCCTTCCCGAGCAACCAGCGGATGTAAGAGAAACGAACATGCGTGAGATGAATACCACGAATCTCAGGTCTGACAGGCTTTCTTCAGAAAATTGAGTTTCCGATCAATTGGGCCTGGGTCCAAAAAACGGTGGATAAGCTTCATCGAGATTTCGGAAGCAGTGGCATGCCTTTGGCAACGAACACTCCAGGCTCTGCTCCAAATACATGGCGTAAGCTTGACACCCGTCTGCCTTCCGGTGGGAAAGAATGATCGGACTGACGTGCCACAGATACACAACAGCATGGAGAAATGCCGAATCCCTTCCCTCTGTCTCATGTCGACGATGAAGAATACGAGCCGGCTCCCAACGGAAGACCTGCCCCGTCCGTTGGACAACGACTTGATTGCAGCATCAGCCCACCCGCAGCTGGCCAACCCGACTTCAGGCCCAGTCACCCACCCTCAGTCGAGCAGCTGCAGAACGAGGGTCGGCCATGGGCTTGGGATCACTGGCCAAAACAAAATCCCACGTCTTTAGTCGAATCGCCAGAGCCAGGTCCAAGCTTTGGTCGTCCTATGACCAGTGGCCCTGCCAACCATGGCCCCCCGCCAGGTTCGGCTTATCAACAAGTCATCCCTGGTCTCGGTCTTGATGCCTTCCCCGGTTTCCCTCTCGTCAGTCGACGCTCCCCAGTCTCCGACAACAACTACGCCCACAGTCGTGAAGCCGTGGCAGACAAGCCCTTGATCACGACCACCACACTTGGCTTCGAACATGACGGCACCTGCTACACCGAGCCAAGATGTCTGAAAGGGGTTCCACTCGCAAGGATCGACCCTCAAAATCCCTACTGGTGCCAGACTTGGAAACGGGAGCTGCCCGAAGCGTGGAGATCGGAGCTCGTCGACCTCGAGAACAAGGAGACTGCGGCAGAGGTAGACCTACAAATTGCAGGATCTTCCTCGGACATGGAAGCCATCTCGAGGGCAGCGAGTGAGGTTTCCGATATCAGGAAACGTCGTGTCCAAGGCGAAGCAGCACTTCGCCTCCTTGAAGAGGGCCCCGTTCACCCCTACCAGTTGCTCTCCAAGGAGTACATGTGCGATTGCATTCTCGACTGGTCAACACTCCACAGACTCGCAAGCATCCTTGGAGAGCTGGCACGGCTGTACGATGATGGTACCATTCTCGATCAACCTGTAGACTGGGTCAGATATCGACTCTATGGGCTCATTACAAGCGCCGAGAAGGGGAAGCAGAAGGAGAGCAGCATCCATAACAGCGCGCCTGGGAAGTCATACTTGCCATTGATGATTTGGAAGATTTGCTTCGACGAAAAATTGGCAGGTATGCGCGCCAAGCTTGGATTGGAAATGCTTGGTCTGTTTTTACCACCAGCCCGACTGTCACAACATGATCTGGTGTGCAATGGACATCAGCAGCCGGTTGTTGAAGATGCGGCCGCCAGCAAAAGACCTGACACCGCAAGGCCCACGACTTCGAACGAGGAAAGAGAGTCTGAAGAGCCGCTATTTGTGGGCAATCCTGATTCTTGGCCGACTCTGATGCGCGAAGAGACGATTCCGTTGAGCATTTACAATGTCTCGCCGGTCAAAACATCTCGCTACAAGCCGGGATGGCCAGAGCATTCGAGTAGGCCTGCGATGGGGATGCACCAGGCGACGCCTGCCGATCGTTCCTCCGCCACGCCAGCTCACAACGCTCAGGCGAAGCCCTGGGCAGCGGCGCACACTTGGATGCCGACGCCAGAGAGCAGCCAGGAGGCACCATCCGCACCGATGGCTGTCATGGACCAGCCAGTGTCGGCCTTTGTGCGAGAACCGAGCAATCTGACCGACACCATTCGAATTGCCACAGCCAGAGCCTCCTACTTTTCGACGCGCGGCTGGATGCCCGATGGGATCACATCACCAAGCGAACGGGCACCTTCGGTGACTGGAACCAGTCCCCAGGCCCCGACACATGTCCGCGATGCGACGCCGGCAAATCTGCCCCAGATGCTCTCAGGACTGGGCCAGTCCTCCACCTCTTCAGAGCGTGAGGTTGCCGCCAACTTGAGAGCTTCGGAGGCTGACCTCGCCGACCTCATGAGGGCCTCCTTTCATTCCGAGACATCGGCCGCGCCCTCGAGATCCGCCTTAGAGGGTGCTCAAGACGGCATGAGAAGGATTGCTGAGAAAGCCCAAGCTGAGGGTGTGTCTCGCATTCCGGAAGGACAGCGGTTCTTGCAGCAACTGGAGAAGCAGAGAGACAACATTGGCGTGAAGCTCGAAAAACGACCCGAGGCCACGGTTTTCATGCCGGAACTCGTTCCCCAGATGTTCAGGTCTTTGGGAATTCCGGAAGGCGGCGAGACTTTGAGGTCCATCGAGTCTGCTGAGCCGAGTGCAGGGCATCTCGACCGCCACAGCGAAGTTCCAACCGATCAACTGCTCACGGCAGAAGACTTGTACGGCAATGCATGGTCGACTTCTGGTCCGAGCAGCGCCCCGGGACCTGAGCTGCTGAATGGCTCACGAGAGACAACTACGATTGCTGAGCCGGCGGCACAGGGATCATCAGCGACACCAACCATCACGACACGTCCACCCAACCCGTTCTTCACAGCATCAACTCCTGCGCGGATGGCCCTGATTCAGGCTCGCATGCCGATCAACCGAGAGATATCCCTCAGTTTGGGCGGCACTCCGATGCCTGCTGTTGAGGTGGACAACTTCGTCACAGAAGCTATCGCTGTCAAACATGAGGAGCCTAGCCCCAAGAAAGCCAAACCGGAAGCAGTCAGAAGGACCGAGCTCGAAGACGCTGAGAGAAGGATACAGGAAGCTAAGACAAGGGCAGATGAATTGGAGAGAAGAGCCCAGAACGCCGCGGAAAAGTACGACCAGATCATCAGCAAACTGGAAGAGGTGGTCACAAGGGCTGAAGCCGCAGCCGGACACGACGAATCCGCTTCGACATCCGTCACGAGTCAGCCCAGAACGACCGGTTCTGGCAGACAGGGGCGGAAGAGTCTGAATGACATCGACTGCTACCCTGTTTCAGAGGTTCCGCGTCCCAAGGTGCCTGATGGGTTCATCGCACCGCCCCCGAAACCAACAAGGACGCCTGCAACGGCTTCGGGGAAGAAGTCGGGGAAGGCAACGGTCAATACACCTGTACCTCTTCCAGTAGTGCCCAACTGGCCCAAGGCGGCGAAGAAGAAGGTGCAGCCACCCGCCGAGTCATCGGACGAGGAGTCTTCTTCCGCAGAGGAAGCTTCCGGGTCGAGCGCGAGGCAGTCCAGCTCTCCAACCGACAGGCAGTCGGAGAGCACGCCTCTGATGAAGCAGAAGAAGGGCACGAGGAAGCGAACCAGGGAAGAATTGTCCGATGACGAGAGCGAGGCAGCGTCGTCCATACTCTCTGACACTTCCAGCGACGAAGAGCTGGCCGCGCCTCCTAAGAAGAAGAAGAAGAAGAAGAAGGGGCAGGGGAAGCGACCCAGAGGGCAGAGCGAGCCATCATCGTCCAAGCTCTCCGACTCTTCCAGCGACACAGAGTCGGATTCACCACCCAAGAAGAAGAAGGGGAAGAAGTCGACTAGTGAGAAGATCAACAAGAAGGCTTTGAGGAAGTCCAGGGCCCCCAGCGACACGAAGTCGGTTGCGCCGCTCAAGACGAAGAAGAAGGGGCGAGCCAGTGAAGAAGTGGCTGATGAAGAGGTTCCGACGCCCAGCAAGACCGAGTCGGCCACGCCCAAGACGAAGAAGAAGAAGAAGGTTGCCAGCGCAAAGACGACCTGTGAAGAGGCTCCGACGCCCGTCACTGAGTCGGTCTCGGTCGCTCCGCCCAAGACGAACAAGAAGCAGAAGCGAGCCATCGAAAAGGCGGCCGAAGAGCAGGACCCGACGCCCAGCACCACAGAGTCGGCCGCGCCCAAAACGAAGAAGAAGAAGCAGAGTCACGAGACGACTGGCGAAGAAGTTGATGTTGCAGAGAGCAGTGTGAAAGCACCCAGCAACGCCAACCCGACACACGCCGGCTGGACTCCCATCAACCTGAGCTGGACCGGCACACCCAACAACCAGGCGCCTTCTGAGTCCCTCAAGCAGAACAGCAAGAAGCGGTCTTTCGAGCGAGTCGATCAAGAGGTGGAGGTCGAGAAGGGCAATGGCGTCGTTTCGACTTCCGAACCAATTATTGCTGCCGTGCCCAAGAAGAAGAAGAAGCGATCTCGGAAGCAGACCGAGGACGACGCTGCGGCACAGGCTGTTCCGACTTCCGAGCCAGGTGTTGTTGACTTGACGCAATCCGCCACCGCTTGCAACGTGGAGTCATCTGAGCCGCCCATGAAGAAGACCAAGAAGAAGAAGACCACCAGCAAGTTGATCAAGGAGGAGCCAGACGCCGAGAAGGACGTCGCCGCACCCGCTGTTTCCAAGTCCAAACCGAGTGTGGTCGACTTGAGACGATGCGATACCCCCGTCACCGCGGAGCCGTCTCAACCACCCAAAGCGAAGAAGAAAAAGACCCCCAAGCCGACCAAGGAAGTGGCTGTTGAAGGACGCAAAACAAAGAAGCCTCCCAGCAATTCCGCTGTCGTGGTGTCAGCCGACCCGAAGATCAAGGAGGAAGGAGACCTGGAAACAACCCAGACACTTCCACTCTCCAGGTGGCATCACCTCTTACAACATACCGCCACTGATCTGTCCTATGAGGAACACACCGACGACCTGTCATACGAGGACTTCACCGATATCGACGAGAGCAGTAGGGCGCGGCTGTTTCCTACAGACTGGCCCCTGGTCGTCGTCAAGAGCCGGCTGCATCGCTGCGCAGAAGCAATCCAGGCCTTGTGCTTTGACGAGGAGGAGCAATACTTCCGGCACCAAGTTCTTAAGCCTCGCGCCGGCCCGGGCAAGAAGCGTGAGTGGGCGCTGCTGGATGAGCCCATCTCTTTTGGATTTGCGCTGGAGGATGTGACCTGCATCAAGTGGTCTCCAGACTCCCTCAAGGTTGGCATGCACATTCGGAGCAATGGGCGCATGGAAGAGGACGGCCGTACGAGGGGAGCCTTGCATGTCGAATTTCCCCGAGAGCGGACCAAGAAGAGGTTCATCGTCTTCTGTCAGCTGAAGATGTTGGAGCTTCACCCGGGCAGGACAAGGGATTCTATGTTTAAAATCATGCCATTGTAAGTACATGCGATTCTGTTGCAACAGGCCGAGGGTTTGGCTAACAACATGAGCAGAGTCAACCTCGAAAGGTGGTGGAAGAACCTTGGCACCCCATTGCAACCCGGCTCCGAGAACACCACAACGACCGAGCTAGGAGGTGGCCAGAGCAAGGCCAATGGCCAAGCACGGGGCCAGAGTCAAGCACCAACTCAAGGCCAGGCCCCAGCTCAAAACCAAGCACCGAACCAGAATCAAGTGCGAGGACAGTCCCAGGCGCGAGGCCAGAGCCAAGTCCCCGTTCAAAACAAGGCACGAAATCAGAACCAACCGAGAGGCCAGAGCCAGGTACCGGCTCAAAAACAGACACAAGTCCAGGTTCAGACGCGAGCCAAGAGCCAAGTTCCAACTCAGAACCAGGCACGAAACCAGAATCAGGTACGAGGCCAGGGCCAGGCACATGGCCAGGGTCAAGCCCAGGGCGAGAGACACAAATCGCCGTGGAAGCAGCAGCATGAGCAGGAGGAGGAAGAAATGCGGCTGCGTGCGTGGGAAGAAAGGGGCAAGATCACGTTCTGAGTGATGGATGCCAGGAGCGTGCGAAAAGTGGTGTGACGACACCAGTCCGGATTTCTCACGTCTTTCCCACCCCTCACACACACTCTCTCTCTACTCATTTTCCCTCTCATTTTTCTCAAGTAGGACTTCCATTTGGCGCACTGTGTCTTCATGTTTCTATAGTTGTGTACGACTTTTTTCTTGCAAAGTTCATCGTCAACCAATGCTGTGAAGATGAGCGGCCTGAGCCTGACACGCGCTTCTCCGAAGACCGGTCTGGGTCTTCTTGTTCTAATTGCTCGGGGCCTGCCGGTACAGGGGGGGTTACATCCCATTCTCAGCTGGGACCTTTGGCTGCCAAGGACAGCGCGCATCTACCCCGCCACTGACAATTGCATGACCCCCTGTCAAAGGGACGGGACTTCAGGTCACGTTGGAGGCCTAAAGCCAACCGGCAAATTTGAGACGGAAGAAACTGGCCTGACTACTGGTCAACCTGTCATCTTGAACCGCAGCGAGGTCACAGATTCGAATTCAACATGTCGGGCATCGGAGACCAGTGCCAGAGGCTGCACGACTCTATCGAAGTGCTGACCCAGGCCATTGCGCAGATCCCCGCTATCGGCACACAGCCGCAGCGATTCGATGTGATCCGCCAGCACCTCGATGGCATGAAGACGGCGAACAGCTCGCTCCAGGAGAAGGCGGTTCCGTTCGACGACGGGACCACACCTTGCCCTGATGAGATCAAGAGGGGTATCCTAAGTGTGCCGGCCAACTGCACAGATGTGGTGAAGGAGCTCAGGGCCGGGCTGTTAGTTGATCTGGCCGCGAGCCAGAGAGCCTTGGAGACGGGCTCAAGAGCTCTGGGGCTTGCTACCCGAGGACTGGACATGTAAGTTTTCGTTCTTGAACTGAAGACCTTACACTGACATTGGGAACAGCGTAGCAAGTCTGGCACAGGCCGAGACGACGGGGGACTCGCCACCGTATGCCAGCACGTCCATCAACAACGACATCCTCGCACTCAAAGCTCGACTTGCGGATGACCGTGACATGGACACCAATGGCGTCCAAGTCGCAGTGATTAGCGAGTTCCTCGACAGCCTTCAGCGCTATGCGTCTGCTCACTCGGGCAATGTCGTCGGTCCGTCCATGGCAAACCAGGCTCTCGGCGAGGCCAGTGGCTCTGGTAACCTGGATGCTCCCGGATCGAGCGCGCCTTTCGGCGAAGTGCCGGGTCCAGGGCTTCCGATCCCAGCCTACAGTGCCGTCGATATCCCGAGGGCACCGCACAGGATCCATCTCCGGCATGTGTCGCGGCTGCCCGACCTGGAGTATGAGCCACTGGACATTGTTTTCGACCCAGCCAGTAAAGTCCCCAGGGTAGCGGTGGCCGACTTTTACTCGCGTGTGCGCTTTTTCCACGTGCGTGATCCCAAGGCCGCCGCCGGAAACCAGGACCTGGCCACTCTGGCGCAGACCATGCCCAGCAATGGCGTGCACTTGAGGATCGCCCCTACTGGCCCGCCACGATTTGCTGTGTTGACGGAGACCCCGATCATAAGCGACCTAGCAGAGCAGGGGCACGACGGGGTGCACTTCAATAAGTCCACCATCAATGTCCACGATTACCCATCAGCGGGAAGAGTGGCACATATCAGGCGGAGCAACGTCCGGCCCTTTGACTTTAGCATTGACGGCAAGCTCTTGGCGATACGCGGGTCCCGAGGGCGAATCGAGGTGCTCACGACCACCGGCGGCAGGGGCGCGGCGGTGGTGCGCGGGCACACGGACGAGGTGGTTGATGCAAGGTTCACATCGGACGGTACGGGGCTCGTGAGCATGTCCAAGGACGGCACGCTGCGAGTGACGAGCACGACGACATGGCAGGGCACGGCCAAGCTCGAGATCCTGGAGTGGCGCAACCCAGTGTTCCTGGCGGTGCCGGCAACCGGAAGCAGCATCGTCATGTCGGCCTGGGGCCGTCAGGTGTATCTCTGGAACCCAGATACGGGTGCGCTGGACAAGTGGCGGCTGGATGGCGGCGAGGACGAGGGGGCGACCGAAGGATGGCCGCTGGCAGCGAGCCCAGACCTGCGCTTCCTGTGTTGCCGGACGGACCAGGGCGCAGACGTCAGGGAGGTGGCGAGCGGGCGGGTGCTCTGCCGGCTTGGGTTCGGGGCGGGCTTTGCAACAGCGGCGGCATGGAGTCAAGACTCGAAGATGCTGGCGCTGGGGCGTATCGTGGGCGGCAACTTTGGCATTGGATCGGGGCGGATTGACTTTTGGGAGGTCATCGAGTGAGGCCACGGGACCGTATGGGGAAGACTGAAATTTTCTCTGTAGAAATATGAGCGCGAGAGTGTGTTGAACTGAGTCGAATTCTATGCTGCTGAGCTTATTTGGTGGTGACAGAGCTGTCTGGGTGAGGGCATCGTCATGTTTTGGGACAACGTGAGCGTTGGTTGGAAATACAGGCAGTTTCTGTGCTGCTGCCTGACGAACGGACATGGAAGAGGAGATCAGACTCCAAGTCGGTCGCTCCTGCCTCTTGACCAGGTAGAAGCTTCCAGGCTCTTGACAACTTGAAGCAGCCTCCTTCCCTTGATGGACAGGAAGGAGCTTTGGAAGGAAGGCGCGGGAAGGCCCCGGTACTGCCGCCTGCTAAGCCGGAAGGAACAGCGCTTTCAGCCTTGCCCCTCCCCTCTGAACCCCGCCTCTCGACCAGTCGCTGCACCGCATGCGCCACCTCAAACCCTCCACGCCGAGGATTTTCTGGCAGCATCACTTCCATCTGCCTGGAAGCAACTCGACGCCTCTGTCTCTCCTCTCTCCCGCTCTCGCAACCCAGCGACCAGACGTCGCGCCCATTTGTCCCGCCTAGTCGACATCATCGCCACACGAAGCATCTTTGCGAGCCGAACATCAAATACTACGAGCCACCCCGAGAGCTCTCCGCGCTCCGTCCTCCCGTCCTCTCCCCAAAGACGTCACGCGATCTTCACACCTCTACCCACGACCCAGCGGCATCCCGCAGCACTCCGCAGCCACCCATCACCGACGAACGACCTGCGCGAACCACCGCGCGCTCTCCTCCACCTCACACCGATCACCACCGTAGCCGACCGGGTCGGCCGGTTGCTACACCAGGCGAACAAGGCCGCCTGCCAGACAGACCGCCCGCTCGCGAACGAGGGGTTGTACACGAGATTCGATCAGCGGTAACGGCGCGACACCATGGCCCCGGCGCTGTCAGCCGCGCAAAAGGTCGCCACCGCTCAGTTTATTCAGCTGACGGGCGCGAGTGACCGCAGCGCTGCCAGGGTACGTCTATCCGTCCGTCCGCAACATGTCCCGTCGTCGGCCTGTCCATGGCTGCATCTCGGCGACCCGATGGTGCCTTCACTGCGATGCCCAGCTGCCTGTCTGCCCCGCACTGCCCAGCACAAACAACACCAAACGCCGGACACTGCACTGCTCACTTCTTCGCTGCCAGCGAAAGTGGGGTTGAGTTATCCGGCTTTGCATCATCACCTCGCCGTGCATGTTATATACACGTGCATCTGCGGCGGCTTGATGCTCGGTTTGCTGGCTGCTGCTCTTGCTTCTGCAGTGTCCAGGCGGGCGGTCTGCTGTGTGAGCTGGGCAGATGCGGTGCATGGCAGGCCATCCGGCCGGTGGCTGGCGCAATCTAATTCCCTGCGTCGTCTGTCTTCATCACGTCCGTCCGGCGGCCTTGCTGACTTGCTCGTGTTGCTGCTGTCTAGTACCTCAAGAACGCCGGTTACAAGCTCAACGACGCTGTCGATGCGTAAGTCGGTTGCTTTTCCTGCGCTCCCTCGGCCTCAATTCCACATGTCGGCGATACTCTGCTTCTTTTCTTTTCCTTCTTGCTCCCTGCTGCCCGGCCGGCTGGTCAGCTGCCTCGGCCCTTGCGATCTGCTTGATCGTCCCGGACTCATCTTTCCCTTTTTATATCCAAATTCCGCGCAGCTGTCACCCTCCCCCTCCGCTACCTTCCCCCAACGATCCCCCTACCCGGCGCATCCCTCGAATCGGGCGCACCGGTTCGCCGGCCCTACTCGGACAATTGCCTGCAGTGCATGGATGGCCTGCCTCGTTATCGTGGTCGACAATCTGCACCTTGTGGGGACGTCCGCAGCGCCTTTCTGGGTCCATCCTTTCACGCGCAGGGAGAACCGCCGAATCCACGCCGACGTCGAGCGCTTTTCCGCTGAAACGCCCTGTCGTTGGCTGGCTTGCTCGGTGTGCTCAGCGCAAGCTCCAGGACAACGCTTCCCTTCTGTCCGTGCCTTGCCTGCTGTCTGGAGGCGGTCGGGGGGCTCGGCGAGTGCGAGTCCGTCCCTGGACCGCCCGGCCAACCTCCGCAGATCCCATGAAACGCCTTCCGGATCTTCCACGCCGTTTGAGCTCGCCTCGAGATCCGATCGCGAATTGACTTGCCGGTTGCTTGTCCTTCTCCCCATCCCCCTCTTTCCCCTCCTCTGGCGCGGGTTTCCCATCTCCTCCAGACGTCCCCCGCGGCTAGGTCATTCCCCAATTTTCACCAACTCGCGTCCTTCGTTGATCACCTCGGCCTCTGTGCCCGTGCCTCGTGCGCTTGGCGTCATACTTGCCCCGGTTGGAATCCCCCTCCCTCCGGGCCATCTCTCCGCGAGACCTTCCTGACTTGTTATTTCCAACACCGTCCTGTTGGCCTCCTTGCCACTTACAGCACTTGTTGGCTCAGACCTCTTTTTCACCGCATGCTTCTATGCCCTACTCTTCATCACATTGCATCTCCTTTCTCCCAAGGAGGCGGTAGCCCTGGTGGTTGCCGAGAGTTACTCGGAGGATGGGCTGGAGGGGCATCAAGAACGTTTTGCCTTCCAAAGGATCAAGTCTCTGGTCGTCCAAGAGCAAGTCGCTCCGCACGCGAAATGACGATGGTGGGAAGCAACCCAAAGAGTACCAATCCCAAACCTCTTCCACTTATACGCAACGCCCTGGATTCCTCCCCAATGGACCGCGGTTCATGGGCCGGGACGTGCTCCGATGCCAACTTGAACGCCCCAATGCCTTTGCTCAGTGGCTGACTTAGCGCAGGTACTATGGAAACAGTCACGCCGGCAGTGAAGCAGGCACACCGTCCCCCGTCGACGCCGAGCTGAACAAGCTCTTCGATTCGCTGCGAAGTATGTAACCCCATTTTCCGACGCTGTATTGGAGCCAGCATGGTGCTAACCTGATGGCCAGCCAAGGAGGATCCTGCTGATACCCTTGGTGTCGAATCTACCAGTGCATACCTGGTCGAGAAGCTCGGCGTTAACATTGAGAATGCTGAGCCCTTCATCGTCATGGAAATCGTGCAGGCCCCTGCTATTGGCAGCATCACTCGCAAGGGTTTCGTCGACGGCTGGAAGGGTCAGAAGTACGTGGAAGCGATGCCCTTCTTTCCTTGCAACGACTGACTGTTTTCTCAGCGGCCCTGTCACGATCCATGAGCAAGCTAGCCGTGTGAAGGCTCTCTCCTCGTCGCTTGCCAGTGACCGGGCACTGTTTAAGAGGGTGTACCGGCACACATTCCTCGCGGCCAAGGAGCAGGACCAGAAAGCCATCAGCCTCGAGTACGCACTCATCTACTGGGAGACGCTCTTCACGAACCCAGGCCTGGCATGGACATCATTCGGCCACGACTGGCTGGGCCTCTGGAAAGAATACCTGTCGGCCCACTGGACACGTTCGATCAACAAGGACATGTGGAACCAGACTCTGGAGTTTGCCTACAAGACCCTGGAGGATGGCACTCTGACCTTCTGGAGCGAGGATGGTGCCTGGCCTAGCGTCATTGATGACTTTGTGGCATGGTGCCGTGATACCAAGGGCATCAAGGCCGAGCAGATGGATACGGACGCTTAGGCAACTCGGCATATCCATCTCAAGGGAAGTGTCCTGTCGAGCCTGGGACAGGCTATTGCGAATCAGTGGCGCCGGGGATAGAGCTACATGGGGCGGTGCCTTTCAGGTCATGCCACGAGTCTGCGTCGAACCGGCAGTGGCGTAGCCATGCCTACACTCAAGCAGATACGATGGGGCTGGCATGAAGGAGATCGCGCGCCAGATTACTCCCCAGTGACGGGAGTCACCATCTCTCACGGGCAATCCGGGTGCCCGTTGATCGGTCTCTGACGTAGCGCAGCGGTGTGGTCACCTTGCGCGAGAGGTGTAAATCGGAGTAGAAACAGACATGCATCACGTTCTCAACCCTTTGGCGAACCGAATCGTAGTATCAGATGACGTTCACATCCAGTGTTCTATCAAATCCCGGGCTTGGTGAGCTTCCCAAATATGTTGTACATTCCACGCCGTGTCGTCCAATCCGGCGCCCTTGTGCGCCGGCAACCGGCTGGATCTCTCGACGTCTAATCGTACATCGGCCAAGCCCGAGGTTACTCTGGCCCAGAAGACCGCCATCGAGGCGAGGGATCCGTGTCTATTGCCGTCCCCCCCCCCCCCCCCCCCCCCCCCGGGTTTCCGTATCGCACACGTGCCTGCGAGCAGCTTCTTTCCGCGCGCGGTGGTCGTGGTAATGCGGTTGGGATTGTTTTCGAGGTGCTTGCCATTCTCACATCGCACCTAGGCTTCCCGGATGTCCCACTTGATGGCGCCGTACTTTGCCATTGTCTCGAGCTTGTTGTTGCCGACCTTGACGTGGGCGGTGCGGACGACACGGGGGTCGAGGTTGATGGTGTTGCGCATCTCGAGGTGCGTCTTGCTGGAGGCGTCGTAGCGCATGACAAAGTGGTGGCCGGTCTTGTGCTTCATCTGGGAGGCCGTCACGGGACGGGGGAGGAGGAAGACGCCCCAGTTGGCGATGCCGCGGATGACGCCGCCGTTGCGGAGGATGATCTGGCCGGCGGTGAGGGCGATTCTGGGAGAGGTTAGTTAGTCGGACGGGTTCGGTTTCTGGAGGTGGTGTCGGTGGTGTCGGTCGGAGGGGGGGATCGGGGGTGGTCGTACTCCTTCACCTCGGCGACGCTGCCGGAACGAACCTGGGCTGGTTAGCAGGGCGGTCTCGGGGGAAGGGATCGATGGGTGGTGACGTACTACTGCTACAAGTTCGTACAGCATGGTGGCGGCGACATTGACGATTTGCTATGTCGAGTTGTCTGGAGTTGATGGCGCGAGGCCGACAGCTTGACCAAAAATTGGGATCCCCAATCGCGACGGGGATTCGCCGCGGTGGGGCGGCCGTGTCAGTCGGAAGCGCACTGTATATGTACTGTGACGCGGTTGTCGTGGACGTCAGGGGGTCTGTCTGCGACTTTAGAGTGGGTTCAACAATTCGGTTTAACGGTGGTATCGTGAGTTGATATTTGTTATGTGTAACAGTATGATACAAAATTGGTACAGCGCTATCTACCCGGGCCATATAACCAGGCAAAGGCCTAGATCTGCTCCTTTCGCAGGGCCTGCCACATCCTCCACGGCAGCTTCCAGCTCGCCCTGACCGCAAAGGGATCAAAGTTGTTGCTCTCGAGGTTGCGGAGATACTCTTGCGCCGGCACTGCGTCGAGAAGGACGCCGAAGCCTCGCCGGATGTCTCGCGCCGTGTCGTTCTCGGCCTCGCCGACATCGTACATGTGCCCGTCCTCGCCCTGGTGCTCAAACTCGTGCCCCGGGCCTTCGCCCGCCTTGAGACTCTTGAGCATCTCTCTCGCCGTGATCAGGTGGTCGTTGGCCCTCGTTGCCACGGTGAAGATGGCATCTTGGAAGCCCTCTGCATTTGGTCCCTGGCGGTACACGTCCTCTTCTCGGACTCCTGCCTCCGCCAGGACATCCAGCGGGAGCAGCAGGACAGGCTCTCTCCCGCGACCGACAATTTTGCCGCCATCTGGTGCTCTCTGCGGGGCTGCCAGGACGGGCACGCCCCTGAGCACAGCGACGATGCCGGCCGCCTTGCCAATGTGACTGGCCAGATGGTCCATGTGCATGCTCTGCATCGGCATGGCCGCGAGCGTGGCATACATCAGTGTCGCGTACGTATTCTCTCCATAATCTTCCAGGGCTGAGAGGGAGACAAAGGGCCGGTTGTCCATGTGCTTCTCTCTCGTCTTGATCACCCGCTGGACCCAGAACTTCATCGAACTGGCGGCGGACCGGGACTGCGCCCGCTCGCGCAGGTCTTCGAGCGCCCGGTGCAGAAGGATACAGATTGGTTCGGCTGGGGGCGTGCCGGCAAAGGTCTTGTCGATCGACTCGCGCCAAAATTGCATGCGCATGTGGCCGATGGTGGGGTTCGAGACGGTTTCTGGCAGGCGAACGAGCTCGAGGTTCAGGGCGCGCAGGGCGAGGTAGACGTCGCGGACCCGCGAAGGGACGAATCGCTGGATGAGGTGCGCATCGTAGTCGCTTTGCCTGCAGAGGGATGCATTAGGTCTGGCGGAGGTATAGATTCAGGCTGGATGTGTCTCCTACTGGATCTGACGCTGACAATATGCCTTGGCCTTTTCGACGTCTGCGCCTGTGACGATGCTTCTCCTCGTACCGGGAACGTGCTGCTGCCGAATAGACACCCGAGCAAGCCTCTTCAGGCCATGGCTCAACGGTTGTGGTCGATTCATTCAAGTGACGGTCCGGAACATGTGGCCCATCTCGAGTTTGCCAATGGGCATGTCGCGATTTCCAAAAGGCCGCCGAGACCCTTCTACTTTCTGTCTGAGCTTCTTCCTCCAGCGCGCGCCCGCGCCCCGTCCAAAAAAAAAAGAGGACCACTAGCAGTGCGATTGCCGAATTATGACGTCCGACACTGTGAGACACCCCTGAGATTTTTAATGGCAAAGGAGCGAAGTCACATGATCACCCGACACGCCCAGGCGCGCTTTCTTTGATCATTCGCGTCTTCCGCCTGACGCGGGACGGACATCGTGTCGTGCTGCTGCCAGACCCCCCGCCACATGAATCTTCCGCGGGACCAGAATCACCCGCGAGACCTGCCCGACATGGACGACTACACAGACCACGACTCATCAGAGCCACCTGCCAAGCGGCCACGCTTTTTCGACGGCCGCGGCCGCAGCCACGAAGACGAAGATGGCATGACCGCAAGCTCCATTGAAGCCGTGCCGCTACGACTCAACGACTCCACGGACGTCGCTTCGATATCGAACACTGCAGAAGAACCCAAAGATGTGCCGAAATCATCGCCCGCCCCTCCAAGAGAACCCCTACTCGAGCAGCCGGTCGAACATGCCTCGAATCGCTCCCCTTCCCACAACACTTTCGACCAGGGAACCTTTGAGAGCTTCATCGGGGATAAGATCGATGTCGAGACCTTGAATATCCTCCAAGACAAATGTGGCACCGACCTAGAGCGCGCGATCAATATGTACTTTGATGGGACATGGAAGAAGTTTCGGAAGCAAGGAGGCAGTGTTCGCGCACCCGCAGCAGCGCCTCCTACAGCGCCTGCGAGACCAAAATTAAGCCCACACGCCTCCAACCTCTCCAAGATGCCCGGCTTCCGCTATGTTGGTGCACTTGGTGCCGAGGGCTGGGTTACAAGAAGCGGGAGCTGCGTTCTACAACATGGAGACCCGATCCTGATCCAGCGACAAAAGATCGAGGTACCGACGCCTAAGGGAAAAGGTGCCGGCCGCAAGTCCGCCATGGCGAGAAGGGTGGACATTGTTGTCAAGATTACAAACCACGCCGGCGTCGAAATCGGACGACTCGACAGCGAAGCTGCCATCTGGGTCTCCACGCTTATCGATCAGAAGATCTGCAAATTTGAAGGAACCTGCGTCTATGCTCCGGAAGTGCTCCGAACCAACGACACCATCTTCATCCAGCTCCATTGCTACCTCCTACCCTCGGCCTTCAAGAACAATGCCTTTACCGACGCCGAGGAAGATCGGCCAACGAGCTTGTTCGACCGAGACGAAACGACAAAGGAGAAGGAACTCCGTCTGCGACAAGTTGCTCTGGTCAAGCTCCTGCAGGAGGTCAACCTGGAGCCTACTCGAACTAATTCCTCATCGGAACGACGAAAAGAACTCCTAAAGGCCGCCGAGAGAGACGAGCAAAAGACCAAGGAAGCAGAAAGGCTCAAAGCATCGCAACCATCAACACAGAAAAATGGAGGATCTTCTCCACCGTCCGAGGAAGCTGAGGACGGCGTGGAACTGGAGCAGGACCAGCTTGACACGCTATACCGAAAAGCTCAGTCATTCGACTTCAACACGCCAGAAGCCGAGCCCGCCGACACCTTCGCTCTGAACCTGCGACCATACCAGAAGCAAGCGCTGCACTGGATGTTGTCCAAGGAAAAAGACCTGAAGAGCCACCGCGAACCCAGCATGCATCCTCTATGGGAGGAGTATACATGGCCAATCAAGGACGTGGATGGCAAGGATCTACCAGTCGTGGAAGAACAAACCTGCTTCTATGTCAACCCATACTCAGGCGACCTGTCGCTGGAATTCCCTAAGCAGGAGCAGAACTGTCTGGGCGGCATCCTCGCAGACGAGATGGGTCTGGGAAAGACCATTCAAATGCTGAGCCTGGTCCACTCGCACCGCGCAGACAAGGCTGAAGAAGCCAGAAAGGCAGCGAACTCTACGTCTTCAGTCGACGGGTTTGCTCGTCTGACATCCAGCCCAGCAACCGTCCTGCCGGCCCCTTGCACCACGCTGGTCGTAGCGCCCATGTCCCTCCTCTCGCAATGGGCGAGCGAAGCGGAAAAGGCCTCGAAGGAGGGGACGATCAAGACGATGATGTACTACGGCGCCGACAAGGCGAGCAACAACCTACAGGCCATGTGTTGTGCTGCGAGCGCGGCATCTGCCCCCGACATTGTTATCACCAGTTACGGCGTCATTCTATCCGAGTTTCAACAGCTCATGGCCTCCAAGGGGAACAAGACGTTCCACAACGGCATCTTCTCACTCAATTTCTTCCGAGTCATCCTGGACGAAGGTCATCATATCAAGAACAGACAGTCCAAGACGGCAAAGGCCTGTTATGAGATTGCCGCGGAGCACCGATGGGTCTTGACGGGCACGCCTATCGTCAACAGGCTGGAAGATCTCTTCAGTCTCGTCCGCTTCCTGCGGGTCGAACCGTGGAACAACTTTTCATTCTGGAAGACTTTCATCACAGTGCCTTTCGAGTCGAAGAACTTCATGCGGGCCCTCGACGTTGTGCAAACGGTTCTGGAGCCCCTTGTCATCAGACGAACCAAGGACATGAAGACACCAGATGGCGAATTACTTGTACCGCTGCCTCCGAAGATTGTCGAAGTTGTTCACGTTGAGCTGAGCGAAACGGAACGTGCCATCTACGACCTCATCTTCCTCCGCGCTAAGGAGACATTCTCGCAAAACGTCGAGGCCGGAACAGTCATGAGGGCATACACAAGCATCTTTGCACAGATCCTGCGGTTGCGCCAGACTTGTTGCCACCCCTTGCTGGTCCGGAATGCAGATACTGTTGCTGATGAAGAGGAGGCCGGCGCCGCAGCCGATTTGGCCTCGGGCCTTGCAGACGACATGGACCTTTCGACCCTGATCGCCAACTTCTCGGCCACGGCAGATGAGGAGGACACCAACCCCAACGCATTTGGCGCACACATCCTTGGCCAGATCCGCGACGAAGAATCCAGCGAGTGCCCGATTTGCGCCGAGGAGCCCATGATTGATCGAACGGTCACTGGCGGGTGCTGGCATTCGGCCTGCAAGAAGTGTCTGCTGGATTATATGAAGCACCAGACAGACCATGCCAAGATCCCGACGTGCCCCAATTGCCGAGCTGTCATCAACTATCGCGACTTGTTCGAGGTTGTAAGGCATGACGACGATCCGGACATGTTTGATCGGCCAAAGATCACCCTTCAGAGATTGGGACGGGGCACATCATCAGCCAAGGTCGGGGCTCTCATCAGCTCTCTGCGCTCTTTGCGGCGAGAGAACCCAAATATGAAGTCGGTGGTGTTCAGCCAGTTCACCTCGTTCCTGAGTCTGATTGAGCCCGCCCTGGCCCGCTTCAACATGAAATTTGTTCGTCTTGACGGCACGATGGCTCAAAAGGCCCGTGCCGCTGTTCTCGACGAATTCCAGAACTCAGACCAGTTCACGATTCTGCTGATCAGTCTCCGGGCTGGTGGAGTGGGACTCAACCTCACCTCCGCCAAGAGAGTCTACATGATGGATCCGTGGTGGAGTTATGCCGTCGAGGCGCAGGCCATCGATCGTGTCCACCGCATGGGACAGGAGGACGAGGTCAAGGTGTACCGATTCATCGTCCAGGGGAGCGTAGAGGAGAGGATGCTCCGTGTGCAGGAGCGGAAGAAGTTCCTGTGAGTATCCCTGAACGCTTTTGCCTGACTTTTTATCTGACCATCACAGCGCCACATCCCTGGGAATGATGAGCGACGAGGATAAGAAGCTGCAGAGGATCGAAGATATCAAGGAGCTCCTCAGCTATGATGCGACGAGTAGCCGATAGATGGTATTATGTTGGGCGGCATTTGTCTGGAAGTGGGAGTTTGGGAGGAGGTTTTGGGCCATGCTGCACAGGTCTCATGGCCCGTGAATACATTTCGGCGGGCAATTTGTCATTCCTTCTCAAAGTGGAAGATTTGGTGCTGTTTGCCCCTGAAGCCTTGAACCGTCCCGTGATTTCCTCTGGTTTTGGCTCCTGCCTCAGGGTCAGTCTGATTCACCCCTGACTCCTGACTCCTGCACCTGATCACAACCACAAGCCCGAAAAGATCCCACGGGCAAAGAGCACCACAACCACAAAGCGTCAGAACAAAACAAAAGGCACCGCCTGCACTTTTTCTCGTTGTGCTATCGCAGAGCCCGTTTGTTTTCTCATGTGCAATTACCGCTACCTAGGTACATCCCACCTTTGCTCGTCGCCCACCACTCTACAACCCATCCTGGCAACTACTGGCTCGTCCAACTTTGCACAACAAATGGACTCCATCATCAAGACGCTTCGAGGCCTCAGACTCGGCAAGAGCAACAAATCCCACGCCCCAGAGAAACCACCACGACGCACCAACGAGGCGCATGCCGCTAAAGATACCAGCAAAGAGGCCGATGAACTGCTTCGCATCCTGGCAGCCAACCTCATCAGCTATGCCCTCCGAAAATACCTGTCCTCAGCCCACAACAAGAAGCGCATCGCGTCAGGAGGCGTGGAGATTGACCATGTCATCCTGCAAGCTATCGGAGAAAAGGTCCTTGAGAAGGTGCTCCAAGCCGTGTGTGCCGCCGCGCAGGCGCCAGAGAAACAAGAGAGGTCAACATCTGCGGAGAGGCGGAGAAAGAGAAGGATTCAAGATGAGCGTCGCCGGCCTGGACGACGGCACTCCCGATCTCGTTCTCTATCCGCAGAGAGGCGGAGACGAGAGCGACGCCATCGACAGGATCGCAACAGTCCGAGGCGCGAGTCACATGCCAACAACCCGAGCATCACCATCACGCCGCCGGACGATCACCCTCCAAAGGCTCCAGAAGCAACAGGCCCAGAAGCGAAGGGCACAGACGCTCCTTCATCGTCGTCTTCGCATCGCTCAAGTCGGCGCAGGGTCACAAGGGCAGATTGCGCGCAGAACATGGTACCCCTCGACGACCTGCGAGAGGGTTTGGAGGAGCTCTCAGCGAGACTGATTGAGCTGAGTGCGAAGGCTGCTCTTCCCGAGGGCCGTACCGCGCAAGAAGATTGCGACTTTTACGAGAAATTCGTCGAAAAGTCGGGGCCGGTGCAGGATGTTATCGGGGAGGTGCTGGGCAAGATACGGGAGATAGAGGAGGGTGAAGCGGCGCATGGCAAGGGGAAGGGCAAGGCAAGCAGCAGGTGATACGATGGATGAAGTTATGATACTCAGACTTGGTGGTTTTGTATGATTCATAGAGAGTAGACTACATCTATCCAATTGCTCTTGGCACCCCTGGACGGACCTCATACAGCCTGAATGACCTCTTGGTAAATCGGCTCCTGAGCCATCACAACCCCACGCTCCCTCCCTCTTCTCACCGTCTCCAAGGTAAAGTCTCCCAGATCAACGATCCTCGTACCCCGCTTCCTGCGCTTCTTGGACCTCGACTTGCCGGAAGATCCGAAGCAGCCCCCTCTGTTTCTCACCTTTCGCTTCTTGGATCGATGCTTTCGCCTCCTCCGCACGATGTGGACGGCGCCATCTGTCATCGGTTCGTTGACTACGATGAAGGGTTCCGAGCCTGCAACGGGTACATGCGGGACTTCGATGGCAGGGAGTACTTCGACTGGTGGTACGTCGTTAATAACCACGGCTGGAATCTGGGTATTTGCCCCATTTCCGTCGACGTTAATGATCTCTGGGAAGTCGACACCCGGGACGCCTGAGCCATTGGTCCCATGGCATTCGACGACGCGGTATGAGCTGCACTCTCGATGTCTTCTCGTCCGCTTGTGCTTGCGTTTTGATTTCCTCGAGTGGCGCTTTATTCTTTCGTGGCGGTGTTCATGTTTATGTCCATTTTCGCAGTGGACTCGCACCTCGCCCAATTCCAGGTGCGAGCCTTTCTTACAGCGGCGTTTCTTGGTGCTTGAGGGGGCGAGCATCTGGCTGCAGAGAAGGTAGACGAGACCGAGGATGATGAGGCTGCCGATGACGAGCCCGATGACCAGTCCTATTTTGCTGTTCTCTTCAGCGTCACGGCGGAGAAGGACGGGCATTTCCGCGGTGCGCTTGGGGGTTTTGGGGTCTACATGGGTGGTCGGCCCTAGGAGGCGGATTTATAGGGGGAGGCATGGTTGAGGTGGGTGAAGTGCTTGATCGCATGGCCAATGACTCCCAGGGCTGGTTTGTATGGCATCGTCGTAAGCGTAGCAGAGTACGACGGAGGGGCGTTTCATGGCATGTTTGGAGTCTGGAATACACGGAGCTCGCCCTGATGACGCTTGGGGAGAGGAAGCACAGGGGCAAACTTTTGGCAAAAGGCCAAACATGATGGTAACGTGTTTTGAAGAATGCGAATTTATGCTTGAAATCGGACGTCAAAGGTGATGCTTCTCCCGTCGCGCGGATTTAGCAGACCGGACTGTGGTAGCACAAGCGATCTGAAGTTCGCTTCGTTAGTGTCCAACCCAAATCTGACGTACAGATGATGACCCCGGGGAAGACATACCTTGAAAAGTGCAATTTTGAACGTAGCTGGCCGGGAAAACGCGCATACAGTAGACGGTGGCACTTTCGTGGAGGACATGAGCCGCTCTGTATGAGACCTGGAAAGTGGTGATGATGCAGGCGATAGCGCTGGGAACGACCAAGGGCAGGTAGTCGCCCGATCCACATTGACAAGAAGTGAGGGTGCAGTTACAAATGGGGAGAACCCATGAGACGGTGTGTTGAATTCAGAGTCAGGCTACCTAGGCAGATCGCGACGCTTCCACGGATCTTGGCGTCGCGTCGATCCCAGCCGTGCCAGACAATGCCCCAATTCAACCCTCACGTAGACAGAAACGCTGCTTTGCGCAAGTCGATAACATGATCGATGGCAAACACTGCGCGGGCAATCATATCCTGACAAACTTCGTGCAGCCCTTGTATCCTGGCAAATCCCATCCATCACAACGCTCCTCCGTCGGGCAGCTTCCACCACTCCGACTCCGCCGGGCTCTGGTTGTCCTCCACAGTCTCTTTCTCGTTGTCGTCGTCGTAGGCGTTCTGGCTGTGCTGGAGAAGAGTTAGCGAAGAATGAAGATGGAGGCATGGTGTTCATGTGATCTTACAACGAGGCGATAATCGTGGGCGAGGAGAGTGACGGCGTCGGCAATACGGGCGGACACTGCGGCTGTCTTCTTTGCAGAGCGCGCGACCTCGACGACAGAATTGGCAATCTGAAGGTTGGTGTTGCCGTTCTCCTGAGTGGCGCGCGCAATAATGCGCATGCTGTGCGCCAAGCTCTGCATGCTGGCAGCCAGGACGATGAGAGGGTCGCCAACGACGGTCGCAGTGCCGTTGGAGACGGCCTCGGCAACATCCTCCATAGGCTCGCGGTTGTAGGAAGTGCTCTTGTTGGCCTGGGGAAGAGGGGTTTCGCTGAGAGGGGTCTTGACAGCAGCAGGCAGTTGATCAGTGACTGGC
This sequence comes from Plectosphaerella plurivora, assembly GCA_020726575.1. Taxonomy (NCBI): domain Eukaryota; kingdom Fungi; phylum Ascomycota; class Sordariomycetes; order Glomerellales; family Plectosphaerellaceae; genus Plectosphaerella; species Plectosphaerella plurivora. Next base: position 336,639 of record JAGSXJ010000030.1, read on the forward strand.
TGACCAGTTTGGAGTGTGCCCTGGAGGCGTGCCGTCTTCCTGGCGACAGCCGCGTTGTTCAGCTTCACGTAGGACTCAGTGAACAGCTTCTATCATGAAGTCAGTCAACTTGTCCAACTTTTCAACGATGGTCCAAAGACAACGGGGTCTTGTGTTTCTTACCTAGGCCCAATGGTCTCCACCAGAAGCAAGGAAGCGATCGCGAGCCTTGCGGTACTTGATCCAAACTGGCTTCAGGTCGCTGTCGAGTGGAATGCACTCGGCATCAGACGTTCCAGAAAAGCCGAAGCATCGACCACACTTGTTCGTATCTGCCACAACGTGAGTGAGAATTGGAGATGCGAATCGTCAGTGCATCTACTCACCGGTGTTGACATGCTCGCAGATGGGCTTGATCAAGACGTGTTGGGGAGATGCCCAGGTCAAACGCGGCTTCAATTTGCCCGAGCCGATGTGGATGAAGCAGGGGCTCGCAGGGGTCCTGGTTTGTCTTGTACTCAAAACCCTTGGCGCAGATGAGAGAGTCTTTGTGAGGCTGGAAAAGAATGGGCCTGTGGATTCCATTCTCATCAAGGTTTCGGTGATGGGGGGGAACGAGGACGCGGCTGCTGCCCAGCGGGCGGAAGCTCGACTTGCCACCGTCCATGGTCGTGGGGGCGGGCGTGATGGGTGTCGATCCGATTTTTCCTTCCCGGTGGTTGAAGATGAAAAGGAAAGAAGCGTGGGCGTGACTGAATGCCTTTTTATGGTGGCACTGATTTTGCGCGTGCCGTTGTGTCGCCCAGGCACGTCAGGGTTGAAAAACATGGATGCCATTTTAAAGGGGCGACAGTCACGTGTTGGTGGTTAGGCAGCCGCGCTAACAGTTGCCCGCGAATTCCAGTTGCCTCGCAATTCAGGGGCAGTCGCCTAGAAGACCCTAGGACCGACAACACGACCAAATCAGTGACGCACTTCAACCTCCTGCGACATGGAAATCCCAGAGAAGCACTTGAATCTTAGGCGACCTTGTGCGTTGGCTACCTCCCAGGCCAGCAAATTGCATCTTCTCTTCGCCACTGCTCACACGATGATGGAATCTGGTAGAATAATCTAGAACTCTTCGCCATTCAATTACATTAGATACTAATAGGATAGGTGGTACAAATATTGCGGTACAAGTGTTACACGGCCAAGAAGTAGAAACGGCCCATTGTCAAACTGGTGGTTTTCGTACAAAGGAAAAGAGAGCGACGACCCCTGTTGTCGGGGTGCGGACATTCTGAGACTGACATAGGAAAGAAATAGTAGAGGCAGGGCAAGGTGCGCGTGCTCTTAGCCGATGATGCCCAAGACAGTACATCTGCCGTTGTTGCAAGTCATGGGGAAGATGCACGGCACAATACCGAAGAGACCGCCGCACGATGTGCCGGAGCCGCCAGACGATGCACTCGAGGCAACGCAAGTGCCAGCCGTGCACGTCTGGCTGCTCGTGCAGGCGTTTCCAAGACGGCCACAGTTGGCGCGGTCTGTCTGGAGGTTGACCGTGCTCTGAGCCGCCGAGGTAGCTGCTGCAGCGGCGCTCGTGGCGACGGCCGCAGGTGTCGGGACCGCAGCCGCCGTGGTTGGCACGGCGGCGGCCGAGGGAGAAGGTGCAGCGACTGTCGTGGCGGCCCTGACAGACGAGGACTGCACAACTGGTGCCACTGAAGTCGTGGGAATGACGGCCGCCACTGAAGTTGTTGGGACCACGGCGGCGACGGAAGTGATCGCCCTTGAGGTTGTGGCAACAACAGGTACGACTGATGTAGTTGGGATGATTGCAGCCACTGAAGTCGTAGGGATCACGGCGGCGACCGAAGTCGTAGGGACCACGGCGGCAACCGAAGTGCTTGCCCTCGAAGTCGTGGCAACGACAGGTACGACTGAAGTGGTGGGGATGATCGCAGCCACCGAAGTAGTAGGCTGGACCACGGCCGTTGAGCTTGCGGCCACGACAGTAGGCACGTTCACCAGAGGAGTAGTGGCGCCCGCGCCCGCGATACCAAGACCCTGAACCGTGCCAGTAGCGGCAGTCAGAGCTGTGGTGACGCCGGCGATCGCAGCCGTAGTCGGGACAACGGCAGCAGTGGTGGTGGCTGCAGCGGCGACGGTGGTCGTAGGACGAGAGCTTGAGGAGGCCGCAGCGGGAGCAACGCAGATGCCGTTCTGGCAGATCTGGTCGCCCAAGCAGATGTTGAGAAGCCTGCCACAGTTGAGCCTGTCGTTGAGGAGAGTGAGAACACCACCGGCGGCAGCTGTGGTCGTAGGAACACCAGCGACCACCGCAGTGGTGGGAAGACCGGCAGCGGCCACCGTAGTGGGAACAGTGACAGCAGCCGTTGTAGGAACGCCAGCAGCACCCAGGTTTGCAGTGGGAACACCGGCAACGACCGTGGTGGAGACTCCAGCGATGAGTGTCGTGGTGGGAAGGCCAGCGACAATGGTGGTGGACACACCGGCAATAATCGTGTTGGTTGGTACGCCAGCAATGATCGTTGTTGTCGGAACACCAGCAACAATTGCCGTGGTAGGAAGGCCGGGAATGGCCACCGTCGTGGGGATGATACCAGCGATTACCGTCGAGAAAATGCCAGCGATGCCCAGGCCGCCGACAGTAGGTACAGTGGCAATGGTCGCCGCTGTGGGAATACCAGAAATGATGGTCGTGGTGGGAACTCCTGCAATGATTGCCGTGGTAGGAATACCGGCAATGGTCGCAGTTGTGACGATTCCAGCAACTCCAGTGATGAGTGTAGTCGTGGGCAAGCCGGCAATGATGGTAGTCGAAGGAAGACCGGTGGCGACAATAGTTGTTGCGGGAACACCGGCGATGGTTGCAGTGGTGACAATACCAGCAGCTCCAGTAACGAGAGTCGTGATGGGAAGACCAGTAGCGATGACAGTCGTTGCGGTGCCAGCAGCAGCGGTTGCGGCCGTGGCCGGGGCAGCGGTGCTCGTGAGAGCCGTGACGCCGACGTTGACGCAGAGACCGTTCTGGCAGTTTTGAGTCGACAGACAGATGTTGCCGATGCGGCCGCAGTTGAGACGATCCGTCAGGAAGTTGAGAGCGGGCGTGGTCGAGGTAGGAACAGCAGGTGCGATGGCTGCGCCGGCCGTCGTCGTCAGAAGAGTCGTGGCAAGGCCAGGCGTGTTGAGGGCGGCGGCGGTAGTTGTTGCGGCATTGGCAGGGGCTGACGCGACGCAAGCGCCGTTCTGACAGATCTGGCTCGCTCCACAGATGTTCAAAAGCCTGCCACAATTGATTCTATCGTTCAGGAGATCCAGAGCACCTCCGAGGAGACCGCCTGTTCCTGGCGCGACCGACGTGACGACGGGAATCGAGGCAAGGATCGTGGTAGGAAGAGCCACGGCTGTGGTGGGAACTGCGGGCAGAACCGTGGTCAGAGTAGCGAATGTCGGTACGCCAGCAAGGTTGGTCGTAGGAACGAGTACGACGGCCGTGGTGGTTGGAAGTACAGCGCTGGGCGTCTGGATAGCAATTGTCGAGGTTGGCAGGGCCACAGCGGTGGTAGGAACACCAACGGTTGGTGCTGTGAGGGCACCTGCAGCTGTCGTAGTGGCCACAGACCCGGCAGCAACGCACTGTCCGTTGCGGCAGACCTGACCGAAGAGGCAGATGTTGAGAAGTCTTCCGCAGTTGAGGTTGTCCGTGAGCAGGTTGAGGGCGCCGCCGACGATTCCGACGCTGGTCGTCGGGATAAGAGCTGTGGTCGGTAGGACCACAGTGCCAGAAGGAACGAGACCAACCAAACCGCCAGAGCCGGTGGTGAGAAGGCCGGACACAAGGCCGGTGCCAGTAGGAAGGACACCGACGAGAGTGCCGGATGGAAGGACTCCTGTGAGAGGGCCAGTTGTGACAAGACCGGTGAGAACACCAGTTCCAGTCGGAACGACACCAGAAAGAACGCCAGTGGCAGCTGTGATAAGACCAGTTCCGGTTGCGATGAGGCCAGTGCCAGTCGTGACAACGCCAGAAACAGCAGCAGTGGAAGCAGCAGTGGACGCAACACACTGGCCGCTGCGGCAAACTTGGTTCAGTCCGCAAATGTTCAGGAGCCTGCCACAGTTGAGACGGTCGTTGAGCAGGTCCAGGCCACCAGCAAGGAGACCGCCAGCGCCGGCTGTCGTGATGACGTTGAGCGTGGTTGGGCCGGTCGAGGGGAACGAGACAATGGTGGGTGCATTCGTCGTGATGGATGCGGCGGCAACACATTGACCGCTGCGGCACACCTGGCCGAACAAACAAATGTTCAGAACGCGGCCACAGTTGAGGTTGTCCGTGAGAAGGTCAATGATGGTACCCGCCGGGGTCTGTGTCGTTGTCGGGGGCAAGGTGCCAGTCGGGAGCGCGGTGCCGGTTATGGAGGCTGAAGGCAGGGCGGCACCTGGCGCAACACAGACGCCGTTGCGACACACCTGACCGAAGAGACAGATGTTGAAGAGTCTTCCACAGTTGAGAGAATCGCTCAGGAAATCGACCGCGCCTGCTGGAAGCGACGTGGTGCTGCCCGTGCCAACGATCGTGCTCGCACCGCTGATGACAGGAACGGTGCCGGTACCTGTCGCGCCCTCGGGGGTGACACACGCACCGACGCGGCAGATTTGGATACCGGTACAGACCCTTCCGATTCCACCGCAGTTGAGGCTGTCGGTGAGCAGGTCGCGGGTGCCAGAGAGGAGACCTCCGCTCTGGAGGAGAGTGCCTCCTGCGCCAGGGCCCAAGAGACCGTCGAGAACGCCGGTGCTGACACCACCCACGGAGCCATTGACGAGGCTGCCGACTACACTGGGCAGCAGGCCACCACCAGCGGCGGTACCATTGCCCAGGAGGCCTGTGATGATGTTGGGAATGATGCTGCTGATGTTGCCAGTGTTGAGGTCGCCGATGAGCTGCGGCAGGATGGCTCCCACGTTGGTGGCCGTCCCATTGACGAGGACCTGGCCACCGTCACTGCCAGGGATGAGACCCGGAGCCGAAACGTTGACCTGTTGGCTGGGATCACCCGTAGCGCCGCCAATGGCCGGGCCTCCGAGCAAGCCGTCGATAAGACCAGGCACGACGGCAGGAAGATGGACATTGCCAACGTTGTGCAGGAGGTCAGGAATGATACCACCCGAGTTGGCCGTGCCGTTGCCCAAGAGACCGTTGACGAGATCCGGGATGATGTTGCTGATGTTTCCGTTGGCCACATTGTTCAAAAGGTCAGGAATGAGGCCGCTGCCCTGGGGGCTCGAGACGATGTTGTTGCCTGTGATGTTCATGCCGCTCGTGCCGGGGCCCAGAAGATGATCGATAAGGCCGGAGACAGCAGCACTGGCGTTGGTATTTCCAAGGTTGCCCATGAGGCCTGGCACAGCAACACCGTCGCTGACATTGCCGCCGATGATGCCGCTGATGAGAGCAGGAATCTGCTGTGTCAGGTTGCCAATGCCGAGGGTCGCGAGGGCATCAGGGATTGAGGGGATCGTTGTGTTGACGTTGGGACCAGGGGCCACAACTCCCGGAAGAACACCGCTGATGCCGCCGGGGCCTGCGGTCGAGCCAATGAGGCCGGTGGTGAGGTTCTGCAATAGACCTCCGCCGTTGATGAGACCACCCGTGATGGTCGTGCCAGTGCCGGCGCCGGTGCTGCCGTTGCCCAATACCGTGTTGACCAAACCAGGGAGTGTGCTGTTAGCAGCGCCCGAGGCGATAGAGCCCAGGATGTCGGGAACGCTGAGCTGTCCACCGTTTGTGCCGTTGCCGAGGAGGCCGTCCACGATGGCGCCCAGAGTGCCGTTGGGTCCGATCATGCCGCCAATAATGTTGGGGATGTTGGCGCCAAGATCGCCGACGGAAACATTGGCGACAAGACCTGGGAGTATACCGCCGCTGCTGTTGCCGAGGGTGATGTTACCGATGAGGCTGCCAGAAAGTGACGGTAGCAGGGCTCCCAAGCCACCTCCTGTCGTGGTGTTGACGTTGACACCGACACCAAGGCCGAGGCCACCTCCACCTCCAACAAGGTCGTTGATGAGGTTGCCGGTGGCTGTGTTGTTCGAGATGGCGCCGCCGATGATGTTCGGGATGTTGTTGACGGCGGGAGGAATGATGGTAGTGTTGCCTCCTGCGAGAGCGCCGTTGACAAGACCAGGGAGGCCGCCGATGATGGCTGGGATCAGACCAGCCGTGCCGTTGGCCAGAGTGCTGTTGTTGAGAGATCCACCGATGATGGCCGGGAGGTTGTTGACATCGACAGGCAGGAGTGTGGTGCCATTGTTGCCGACAGCACCTGTGATAAGACCGGGTAGGCTGTTGATGATCTCCGGGACGAGGACGGCTCCGCTGCCGGTGATGTTGGTGAGGGCTCCACCAATGACGGCAGGAAGGTTGTTGATGGCGGGCGGGAGGAGAGTGCCAGTGGCATTGCCCGATCCATTGACGCCGTTCAGTCCACCAGAGATGAGACCAGGCAAGTTGTCGATGATGACGGGGATGATAGCGGCAGCATTGCCGGTCAAATTGCCAAGCGACGTGCCAATAGTGGCAGGCAGGTTGTTGATGACATCTGGGACGAGGGTGGTTGTGTTGGTTCCAAGAGCGCCAGTGATGAGACCGGGAAGGTTGTTGATGATCTCTGGAATGATTGTCGCACCGCTACCGGTGAGGTTACCAAGCGAGTTGCCAATCGTGCCGGGCAGGTTGTTGATAGTATCCGGAAGAATGTTGCCAACCTGTCCACCGGCAGTCACATTGCCGAGCGCACCGTTGATGAGTCCTGGGAGATTCTGAATGATCTCGGGCAGGATCGTCGTGTTTCCGCCGAGGGCGCCGCCAATGACGGACGGGAGAGTGTTGATGGCATCGGGGATGACGAGATTCGTGCCGTTGTTGATGGCACCGTTGATCAACGCGGGCAGGTTGTTAACAATCTCCGGGATCAAAGTCGTCGTACCATTGACAGCTCCGCCAATGATGCCAGGCAGATCGTTGATAGCCCCGGGGATGACGACAGGGCTGCTGCCGTTGAGAGCACCGTTGATGAGGCCTGGCAGGGCCGCGATAATGCCAGGAACAGGAAGTCCGCCTGTGACATTGCCCAGGGATGAGCCAATGCTGCTGGGCAAATCGTTGATGGCTCCAGGCAGGATTGTGCCGGCCCCGGTGCCAATGGCGCCGTTGATGAGGCCGGGCAGGTTGTTAATCACTTCATTGATGGGGATGCCGTTGATGGGTGCAGAGCCGTTGCTCAAGCCTGATCCGATGTTGCCAGGCAGGTTGTTGATGGGCGCGGGCAAAATGACGGTCGACCCTGTGTTGATGGCTTCATTGATGAGGCCAGGGAGGTTGCTGACAATATCAGGGATGCTGATAGCACCACCGGTACCGCCAGCGCCGCCGGGAGCAGATGCGTTGTTACCGCCCAGCGCTCCACCGATGACACTCGGCAAGTTGTTGATAACATCGGGGATAAGGGGGCCAGGAGCGCCACCAGAGCCGAGGGAATCGCTGATGAGACCAGGGAGACCGGCAGCAAGGCCAGGAAGGTTAGGGACGGTCACGCCAGCTTGGTTGGTGAGGTTGGTGAGTGCGCCGGTGATGACGGTGGGAAGGGTCGTCGACAGGCCGGGCGCGATCTCGGCAGGGGTCAGATTGGTGGCTCCCTGGATCGCCTCACTGATGATGCCAGGCATGTTGTTGATAATACCGGGGAGTACGGTGCCAGGGATGGTGACATTGGGTGTCTGGCTGATGATGCCGGGCAAAGCGCCGGCAACGATAGGGATGATTTCAGACACGTTGATGTTCGGCAGGTTGCCGACCGCCCCCTCAACGATGGCGGGAATGTTTTCGATGATGCCGGGCAGGATAGTCTCGAGGTCGGGGATCGAGGTATTGCCGATCGAGGCGTTGACGAGACCAGGCAGGCTGTTCACAATCTCTGGGATGAGAACGGCGCCGTTGGAGCCGGGAGCCAAGCCGCCAGAGATAATTCCAGGGATATTGTTCACAATCTCGGGGAGGAGTGAGCCAGCTCCAGAAGAGCTGCCGTTGTTGATGACATCGTTGATCGCGCCGGGCAGATTGCCAATGACACCAGGGATGAGTGATCCAGCTGTTGTGCCGTTGGGAAGGCTGCCGATGAGGCTAGGAATGGTGTTGATGATGTCGGGGAGCAGAGTTGTGCCGTTCTGGGCGCCAGGGAGACCGACACCGCCACTAGGAAGACCCGTTCCACCGCCAGGAAGGCCTGTACCTCCGGTCGGTTGACCACCAAGGCCAGGGATGGTGCCGTTGGCGATACCATTGATGAGATCCGGAAGGCCTCCAACGAGGCCGGGCACAAGCGAGCCAGAGCCTTCTCCAGTTCCAATGGTGGAGTTGATGAGGCCAGGAAGCTCGTTGATGATGCCGGGAAGAATGCTGCCGCCAAGGCCAGTCTGGTTGCTGCTGGGCGAAGCACCGTTGATGATGTCGGGCAGACTGTCGATGAGGCCGGGAATGACACCCTCGCCTGTCGTACCGTTGGCGATAGCGCCACCGATGATACCAGGGAGCTGGTTCACAATGCCGGGCAAGATGTCGGCAGGAACAGTGGGCAGACCGGCGCCAGGGATGCCTGCACCAGGGTCGACGGGAAGACCTCCACCAGGAAGGCTAGTTGGGAGCGCACCAGGAAGACCAGTCGGGAGATCGATACCGGGCAGGCCAGTTGGGAGGCTGACACCGGGCAGACCTCCTGTGGGAAGAGCAGGACCGATACCAGGAAGTTCAAGACCCGGGAGTCCAGGGAGAGTCGTGTTGAGCGCTCCATTGATGATGCTAGGAATATTGTTGATGATGTCAGGGATGGCACCGCTTCCCTCGTTACCTGCGCCTACAGCACCACCAATGATGCTGGGCAGTGTGTTGATGATATCGGGAAGGATTGTGCCTGCGCCAGGGAGAGTGCCGCCACCAGGAAGACCTCCTCCTTCCCCTGTGGGAACGGCAGGAAGACCGGTCTGAGTGCCCGTGCCGCTACCGGGAAGACCACCCGTGCCAACGCCCGGGACGCCACCGATGGCGCCGTTCACGAGGTCAGGCAGGTTGTTCACGATGCCAGGAAGGACCGCGCCGATGCCTTCGGGACTATTGATGGCTCCGTTGACCGCATCGTTGATGACGCCTGGAACGTTGTTGACAGCCTCAGGAATAAGAGGGCCAGCCACCGAGCCAGGGTTGGAAACGCCGACGGCTCCCACGGTGTCGTTGAGAACACCAGGAAGCGTGTTGATGATGCCGGGGATAATAGCTGCGGAACCTCCGGTGAGGGCGTCGCTGATAACGCCGGGAATGTTGTTGACAGTATCAGGGAGGAGGGTACCAGAGCCAGGAAGGCCGCTGGGGATGACGCCGTCTGCGCCGGTGGACGGTGTACCGGCGACCGGAGCGAGAGTGTCGTTGATGAGACCAGGAAGAGCCCCTGCAATGCCTGGGATGATACCCGTAGCCGGGGACCCTTCAAGTGCACCGCTGATGACGCCGGGGATATTGTTGACGACGTCGGGAATGATGGTTCCCGGGCCAGTGGTTGCACCGTCTGCGCCGCTAAGGGTCTCATTGACAAGACCAGGAAGGTTGTCAACGAGGCCGGGGATGATACTAGAACCTGCGCCGCCGAAGGTGTCATTGATGACGCCGGGCAGAGTGTTGATGACATCGGGGATGAGGGGGCCTGAGGGAACCTGTCCAGGGCTGGGAACACCACCCTCACCTTCCCCTGGGGGCGTAATAGGCAGAGTCGGCTGGATCGGCAAGTCAACGCCAGGTAGAGCACCAATGAGCTGGGGGACAGTGTTCTCAAGTCCAGTGCCAGTGTTGTTGAGGAGGGTAGGCAGGTTGTTGATGATTTGAGGTAGCGACGGAATGCCGCCGCCGACAACGGGAGCTTCACCGCCGGGGACGGTCGGAGCTGGAACTGGCAGGGCTTCGATAATACCGGGAAGGATAGCCGGGGCTTGTGAGTCGGGAACGATGACTTCGCCTGCCAGGCCAGGCAGACTGCCAACGATGTCTGCAGCGCCTGAGCCATTGACAATGGACGGCAGAGTGCCAATGAGATCGGGGATGAGAGCACCGGGACCAGTTACAGTTCCACTGATCAGGCCAGGGAGCGTGTTGGCGACGTCGGGGATGAGGCCGCCAATGGCGTTGCCGGTGCCGTTGAGGAGACCCGGAAGGTTGTTTGACAGATCGGGGATGAGCACGCCTGTTCCGTCACCTGTACCGTTGACAAGACCGCCAAAGTCGGGGATGAACACGCCGCTGCCGCTTCCAAGAGTGCCATTGGTCAGGCCAGGAAGGTTCTCGAAAATATCAGGGATGATGGTGCCGGGAAGCGAGCTGTTGAGACCGGGAAGGGCAATGCCAGGTGCGCCCTCGGTGCTGTTGTTGATGATAGGCCCCAAGTTGTTGAAGACATCCTCAAGGCTGGTGCTGCCATTGAGAAGACCGGGAAGGCTTCCGACGATGTCGACAAGCTCGGGCGAAGTGTTGTTCACGAGGGCCGGAAGCTGGTCGATGAGAGCCGGGAGATCCTCGAGAGAACCTGTAGAGCCGTTGATGATGCCAGGTAGACTGCCGATGATCTCGCCAAGCTCGCCGTCCGTGACGTTCGCGAGGCCGGGAAGGCTGGCAATGATACCGGGCAGTAGAGGCGCAAGACCGTTGGAGCTATTCTGCAAAGCCGGCAGGACGTTGCTGATGTCGGGAATAATGATGCCGGGCGCGTTGCCTGATCCTTCGGTACCCGGGATGGTAGGGACGATGACGCCAAAGTCGCTACCAGGGCCCTCGGTGACGCCCGGAAGCTGGGGGATGATGAGGCCGATGTTTCCTGCAGTGCTGTTGACCAGAGAGGGGAGGTTGGTGCCGAGATCAGGGATGATGCTGCCGAGACCGGCCGTGGCATTGCCAAGAGCGCCGTTGACGAGACCTGGCAGAGCGCCCGTAGGACTGCCATTACCAAGAACTGTCTCGGCAAGGCCGGGCAGGATGGTGTCGATTGACCCGTTCTGTACTTGCTCAATGACGCTGGGGATGAGACCGCTGCCAGCAGTACCATTGCCGAAGATATCATTGATGATTCCGGGGAGGATCTCGGCAATGGATCCGTTGGCTCCAAGGCTGGGCAAGTCGGCGGGAGGCGTGGCGTTGGGTCCGAGGAGATCCGTGGTCAAGTTGGCCAGAATGTTCTCAGTGGTACCATTCTGGATGTTGCCGATGATGTTGGGAATGAGGCCGCCAGTGCCAGTACCATTTCCAAGCGCGTCGGAAATCAGCTGTGGCACGATATTGTCGATGGATCCGTTGCGAACACCCTCGATAAGGTTGGGGATAAGACCACCCAAAGAGCCGTTGGAGGATCCCACAACACCAGAGAGGAAGTCTCCCACTGTGTTGTTGGGCAGAGAGGGGAGAATACCAGAGACAACACCGCCGGTGCCAGAGCTGGGAACACCGGGGATTGATTCGCCGATGGTGTTGCCCGGGAGCGCGGGGATCAACGGGGCCGTGAGGTTGGTCAAGGGAGGGAAGGAGGGGATGTCAGGGATCAAAGGACCAGTGATGTTGAGCGCGCCGCCAACGATGTCAGTCAGGGGGCCTGTGAGCTCTGGTGCAATAGTGCCATTCTCCAAGAGGCCGCCGATGATCGCAGGAAGACTCTCGGAAAGATCGGGCGCGCCAGGAAGAGTCGATGTGGTGTTGTCGCCTCCGAGGGCACCTTCAAGAAGACCAGGGAGGCCGGCGCCGATCGAAGGCAGGTCGGGGATTCCAATGGCCGAGTTGTTGCCAACGACACCGCCAATCAAGCCGTCCAAGAAGCCGCCACCTGGTGTTTCGGGTGACACACCAGGGAGGAGGGTGCTGTTGTTCGCAATGCCGTTGATCAAGTCGCCGAGTTCCTCTGGGGACGGAATCGACGGAAGTCCAGGGACGGTGCCGTTGGGAAGAACCTCGTTGATGAGGTCTCCAAGCTCTTGACCGGTAGGAATGGTGGGCAGGGGGAGCTCGCCTGGTGTTTCGGGGGCCGTCGCGTTGCCGGGCCCAGCGATGATGCTACCCAGAGCGTCTCCGAGAGCGGTGCCAGCCAGGCTTGTGCCATTGCTCACGACACCGCCAATGATGCCACCAACAGAGCCAGCGGGGCTCGAAGGGATGATGGTTTCGTTGCCAATGAGGCCGCCGATCATGCCGCTCAATAAGTCACCCGCCGGTGAGCCAACAGGTGCCGAGGTGTTAGCCAGGAGACCTCCAAGCGAAGAGCCGAGATTACCGGCCGGCGAGTCTGGGATGACAGACGAGTTGCCTGTCAGGCCACCAGCAATGCCCTCGAGAAGGTCCGATGTCGTGGAGCCAGGAACAATGTTGGTTGCATTGCCCAGAAGGCCGCCAACAATGCCTCCGACGACAGCCTCGCCCGAGATATTCGCAGGGAGTGTTCCATTGCCTGTGAGCTCTGAAATCAGCCCATCGAGACCTGGAGGAAGCACGGCCGATCCGTCGGGAGATGTGACATTGCCATCACCGACCGCAGGAATAGGCCTGCCGTTGAGGAGGCCATCGATGATGTCGCTGGCGCCCGGGACGCCCGGAACACCAGAAGCCGTGGCGTTGTTGAGAAGACCGTCGAGGAGCGAGCCAAGGGCATCGCCGGGGAGAGTGACGGTCGGAACACCGGTGGGCAAGGGTAGATCAGAGAGAACGCCAGAGGGCACGACTCCAGGGGGCAGGACGTCAGTTGGAAGCAACTCAGACGTCAAAACACCAGAGGGCAGCAGACCGGATGGCAGGACATCGGTTGGAAGCACGCCAGATGTCAAGACGCCAGAAGGTACCAGGCCAGGATCCCCGGAAATGACAGGCAGTCCAGGGGAAGTAGGAATACCCGGCAGGCCTGGAAGAGCTCCCAGGGTGCCGTTGAGACCGTTCAAAAGACCGCCAAGAATCTCATTGGGAAGTGTGCCGTTGAGCAAGTTGCCAATGGCGCCCGGGAGAGTACTCTGCAGCTGCTCGGGGGTCGTGGCATTGTTGAGTGCGCCGCCAAGACCTCCAGGGAGGATGTTGCCCAAGTTCGCGAGAGGGTTACCAACGCTAGGGCCCAGGATGTTGGTGATGAGGCCCGGCAGGATTGCAGTGCTGTTGGGAGTACCATCGCCAATCAGTCCGTTGACCAGACCAGGCAGGACCTGGTCCAGATTGCCGTTCTGGATGTTGTCGAGGAGGTCAGTGATGAGACCACCACCGCCAGCCGTGCCGTTACCAAGGAGACCTGTCAAAAGGCCAGGGATCAAATCCCGTGTACCGTTGTTGATATTGTTGAACAGGCCGTCGACAAGCTGGGGAAGTACACCGTTGGAGCCGATGAGTCCGGCGACTGTATCAGCGGCGATAGCGCCTTGCTTGATGAGGTTATCAAGAAGATCCGGGATGAGACCGCCGCTGCCGGGGAGACCGGTGCCTAGGACGCCCTTGATGATGTCAGGAACAAGGTTGTCCGTAAGGCCATTGCGCACACTGTCGAGCAGGTGTGAGATGAGGCCGTTGGGTCCAAGGGCATCGGCGATCGTGCCAGTGAGTGTGTCCAGAATCTGGTGCGGTGCATTGGGCTGGAGAGACGGAAGGGGGATGCAGGTGCCCGACACACATGTGCCAGAGCAGACCTTGTCAACGCCACCGCAGTGATTGGCATCTCCAAGATGGTCCATGCAGACGCCATCGCGGCAAGATTCGAAGGGCTGGCAGGTCGTCGCGCCGCAGCGTCCTGGGACCGCAGGCACACAGTTGCCGTAGACACAGGTTGAACCCTGCGACTGGCATGCGCGGCCAAAGGCACCACAGTTTTGCGCGTCGTTGAAAACGTCAACGCAAGTGTCGTAGACACAGATCTCTCCATGGGGACAATGCGTGTTGCCGCAGACAGCGCCCTGGAAGGGGGTACAAACACCCGCAAGACAAGTATGATCATCGGGGCAAATGTTGCTGGCTCTTCCGCAATTGCGGTCGTTGGTCGCAATGTTGACGCAGGCATTGGCGATGCACAGCTCACCCTCGCCGCAAACGTCGCCGTTGCAGCCAGTGCTGGGTGCTGCCGGGTCGACACAACGGCCCGAGACGCACGTCTCACCGGGACGACAGCGATTTCCGGGCGTGCCACAGTTGGTCAGATCAGTCGATAAGCCCAAGCAAACGTTGTTGATGCAGACCTCAATAAGGTTGTTGCACGTCTGTCCGCCGCAGCTCGAAGGCGGAGTCGGGGAACAGGTACCGGATCGGCAAAGGTAGTCGGGCGGGCAGGCTGTGTCCTTTGCGCCGCAATGTAGAGCGTCATTGAGGATATCAACGCACAGGCTGTGGACGCAGAGCTCGCCAAGGCCGCATCGAGCGCCGGCACAAGTTTCTGGCTGAGGGTCGACAACACAGATATTGGCAACGCAAAGCTCGCCATCGGGGCAGGGGGTGTTGCGGCCCTCACAACCACCGATGGGCAAGCCCGTAGGCGTGCAAACACCATCAAGACAGACCAGGCCATCGTGACACGGACCGCGGCCAGGGCCGCACGTATCCTGAGCCACGCTGCACTGGCCATTGTCGCAGAAGAAACCGTTCGGGCAGGGGAGACCACTCGTGCCGCAAACGTTGCCTTCCGGCGTTGTGATGCACGAGCCGCGGAGGCATGCTTGGCCGTTAGGGCAGGGTGCGCCGGTCTCGCCACAGTTGGTTCCTGGCATGTCGATGGGCACACAGTGGCCTGCCATGCAGAGCTGTCCAGAGGCGCAAAGACGGCCAAGTGTACCACACTCGGTAGATGCGTCGCCGACAGCAAGACATTCGGTGCCGGCACAGAACTGTCCCTGAGCACAGGGGGCCCCAGTCTCTCCGCAGTTGTCTGAACCAGACCCGATAATGGAGCAAGCACCGTCGACACAGAGACTGCCTGAGGGGCAAGGCCGGTTCGAGCTGCCACAGACATCATCGGGGCCTTGATATGTGACGCAGTTGCCTTCGACGCAGTGAAGACCAGCGAAGCATGGACGTCCCAAATTGCCACAGCTGGTGAGATCAGGCTCTTCCGGTGTTCCGGGCAGGCCGGAGGCAGCAGGGGATCCGTCCGGATCGAATGAGCCTTCGCCGACAGTGGGCACGCCGGCTCCCGGGGTGGTAGGAAGAATGGCCCCGGTGCTTGGATCCACAGGCAAGGTGACCCCAGTGCTTGGGTCAACAATTGTAGGGCCGCCGACAGGCTGGCCAGTGGCCGGGTCAATGGGAAGGGCGCTGGCGTTTGGATCCGCTGGAAGAGCTGGGACACTGCCCGGGTCGACAGCTGAAGGGACAGGAACACCGCCTTCGACAACTGAGGACACACCAGGCAGAAGGCTCTCAACCGGGGCCACAATTGGCAGATCAGGGACGGAAATTCCGCCGGTGACAGGGTCTGCGGGCACGATTGCTCCGGTGGAGGGATCGACCGGTGCGCCAGAGCCTGGGTCGAGGGGAAGAACAACACCGTTGCCAGGGTTTACGGGCAGAACGATACCTGTCTCTGGGTCCGTGATGGTCGGGATGCCAATAGGCTGCCCGGTGCTTGGGTTGATGGGCGTAACGGTTCCATTGTCCGGGTTGATAATGACAGGAAGACCAATGGCGGTTCCAGTGTTTGGATCAATGGGAGTCACTGCTCCAGTGACAGGATCCGTAATGTTTGGTGTGCTTGGGATCGTGACAGCACCCTCGACGCCGGGGATAGGACGGATAGCGCCAGTACTGGGGTCGATTGGGTTGATTGAAAGTTCCTGGCCTGTAGATGGGTTGACGATGGTCGGGTTGCCAACAACTTCACCTGTGCCTGGATCGATGACAATGGGGTTCGGCGGCGTCACGACAGCACCGCTGCCGCTGGGAATAGGAACAGGATCGACAGTGTTGGGGTCGACGGGGATTGTAGCTGCAGGGTCACCGGGAAGGCCAGTCTGCTCGGGTGCGCCAGGAATAGGAGGGTCGACCGTGTTGGGGTCCGCGGGGGGAGCAGTCGGAACAGCACCTCCGGCATCAGGAGCATCGGGGAGTGCGGACGTGCCAGGAATAGGAGCAGGCTCAACGGTGTTAGGGTCGACAGGTGGAACGGCAGGCTCAGAGACTCCAGCATCAGGACCGCCAGGAGCGGTAGGTTCGGCAACTCCAGCGTCAGGGGCACCAGGCAGTGCGGTCGTGCCAGGACCGGCGGGCTGGTTGGGGTCCACGGCGGGGGCAGTAGGTTGAGTAACTCCAACATCAGGAGCACCAGGGAGTTCTGAAGGCTGTGGCGCGCTAGGAGCGGGAACAGCCTCGACGGTGTTGGGGTCAACGGGGAGGCCAGTAGTCGCCGGCGTGCCAGGGACAGCGACGGGATCACCATCGACTCCCGGCAGACCAGTGGGAGCAGGCGTCCCAAGAGATGGGATACCGCTCGCGGCAGGGTCGACTGGAGTAATGTCGACGGCTCCGGTGCCTGGGTTGATGACACTCGGTCCTCCAACGACTTGGCCGGTGCTGGGGTCATATGGGACGACGGGCGTGGAGGGCGTGACCGGCAGGACGATGACGGATCCAGTCTCAGGATCGATGGTGATAGGAATACCAATGACCGCGCCCGTGTTGGGGTCGACTGGGAGAAGAGGCAGGCTAGTGTTGTCTCGGGGGGGGGAGTCGGGAGTGGTGACGAGGCCCGACTCGACAGGTGTGAGTGCACCAGTGTCTGGGTTCACGACGCTGGGACCGCCGCCGATGATCTCGCCCGTGCCAGGATCGACAGGCAGAATGGGCGTGGTAGGCGTGAAGGGCAGGGTGATGGCTCCTCCGGTGCTGGGATCGATGACAAGCACAGGGCCGGTGACTTCGCCGGTGCCAGGGTCCACGGGAGCGATGGGGAGGTTGGGAGTCGTGGTGCCGTTCACGAGGTCGGGAGGTGTGAAAGTGGTGCCGTTGTTTTGAGGATCAACGGGAAGGACGGTGCCGCTACCCGCATCGATGATGCCTGGGCCTCCGATGGCCTGGCCAGTACCAGGATCGACTGGGAGGACAGGGGTAGTCGGGATGTTGGGGAGGGTAATATTGGTGCCAGTGGTAGGGTCAATAACGACCACGGGGCCAACAGTCTCGCCAGTACCGGGGTCAACAGGAACGACGGGCAGGTTCGGCGTAGTCGGTGCGGTGCCATTGATCACAGGAGTGACAGGAGCGACAACCCCGGTATCCGGATCGACGACACTGGGACCACCGACGGGCTGGCCTGTACCAACATCGACCGGAATAACAGGAGTAGTCGGGATGGTGGGGAGAGTAACGTTGGTGCCAGTCTCAGGATCAAAGACAACCACAGGGCCAACAACTTGACCAGTCCCGGGATCAATGGGGACGACAGGAAGGTTCGGAGTAGTAGGTGTTGTGACGCCCGACCCGGGGATGCCGCTGCTTACTGGGTCGACGGGGGCAACGATGCCAGTGTTGGGATCAATCGTGCTAGGCCTGCCAATAACTTGGCCGGTACCAGCGTCAACAGGCAAGACTGGCGTGTTGGGCGTGACGGGGATTGTGGTGTTCAGTCCGGTGGTAGGGTCGACGATAACGACGGGACCGACGGCCAGACCTGTGTCAGGGTCCACAGGAACAATCGGCAGGTTCGGAGTGGTAGGCGTGGTGGTGCCGGAGCCTGGGAGTCCGCTCGTCGATGGATCAACAGGGGCAACGATGCCAGTGTTCGGATCGATGGTGCTCGGCCCGCCAACAACCTGGCCGGTGCCGGGGTCAATGGGCAATACAGGTGTTCCCGGTGTGACGGGGACTGTAGTGTTGAGGCCGGTGGTAGGGTCGACGACAACAACAGGACCGACGGCTAGACCCGTGTCGGGATCGATGGGAACAACAGGCAGGTTGGGTGTAGTAGGTGTGGTGATGCCAGTGTTTCCAGTATCAACAGGGGCGACGATGCCAGTGTTGGGATCAATGACACTGGGTCCTCCGATGACTTCACCGGTGTCAGGGTTGATAGGGAGCACAGGTGTTCCCGGTGCGATAGGCACGGTAGTGTTGAGGCCGGTAGTAGGGTCGACGACAACAACAGGACCGACGGCTAGACCCGTGTCGGGATCGACAGGCAAGACAGGAAGATTTGGTGTCGTGGGTGTCGTGGGTGTCGTGATACCGGTGTTTCCAGGGTCAACAGGGGCGATGACGCCGGTGCTGGGGTCGAGAACACTAGGTGCTCCAACGATCTCTCCAGTGCCAGGGTTGATAGGGAGAACAGGTTCCTCGGGAGTGATGGGTCTTGTGGAGATTTCTCCTGTGGTCGGGTTAACGACGATGACGGGGCCAGCGGGTTGACCTGTGGTGGGATCGATGGGAACAATGGGCAGGTTCGGTGTGGTGGGCGGAGCCGTGACATTGCTGGTGTCAACAGGGGCGATGATGCCAGTGTTGGGGTCGATTACGCTGGGTCCTCCAATGATTTCACCGGTGCTTGGATTGACGGGGATCACTGGTGTTCCAGGAGCAATTGGAATAGCGAGGTTGCCTCCGGTGGTAGGGTCGACAATGACAACAGGGCCAACGGCAAGGCCGCTTCCTGGGTCGACAGGCACAATTGGGAGGTTCGGCGTAGACGGCAATTGAGTCGTTGGATCGATAGGAACGATGGGGAGGTTCGGTGTTGAAGGCGACCCAGTCGAGGGAATGGTGCCAGCAGGAACACCACTTCCCGGATCGACAGGAACGGTTGGAATGATCGGCGTTCCGGGCAACTCAGTCTCGGGGACAGGGCCAACAATGCCAGTATCCGGGTTGACAATGACGGGGTTGCTGCCACTCAATCCACCAGTGATAGGGTCGAGGGGCAGGACGGGTCCTTGAGGCGTGCTTGGGAGTGTGATGTTTTCTCCGGTTGCAGGGTCAACAACAATAGGGGGACCGGTGACCTGGCCAGTAGTAGGATCGACGGGGATCAATGGCAGGCTTGGAATGGTGATGTTCTCGCCAGTGGTAGGGCTGACAACCGTGATGGGGTTAGGAACTAGGGTTCCTGAGTCAACTGGAACAACGCCGCCTGACACCGGGTCGATGACGCTAGGACCGCCGATAACCGCGCCGGTGCCGCTATCGACGGGAAGAACGGGAAGGTTCGGTGTGTTGGGAACCGTAATGTTCTCACCAGTGACGGGGTTGGTGATAGTGACGGGAGGCCCAACGACGAGGCCCGAGTCAGGGTCGACGGGGACAATTGGGAGACTGGGCAAGATGTCCGAGCCGGGACCAGGGCGCGTGTCAATAGGAGGCGTATTTCCAACAGACGGAACAGTCGGTATTGTGACGGTGCCGGTGTTTGTGTCGATGGGGAGGATGCCTCCCGTGCCAGGGTCGATGATGGCAGGGCCTCCGACTGGAGCACCAGTGGTAGGGTCAACAGGCTGGATGGGCGTGTTTGGTGTGGTGGGCAGAGTGATGCCAGCTCCCGTCTCGGGATCAATTGGAATGATGTTTCCGGTGCCTTGATCGACGGGAATCAGGGGAATGTTGCTGGGGACAGTGACCTCGCCGGTGCCAGGGTCGACAGGCAGCACGGGGATGACCACGGGCGTCGACGGCGTGCCGACGCCTGGATCCTCAATGATGCCATCGCCAGGCTGAGGGAATGGAAGAATCGAGAAAATGGGATCATCAACGACAATTCCGTCGCCAGGCTGCGGGAATGGAAGAGTGGTGATGGGGTCATCTGAGACGATGCCGTCGCCAGGTTGAGGGAAGGGAAGGATCGAGAAGATGGGCTCGCCCCCGGGGGTGGTCGGAGTGCCTTCTGGCACCGTTGCGAAGCACGTGCCAGCCACACAAGATGAACCCTCTCCACAAGCGGGGCCGCTGCCACAACCAGCGCTAGGATCTTGACCACCACCAACACCAACTCCAACACCAGGTGCACCAGCCGAGATGCATGCGCCGCCAACACAAGTCGAGCCCGAAGGACACGGTGTACCAAGCTGTCCACAGTTGCTCGATGGAGGGAGCGCAGCAATACACTGGCTGTCAACGCACAAGAAGCCAGAAGCGCACGGCGCACCTGTCGACCCGCAGTTGTCCGAAGCACCTCCGATACTGACACAGACATTGCCCGCGCAGAAGGAAGACGCAGGGCATGGCGCGCCCGAGCTGCCGCAGTTGCCGTTGTTGCTCGCAGGGTCGTCAACGGGAATGCAGCCGCCGCCGAGACAGATTCGACCCGCAGGACAGGCGAGGCCCGAGGCGCAGGAGCCCAGAGGCTCGACGCAAGATCCCGAGACACAGTTTTGGCCCACAGGGCAAGGAGCTTCCGTGTTGCCGCAGCCTGTGGCACCGGCAACAGGAGGCTCGAGGGTAGAGCAGGCCCCGTTAATGCACTGCTGGCTGGCCGTGCAAGGTGCACCCGTGTTGCCACAGTTGCCTGAGACGGCGAGTCCCGTGCAAGTTCCTTGGATGCACTGCTCTCCAGTCCGGCAAGCGACGCCAGTACCGCAGCCCTGAGCATCTTGGATGGCCATGCATTGACCGGCAAAGCAGCGCTGGTCTGAAGGACAGTCTGTGCCTGTACTGCCGCAGCCGGTTGATGGCGCTGCGGGGACGCAAGCACCGCCGACACAGATGGCGCCAGACGAGCACTCGACACCAGATTCGCCACAAGCTGTTGGGCTTCCGAGACGCGTGCAAACGCCGCTGCCGAGACAGACTGTACCGGCAGGGCAGGACTGGCCGGTAGAGCCGCAAGACGCGGGGTCACCAACGCTGGTGCACACGCCCTGGACGCAGATTTGGCCAGCAGTACACGCCGTGGTACACTGAGCGCCGGCGTTTTGGTTGGTCGGCGTGCACTGTCCGCCAATGCATTGCTCGTTCTGGCCGCAAGAGGCGCCACCAGAACCACAGTCGAGAGGGTTGGTGACGGGAACACAGCTGCGAGCAACACAGACATGGGCGCTCGGGCAATCCGTGCCGCCTGCAGTGCATGCCGTTGGGCTGGAAGTCGGGATACACTGGCCGCCAGCGCAGACGTGGCCCGAGAGACAGGAGTTTCCGCCAGATGCACCGCCGCAGCTTGTGGGATCCTCGACGGCAGCGCAGGCGCCATCGACACAGATGCTACCATCAGCGCAAGCACGGTCGCAGCCGCCAACGAGCGTTGGTACACACTGGCCTTCCATGCAGCGGTGGTTGCTGTCACAGACAGTGCCGCCACATGAGTTGGGGTTCGCAATCGGGACACAGTTGCCCGCGATACAGTTATGGTCGAGAGGACAGTTGCGACCAGGCAAACCACAATCCGTCGGGGCCTGAATCGGCTCACAGCCGCCAGCAACACACACGGAACCGCGAGCGCAGCCGGGGCGGCAGTCCTCAGGAGTTCCGATGGTGGAGCACTGACCGCCAACACAAACGCTGCCACTGGCGCACGCCTCGAGACATGAACCGGAGCCGCGTGTGGGCGAACATTGCCCGCCCAGACAGATCTCGCCACTTGCACAACCGCCAGCGCAGCCGTCTTGGCGAGGAGGAGGCATGCAGGTGCCAGCGATGCAAATATCCGTGCTGCTGCAGGCTGGGTTGCAACTCTGAGACGAGCCAGTGGGCACACACGAGCCAGCGACGCAAGCGGCACCAGGCTCGCAGGACGGACTGCAGGTGTTGGGCGACGTGATCGGCGTGCAAGTACGACCGTCCAGGCACACATTGCCCTCGGGGCAAGTTCCAGGACAAGAGTCGGGTCGCTGGACAGGAGTACATGTCGTGCCTACGCAGACAGTGCCGGCCTCACATCCAGGACTGCACTGCCCGCTAGCCGGAGGCAAGCTGCCGCCGCCGATCGGGATACAGATGTTTTCGATGCAAGCAGTGCCAGAAACACACGCCACACTGCCGCAGTTGCTGGGGTCGCTGCCGCCTGCGTTGACCGGCTCGCAGCGATCAAAGACACAGACGTTGTTCGGCGGGCATGCAGTGCCAGCCCGTCCGCAGCGCGTTGGGTCGCTGGAGACATCGACACAAGTACCGGAAATACAGAATTGGCCTGTGCCGCAGCCGTTGGTGCCGCACTCAGAAGGACGAGGACCAGAGACGCCGATATCGATGGGACGGCACTGGTTATCAACGCAAGCCTGGCCAGTCGTGCAAGTGCTTCCGCCGCAGTTGTCAGGGTCGCTGCCCGTGTTGATGGGAGTGCAAGTACCCCTGACACAGACGTTGTTGGCGGGGCATGCATTACCGACGCTGCCGCAGTTTGACGTGTCGTCGAAGATGTCCTCGCAAATGGTGCCCACGAGGATTTGGCCTCCGGGACATTGCTGAGGGGTGGGAGGCTGCGTGACGGGAGGTCGCCCTCCGACGACGATGGGAGGACGGGTGATGATGGGACGGCCGCCGGTTGGATCGGTCTGAAGGCCGCCACCGGTGTTGGGTGGCAGGGCGATGACGGGAGGTTGGGTACCGCCGGTCACGGGGGGCTGCTGGCCGCCTCCAACGACGGGAGGGTCTCCAACAGGCGGCTGCTGGCCACCTCCAACGACGGGGGGGTCTCCTCCAGCAACGGGGGGCTGTTGTCCACCACCAACGACGGGGGGTTGTTGGCCACCGCCAGAGACAGGAGGCTGGCCACCGCCGACGACGGGGGGCTGTTGACCTCCGCCGACAACGGGAGGCTGTTGACCTCCGCCGACAACGGGGGGCTGTTGACCTCCGCCGACAACGGGAGGCTGTTGACCTCCGCCGACAATGGGAGGCTGTTGACCCCCACCAGAAACAGGCGGCTGGCCACCTCCAGACACGGGGGGCTGCTGACCCCCTCCAACGACAGGAGGCTGTTGACCTCCACCGACAATGGGAGGCTGCGAACCGCCGGAAACAGGGGGTTGTTGACCTCCTCCAACGACAGGAGGCTGCTGTCCACCTCCAACGACGGGGGGCTGCTGACCTCCTCCAACGACAGGAGGCTGCTGTCCACCTCCAACGACGGGGGGCTGCTGACCTCCTCCAACGACAGGAGGCTGCTGTCCACCTCCAACGACGGGGGGCTGCTGACCTCCTCCAACGACAGGAGGCTGCTGTCCACCTCCAACGACGGGGGGCTGCTGACCTCCTCCAACGACAGGAGGCTGCTGTCCACCTCCAACGACGGGGGGCTGCTGACCTCCTCCAACGACAGGAGGCTGCTGTCCACCTCCAACGACGGGGGGCTGCTGACCTCCTCCAACGACAGGAGGCTGCTGTCCACCTCCAACAATAGGAGGTCGATCACCTCCAACGATAGGAGGCTGTTGTCCACCTCCGATCACGGGAGGCTGGCCGCCACCAGACACGGGCGGTCGTTGTCCGCCTCCGACAGGAGGCCGGCCACCTCCAATGATAGGGGGCTGCTGTCCACCTCCAACGACGGGAGGTTGACCGCCGCCAGAGACAGGAGGTTGATTGCCGCCAGAGACGGGAGGTTGATTACCGCCAGAGATGGGGGGCTGACCACCGCCAGACACGGGAGGCTGTTGTCCACCTCCAACGACAGGAGGCTGGCCGCCGCCAGAGACGGGAGGTTGCGATCCGCCAGAGATGGGAGGTTGACCTCCACCGAGAACGGGGGGTACACCTCCGCCAGATACAGGCGGCTGACCTCCGCCAGATACAGGCGGCTGACCTCCGCCAGACACAGGAGGCTGTCCACCGCCGGACAAGGGGGGTTGCCCACCTCCAGAAACAGGGGGTTGACCTCCACCAGACACAGGAGGTCGACCACCAGCAGGAGGCTGCCCGCCAGCAGGAGGCTGCCCGCCAGCAGGAGGCTGCCCGCCAGCAGGAGGCTGTCCACCAGCAGGAGGCTGTCCGCCAGAAGGAGGTTGTCCGCCAGAAGGAGGCTGTCCGCCGGATACAGGGGGTTGCCCTCCACCAGAGACGGGAGGCTGTCCACCACCAACGACAGGTGGGCGATCTCCGCCAGCACCACCAGTAGTAGGAGGCTGGTCACCACCAACAATGGGGGGTTGACCTCCGCCAGAAACAGGAGGCCGTCCACCGCCAGAGAGAGGAGGGCGTTGTCCGCCGGTAGGCGGTTGGCCTCCTCCAGCGACAGGAGGTTGACCGGCAACAGGAGGTTGGCCGCCAGTAGAGGGTTGTCCGGGGGTACCACCGCCAGCGACAGGAGGCTGACCGGCGACAGGAGGTTGACCGGCAACAGGAGGCTGGCCAGCAACGGGAGGTTGACCACCAGTAGAGGGCTGTCCGGGGGTGCTACCGCCAGTAACGGGTGGCTGGCCAGTGACAGGAGGTCGGCCTACGACTGGAGGCTGGCCAGCGACGGGAGGTTGACCCGCGACAGGAGGTTGACCCGCGACAGGAGGTTGCCCTGCGACAGGAGGTTGCCCTGCGACAGGAGGTTGACCCGCGACAGGAGGTTGACCCGCGACGGGAGGTTGACCCGCGACAGGAGGTTGACCGCCTGTAGAAGGCTGTCCGGGGTTGCTACCGCCAGTGACGGGAGGTCGGCCAACGACGGGAGGCTGACCGGCGACAGGTGGTTGACCTCCGCTAGGACCGACCGGCTGCCCACCACCAGCAATGGGAGGCTGGATGCCGGTAGATACTCCGGGATTGCCGCCAGCAGGAGAGCCGCCAGCAGGAGAGCCGCCAGCAGGAGAGCCGCCAGCAGGAGAGCCGCCAGCAGGAGAGCCGCCAGCAGGAGAGCCGCCAGCAGGAGAGCCGACTACACCCGGAGCACCACCAGCAGTGCCGGGCTGTGAGCCAGGGTTGCCGGGGGTACCTCCAGTCTGGGGAGGAGATTGGGGTTGCTGTGACCCGGGGACACCAGGGGCGCCGCCAGCAGCGCTGCCAGCAACACCGGGCTGAGAGACAGGCCCGCCGGCAGTGCCACCACTGATGAAGGTAGGACGAGTACCCGTGACGATGGTCCCGAAGCCTGTGGTGCCAGGAACTCCGCCGTTGGGTCCTGGTTGGGACCCAGAAGCGCCGCCAGCGCCTCCAGCCTGGCCAGGCTGAGAACCAGGAGAGCCGGGCAGTCCGCCAGTCACACCAGTATTACCGCCAGGGACGATGGGCTGGGAGACAGGGACACCTCCAGCCGTGCCAGGTTGAGTACCGGGAGCGCCAGGAGCGCCTGGGACGCTTCCCGGAGTGCCGGGGACAGCTCCTGGGACAATACCAGGAACGGCGCCCGGGAGAATGCCCGGAGCCGCTGGAGAGCCAGATGCAACACTGCCAGGAGCCCCGGGAGCACCAGGGACGAGAGGGACACTGCCAGGAGTGCTCGGGGCACCAGGGACAGTTCCGGGAACGGCGCCAGGGGCACCAGCTTGGGAGCCGGGGACAGCAGGTTGAGAGCCGACGCCAGGGACAAAGCCGGGCACAACACCCGGTACAACACCCGGGACGACACCTGGAACAAAGCCTGGGACAACACCGGGTGTGCCAGTACCAGCATCAGTACCCGGAGTGCCAGGAGCGTTGTTGGGAGCACCAGGAGTGCCCGAAGCACCAGCTTGGGAGCCAGGAACACCAGGGGTAAAACCTGGGACGACACCAGGAACAAAGCCGGGGACGACACCCGGGGTGTCAGCACCACCGACACCACCAACACTGCCGGGAGTGCCAGGAGCACCAGGAGCACCAGGAGCGCTGGGAGTGCCAGGGACACCAGGGGAACCGCCAGCAACACCGGAGACACCGCCGACTGTGGTAGGCTGGGAGGCGGGAGCACCAGCGACGTTGCTGGCGCCGGTGTCCGGTCGAGGATCAGGCCTTCCAGGCATAGCTTCAGGAGCGCCAGAGCCAGACTGAGCACCGCTTTCGGGGACGGCACCACCTTGCTGCCCGGTAGTTCCGGGGCCAGAGCCGGTGACGATGCCACCGTTGCCGGCGGCGCAGGTGAGGATCTCGTAGGGCTGGTCGAAGTCGAGTGTGCGGACGCAGAGGTCGTTGACACAGGGAGCACCGGGACGACAGATGACACCACCGCACTTGTATGGGATGAGGCTGATGGAGAGCGGGATACAAGTGTTGCCGCTGCATGTCTGGCCGGGGCCACACTCCTGGCCGCAGCCCTCGGGTTCATTTTCGGTGCTGACGGAGGTGCAAGTGCCCCTCTGACAGACCTCGCCGGGGTCGCAGGCAGTGCGGTTAGTACCGCACTCATAGGGGTCGAGGCTGATGCTGAGTGTGTTGCAGAGACCCTCGTAGCAGGAGAGGCCGTAGGGGCACTGGTTGTCTCGCTCGCAGGTCTGAGGGGCGGTGCCAACGACGTAGGGAGTGCAGATGCCGGCGAAGCAAAAGTTGCCGGGCTCGCAGGCTTCCTCGCCACAAGTGTCGGAGTCGGCGTTGTTGAATTTGAGGTCGATGGGCTCACAGATTTCGTTGATACAGATGGAACCGGAAGAGCAAGTCGTCTTGTCGTCGCCACACTCTCGCTGGTCGGTTGCGATCTGGATGGGCAGGCAGGATCCGGCCTCGCACCACTCACCCGTCTCGCAGAGGACGCCGTTGCAGTCGAAGGGGTCGGCTGTGAAGCTGAGGCGGTGACATTCGCCGGTGACGCAGATGGAACCAGGGCCGCAGGCGTTCTGGGGGCGGCCGCAGTTGCGAGGGTCGATACCGATGGTGATGTTAGTGCAGATGCCGCCGGAGCAGAACTCGGTACCGGGGCAATCAAGGGTGCGCCGCTCAAGGTCCGAGGCCGAGTCCAGAACAGGTGCTTCGTTATTATTATTGCGGATGAGGTTGATTAGGTTTGTCGGTGTAAGAGAAGACATGGAGAACCCATCAACGGGTAGGGTGAGGAGGCCGGCAATCGATGCCGCCGCCGCGAGCCCTCCAGGCCATATCGAGTGGCTTCTCATCTTCCTTCACTTCGTACCGTATGTCGAGGCAAAGAGAGATGAATGGATTAGTAGGTTGACATTACGAAGCCAGCAAGACCTCACGACAGAGACGTTGAGAATTTGGTGGACAAGGCGGTTTAAAGGAGGACAAGAAACGTTCAAAGGCCGAGCAAAACCCGCGCACCATGCTACAGAGGCAAACCAATCCATGATGCAACTTTTTTTGAAAACGGCCGGGACTGTCTACTCCGGGCCGGGGCCGGAGGGGGTTGCTCGGGAACTCGTCGATGGCACGAGACAGTCGCCGGGAGTAACTGCAGTGCTCCCCTGGGGATGTTTTCGGCAGTGGCCTCGCGTTCCAGGGGAGGCAAAAGCTCGTGGCGGGGGACTGAGAGACACCTCGGCCGAGGCGTTACCAGGCCGTTGACCCCTCGGAGGACGTCATCGAGTCAGGCAGAACCTTCAAATCTAATCGGATTTTGAGTGAGATGGGCGCTCTGCGATGGCACTATTCCCACGTTCAACCGAGACCCCGGTGTCCGGTTTCGTCAAGGTGAGAATCCTGGGCGGGCGCCATGGAAACACGGGGGGATGGCATGCGAGCGCGCGCCACAGCAAGGTTTCAACCGCTGTCGAGAAGTGGAATCTTCAGGAGACGTGGGAGGCAACGATTTGCAGGGCCCAGGCCGCGAACGGGGGGTCGTCTGGCAGCTGTCAGAGACAAATCTCGGGCGGGAAGAAGCCGTGGGCTCGCTTCCGCTGCCTGGGGAAACAAGATTGGCCCATGCAAATCATGTCAGCCGCTTCCGGGAGGTCTTGGCAGGTCCACCCGTTGCTGACATGGCGATGGCCTCAGTAGTATGGGATGGAGGAGTGAGACATGGGCGTGGGCGCGGGTGACGTGGTAGACATGGAGGTGGCGATGCCGAGCGATGTGTCTCATTCCGGTACAGGGTGACCGGACGATCGTGGCGCGATATAGTTTGCCATCTTCCATCTTAACTTAGAGTAAGGAGATTGAGTCTACCTTTTAGGTAGTTCGGCTGATTCCGAGCTGCCAGGCAAGAGCTGGTGGCGAGAGGGATGGGAAAGTGGCCGGGTGTCTCAGGGCAGAGCTGAACTGAGCTGAGGTGGTCTGGACTTTCAGGTCCGGAGTGGCTGGATGCTTCCATTTGATTTGGCTACATGCCTACGCCAAGACGTAACGCTACATTTTATTACACGATGTCATCCCAATTTTTGTCAGAGATCATCAGATGTGGAAGGGGATATGTTTTCTTTCCGATTCTTGCCAGTCCGTCTACCCGTCTGTCCCTCTATCAAGTGTCCGATCTGATCTCAATGACCCTGTACCTGTGTAAGTGACCCAATGAAGGAATGCCTAGCTGCCAGTCAGCCCAAAAAAGAAAGCACCACGAAAATACGTACCAAGTCCGGACCACAAAGGGAAAAGGAACCATGTCTTCGATCCACCCGCCTTTTACATACCTCAGACCAGGTCCCAGAATGGAGAGACTTCGACCGGCTGTGGCCAGGGTCCAAAAACCTCCCTACAGAGAGGACAGTGAATGTACTCTTGACGATCGTTAGTCTCCCTCCAATACAAATACCAGCAGTTCCGCGCGACAACGTGCTCGCAATGAAGGTATACGGCCCGATGAGCGCGGGAGTCGCCGTCAGGATGAGAAGAGCTGGGCGGCTGGCCAGGACCATGGGTCATTTCGCAGCCGCAGATGAAGCAGCGTGTGCCACGGCCCGGCTCCTCCACGCCTGACCTGCGGATGGCGATGAACTCGGCCTCGGTCAGCTCACGGTCGATAGCAAGGGCCGCCGCGGAGGTGCGTGCCAAATCACTCGAGATGAGCGTTTCCCCCTCCTCGGCAGCCTGACGCAGGAGTGTGTGAAGACGGACGGGATTGCTGAAGATGGAACCCATGCACTCACGGGGGTGCATGTCGTCGCGGAGCATGCTCCAGGTCTGGTTCTCCGCAAGAGAAGCAAAGTCTTCTCCGAGAGATCCAGCGGGGTCAAAATGGCAAGGATTCAGGACATCAAGAAGCAGACGGAAACCGAAGACATCCTGCCCAAGGTGAGACCGCTGTCAGCAGCGATGAGGGTGGCCCAGATTGACAGCAAACACTGACGCTGGCGGTAGCTGTTCTCGGCCTGGACGAAGTGCGAGTCATCGTCCTGGTCGAGGTTTCTGGCGGCGAGATATTGGGCGATCCAGGGCTCTTCACCTCCAAGATTAATGGGAGCCTGTGCAGCGAGCCCGTCCAGCTTTTGCAGATGATCCATGATATGAGAGTGAGGAGTGTCGTCGAAAGGCATATAGCGGGTCAGCACTTCGGCATCGCGGAGATCCGGGTTCGCCTGGCCGTATGAGGACAAGGTGAGCTCGTCTCGGAAAGCTGTGAAGTAGGGAGCGGCAGCCCGGCGGCAGACGGAGAGGTCAGGAGGAGCACTGTTATAAGGTGAAGCCTGGGGATGTACCCCAGGGGTTATCAGGGAAGCACCTAGGTAGTAGGGTAATATCTCTATTATAACCTAAGGAGACTAGATCTCAGTCTACCGGGGGACGGGGGATAATACCCTCTATATACTTCTACCCCCTACGCACGGGGCAGGTATCCTAACAAGCTCCCGCCGTGATGTGACCGAAACAGATTTCGTCGTCTGGGGCGCTGAGGAGATGATTGACAATATGAAAGCGCAGCGCCTGAGAAACGTTGCGGACAGAGGGACGGAGGTTTCCTTCATCGTCGGGGGGAGCGAGGGTGCGAACGGGAGGTTCGAGAGGGTGGACACCCGAGTTCATGCAATCGGGGCAGGGTATCTTGTACCATTCCTGGAGACATGGGAGGGCAGTGGGCTTGATGCAGGTGGTGAAGTTTGGGTTGGCGCAGCGGGCGAGGTACTTCTTCTCATGGCCGGCGGGGGAACCGGCCCTGAGGCCTGGGGAAGTCTCCCAGCATTCGAAGCGACGCACAATGAGTCTGCACATGGCTTCGGTGGGTGTTGAGGGGGTTGTTGGATGAGGATGCTACTGTTAGGGGTGGAAGTGATTCTGATTGATGGTGACGGTTGTGGTGGTGATGGATGTTGATGGGAGAGGATATCCTGAGGTACACGCCTGCCATTATATAGACTTGAGGTGAGGCATCATTGACCTCGTACCATGTCTTCCTGATCATTTTCCAGTGTTTCTGTCACGATTGCTCACCTCATGAGTCCTGTTCGGCTCCCATGTGCTCGAAGCACCGAGGTCCCAGACCCAGACAACAAAGCAACGCTCGGTCAACACCACCCCCAAGCTATCAAAGAACGAAACAACCACACCGGACCACCCTCCGCCTACCTATACTGAACCAAACCCCCTGTTCGGCACCATGCATCTGTTCATTGGCAGACCGCAGCCAAGGAGCCTCGTCTTGTTGATTGGAGAATGCAGGCGAAGCGAGGGGGTGAGCAGCCACCCTCCTCTACTCGGCCGCTCGCGTCACAGGGGCCATTCAGAATCCAGGGCGATCGATACACCGGCCGACGGGCGTGCGGGGGAAAGGGGGGAGGGTTGCACGCGCACTGCATGCGTCCTGTCCAACGGCCGCCTCCCAATTCCCAGGGCTCCAGGCCGTGTACCTTGGGCATGTCTCGGCTGGATAATGTGCCGGAACAGGCCGGGATTGCCGGTCGGGGAGCTCCCATGTGGGCACAGTTCTCGAACAGCGGATTCAGAAGTCGTTCCTCACTTATCACCAAGTCCATCTTCCTCCATTCTCGACTGTCACGACACACAGACGGCTCCCCTGAGCATCACCAACCCAACACCTCCATCCCAAACCGTGACCGAGTATGTCCCCCATTCTGTACTCCGCAGCATCGATGCAGTGGTCATGCAGGCCTGATGCAGCCGGCCACTGGGAGCCGAACGGCCACCCCCCTCCGACCCTCGAACCATGAGGCACCGCATGCACGCCCTCGTTCGTTCGTGCTCGACGCCGCTGCTGCCCAAACTCAGGCCACCATGCCATGTCGCCTCCCTCGCCAGCCTGGCAGATTGCACAACCGGTGCGGCGTGGCAGACAATGTGAAGCTAAATATCGCGCATCTCTCCTCGAGTCTTCTTGACCTCCACCCCTGAATCGTTCCTTTCCACTGTCCTCCTTTCCTTCTTATCGCCCATTCTTCCTTTCCGCCTTCGGGCGCTCTTGTTCTCGTACTTACTTGGAGGTCTGCAGTACTCTGGTTCTTGTCTCCAAATACTATGCCCCTTACCCTTACCCCTGAACCCAATTGCTGCCCAACACTATCATCACCCCACGACTCCTAGTGGCTTCCATCCTCCTGAATGCATATCCCCATCAGATCTCAGGGAGGCTGGTCTGCAGGATCCCAGCTTCCTTCTTCTCAAGGATGCATCGACAGCTCGTCTGCGCCATGTACACACCCAACAACCTCCTTCTCGATTCTCGCCAGTCTTTGGCGCTCCATCTCGTCGGCTGCATCTCTCTCTACTGATTCAATAAGTCATCTCCGAGCGAGAGATAACCCAGCCTCGAGCGTCGGCAGGACCAACACAATCGTTGGCATCGTTTTGGGCATCGTCCTCGGCCTTTTCGTGGTCGGGGTGTGTGCCTTTGTCTATAACTACCGCGATTCGCTGCGGCGTATCCGGAAGAAACATCGACACAAACGCCATCGGTCCACGAGCTCGAAAAGCTCAAAGAGCTCCAGGAGCTCAAGGGGTGCTGCCGAGGCTCCTCCTCCACCGCATCCTCCCCCGCCCCCTCCTCCGCCCCCGGCAGCACCGGCGCCAGCTGCGGCTCCTGAGGGGGCTTGAGCAGCATCAACGTTCACGATCACGAACCTAGTTCCTGTTACAACGATCCAGTCGCAACAAACACTAACTATTCTTGTTTCTCTGTTCATTTTTATACGTTTATAGGCCAAAATGGTTCAATTGGGGTGACAGGTCAAAGTCTATTTTTCTGTCTTCTGTCCTTCGACAACGTTATGCTTTGGGGTCCTAAAGGCTGGAACAGGTCTGAATTTACCGGGATTTCCTAAGGGAGACGTAAGTTGTATGTTGGTTGTGACGCTTTCCTCTATGGTCTTGTATCTTATTGAACATTATGAATTAATGAGTATCTAACGCAAATTCTTGCAAAGGTTGAAAGCATGTGTGACTATTAGGTGTATTGCAGATACTCCGCGAGCTTGCCATGGCTGACACGGAGTGCAAGCCGGCTTGGCTGTTTCTATCAACGGAGATTATGACGCTCGCACCCCCGGTTCATGAGCATCCGGTTTAGAGCTGCAGCTTCCCCATCCCAGCGCCTAGAGCCAGCCCCCAATGTGCCCCCAAGATGCCCAGACTTCTTGGCCTCGGGGCTGGTTGGTCTGGGGTGTTTGTCCGACCTCGATACCCAATCAAGCTTCTGTCTCCCGCAATGCTCGAATCCTTCAAAAGCAAGCACCTGCTATTGGAGTACTGGTCATTTCATGTATACTCGTATTCTCTCCGTGTACCTCCTTATGTATGCACCTCCTCAACTTGATATGTCCTGGGCTGGGCACAGGAACAGATTATTCCATGGTTGATACCCCTGCTTCCAAGAAATGTCCATATTATGACCATGATCTCACAATCTGATGCTATGTCTCTCCCCTGATCCCCCTCCCTCGCCGACCAGCTCCGCCGTCGTGGACGTCCAAATCTCGTCCATCATCAAAGTCCGCGGATGCGCACGCGCCAGTTTCATTCCAAAACCACGTCGTTCTCCTTTGCTCGTCAAAATGGACGCCAGCGGCCCTCAAGCTGTCGACTACGGGCCAATGGTCTCTCACAGGGAAGATCCGGCTTGGACGGATAGTCAAGCAAAACAAGCATATGCCAGACAGCCACCCACGCCAAGCTACGACTACCAACAGCCCAGCCATCCCATGATTCAGCCCCCGAGTGAGAAGAAAGAGCGGACAATATGTGGATTTCGCGTTGCAACATTTGTTCTGAGTCTCCTCTTGTTCTTGGTCATCGTTGGGGCAGCCATAGGCGGCGGAGTGGGTGGCTCAATGGCGGCGAGAAATTCCAGGTCCCAACAGTACGTCTCCACATTGCGTCGCAAATCTGCATTCCACATCTTTCGTCATTGTCACACGTGCTGATGAACTCGCCATCACAGGGAAACATCCGAGACCCCTTCCCCGACTAGTTTTGGGCCGGCCGAGACCTCTTCTGCTCCGAGCACTACCGTGTCCTCGGCCGAACCGAGCATCCAGCCCACAGATGCATCAAGGGTCGAAGTCCCGACCACCGGCCTACTCCCTCTCGACTGTCCCGGCATCAATGGAACAACACACCAAGTTTTGCAGGGCAACACACGGGAAAACTTCCGCATCGAGTGCGGTGCCGATGTTGGTGCCACAGGAACCACGATTGCCAGTTTTGTCGCCTACTCCTTCGAAAACTGCATGGAAGCCTGCACGGCGAACAATCGGTACCGCAACGAGAAGGAATGTGTTGCTGTCGCATTCACAATAGACTTGCAAGTGGTCGACAGGAGGTACGCCACTTGCTGGCTGAAGAACAGCACAGCGGGCCGAAAGGGGTTCCCCGAGGCAACAAGACACTACCGTGCTATCGGGTGGCTGATGTGATGGAACGGGGTGTCTGGGATGGCTTCTATAGTCGGTAATACCCCTCCGAACATAATCGGAATTTCTAGTCAATGCAATAGTTGAGCTGATATTCTGAGTGCCTCGCAAAACCCGTGGCTGAGGACTCGGTAGGGTTGCAACCATGTCTCTGCCGCCTCATCTGAGTACACTTCACAGCACAGTCGGATGGTACTACTTATCAAGCAACACCTTGTAAATACAAGTCTAACTTGAAGTCACGTGCAATGATGGGTATGGAAGCTGGAAGCCTTCATTCCACAGCGTCAAGTTTCAGCCGAGGATCACTGTCGCCGTCCAAGCTGAAGAACCCGCCTTCCCCGCTAAGCTCTCCTCAGTGGGCATAGAATCTATTTTTTGTTTCGAACAAAAGAGCTGCCAAGTCAAGCCGTAACAACGGCGCGAGTTAGCTGCGTGGTATTGAGGGGCCGAAATTAGCGGGATGGACGTGTAGATCCACCGTCCTCCACGCCGAGCGCATCATCACTCCAGGATCTGCCCTTCTGACCGCGGGCCATGCCGGCGCGTGTTGCGCGTGCCCGTGGCGGATGCGGAGCAGCCGCCCACCAATACGGCATTTGGTCCTGGACCATCACCAACTCGGCTCACGGCCGCGTCCCGTGCAAGGGCGGCTTGTCGATCACCGGGAGTTGTCAATCCAGAATTGGAGATTGAAAATCAAATGCCGGCGTGACCCTTGGAGAAGCCCTGTCAGTGTTGAAATGAAGGCTCGGGTGAAGGGCAGTAGATGTCATCGAGTGCATCTATAAGGTGTGCTGTCTGGCAATGGAATCCCAGGAAGAAGAGGAGAAGCATTCGTGACTCGTCCCATCTTTCTTCACGGCCTCAACCATGTTGGATTCACTTCTTCTCCTGCCCTTGGCCCTCATCGGAGGTGCTGCCGCCCAGAGCTTCGTGACCACCAACGGTGGCCGATTCTCGCTTGATGGCAAAGACTTCCGTTTCGCCGGAAGCAACGCCTATTACTGGCCCTTTGGCAACGTGCGTCACACATGGTATACCCTCGAAACAAACGCTGACCCATGTTCAGAATCAAGCCGATGTCGAGATCGGCATGAAAGCCGGCCTCGAGGCAGGTCTCACAGTATTCCGAACCTGGGGCTTCAACGACGCGAATGCCACTTACAACCCCAACGGCCTGCCTCTGTACGGCCAAGGCAATGAGCAGACTGTCTTCCAGCGCTTCTCCCCTGGAGGAGAAGTGGAGATCAACCTGGCTCCTCTTGACCTCGTCGTCGATGCTGCCGAGAAGACGGGCATGAAGCTGTTCATCGCTTTGACGAACAACTGGGCCGACTACGGCGGTATGGATGTGTATACCGTTAACCATGGATTCAGGTTCCACGATGACGTGAGTTCAAAACCCTTCTGAGATGCCTGATGTGTGAGTCGGCAGCGGGGTGGCTGCGCGACGTGGACGCATTTAGATCCTCATCTTTGCGACTCTCCCGGTTTCTGCAGGCAGCACGGTGTACTGACGGCGACAGTTTTACCGGGAACCGGTCTTGAAACAGGCCTACAAGAACTACGTGCAAAAAGTTGTCAGCAGGTACGCCGACTCTCCGGCCATCTTTGCCTGGGAGCTGGCCAACGAGGGCCGATGCGGCGCAGACGGGACGCGCAACCTCCCGGAGAGCGGCAACTGCACGCCGGAACTTCTCCTCGAGTGGACCGCCGAGATGTCCACCTTTATCAAGTCGGTTGACCCGAACCATCTGGTCACCCTCGGTGGAGAGGGCGGCTTTAACCGCGTTTCGGACGACCACTTTTACAATGGCGGTGACGGCACGGACTTTGACGCCGAGCTCGCCCTTCCCAACGTCGACTTTGGGGTGTTCCATTCTTACCCTGACTGGTGGAGCAAGACGGTCGCCTGGACCAGCCAGTGGATTCGCGATCATGCGGCAGCCGGCAAGACGGCCGGGAAGCCCATCGTCCACGAGGAGTACGGCTGGATGACCAACGAAGCTCGTCAAGCGGCGCTGGGAAAGACAGCTCCCGAGACTCGTCTGGAGGTCCTTGGTGAGTGGCAGGCGATCCACCTGGAGGAGGAGATTGCGGGCGGGATGTACTGGCAGTTTGGGACGAATAAGTACTCGTACGGGCGCAACCATGACGATGGGTTCACCATCTTCCTAGAGGACGCCGAGGCCCAGACATTGGTCGTTGACCATGCGGCTTCTGTCAACAGTCTTCAGTCGTAGGTATCAGCACCCAGAAGCAATTGATCTCGTATGTGCAAGGCTGGATTGATGTGGTGGTGATGATGGTATCTACTTTTGGAGGCGTGCCTCGAAGAGAAGAGGCCTTGAAATAGCACTGCTTATGTAACTCGGTGAGCTCGGTCAAACCCGGTGAATCTAGCCCTTTCCCTCGGTCAACCCCCTGTCTGTGCAACCCCTGGCTCAAACCCCAGAGTCTTGCCTTGGCGTGTCAGATTTCACCCGATGTTTCGGGAAGGTTGTGCCCGAAACCCTCTCGCCCTACGCAATCCGCAGACGGTGCGCCCTGCCAGAGAGGAGGTCCTCGTCGGGTCGTCTTTTCTTCAGAGGCCTGACACCTCTCGGCGGCCGTTCGTCCTCTCTCTCGTCCTCTCGTCCGTCCCGAGTCTCAAGCGCTGGACGTCTTGACCTGCGGGGATCTTCAACTCTCAACAGGCACGGTCTCGAGAGCAAGACGCGCCCGCGACCAATGGCAATGGCCAATTCAGGTCACTGACTCTCTCTTCGATACCACCTTACCCCAGATCAGATCCCCTCCCGTCTATCCTGTCTCTGTGGCCGACAGGTGCCTTTGCCTCACTCACTTTTTCAACTTCCTTTCGACGCCGCTGCTCAGCTGGGAGGGTCATGAGGAAGCCATCGCAGCAGGCCTGACGACCCCATTTTGCCAGCAATGGCACCCATTTCTCTTGGTCTTTTTCTTTCCATATTGTTATCAAGCGTCATTTCAGCACTGCCGTCCGCCGACAACACTCGAAGCCACCGTCGCGGGGGCCGCGCCCTCGCTTCAGGCTCAAAAGCGCTTTCATTACCTGTTGACGATGTCATTGACGCGGATCTCGTCACCCTTCCAGTCGCCACGAGGAGGCGAAGCAGTGGCGATGTCGTGTCAGGGCGTCAACTGCCGACCGATGAGGAGGATATTGGCGCCGTCGTCACCCTTCCCGTCATCCACTCAGTCAAGCGCGGCCTGTACAGCCGTCAGCTCGATCTGGACCTCGCCAAGCGGTCGGATGTTGCGTACTATGCACAGAGTAAGCCCTCTCCATCACCTGCGGAGAACATCTAGGACTGACAACTGCAGTGAACATCGGCACACCACCACAGCCCGTCTATGTCCAGCTTGACACGGGTTCATTTGAGCTGTGGGTAAACCCAGACTGCACGGCAGTCCGGCCATCAGATCAAACCTTCTGCGAGGCAACGGGGTCTTACAACCTCGCAACGTCCACGACAGGCAGGTCCCTCCAAAGGGGCAACTCACTGCAGTATGGCATCGGCACAGCCAACATCTCCTACGTCGTCGACGACTTGTCCTTCGCCGGCGGCCCCAACCTGGCCCAGGTCCAATTTGGCGTGGCGACTCAGACGACAGATCAGTTTGCCGGCATCCTGGGATTGGGCCACGGCCAGAACTTCTCAACGCCCTACCCAAACGTCATGGACCAGCTCGCCGCTCAAGGTGCCATCCGCACCAAGGCTTTCTCACTAGCCTTGGGATCCAAGGCCGAGGAAATGGGAACTCTTGTGCTAGGTGGCATTGACACGGCAAAATTCTCAGGTTCACTCGCCGGCATGCCAGTCATCCCCGCCGACTCCGCCCCTGACGGGGTCTCAAGATACTGGGTATCTCTCCAGTCCATCGCCATCACACCACCGAGCGGCCGTTCTATTCAGTTCCCGGGCAGCAAGCTTCCCGTCTTCCTCGACAGCGGCGCTACTCTCACCCTCCTCCCGCGTCCACTTGCCGACGCCATCGCCACCTCCTTCGGGTCTCCAGGTCTTGACAGCAGGGAGTTCTATCCCGTAGACTGCTCGCTGGTCACAACCAAGGGCACCGTCGACTTTCAGTTCGCAGGCACAACGATAAAGGTGCCATACAACGAGATGATCCGACAGAATGTCCGAAAGGACGGCACCCAGAGCTGCATGCTCGGAATTGTGCCGAGTCCTGACTTTGTCCTCCTGGGTGACACTTTTCTCAGGTCAGCATACGCAGTGTTCGATCTGGCTGTTGACATGGTCTACCTCGCACAATACGTCAACTGCGGCAGCCGTGTCATGGAGATCAGGAACTCGCAGTCCATTGCGCCCGTTGTCGGCTTGTGTCCTGACCCTTCGGCTGTCACAACTCCGGATCCCGGCAACGGCAATGGCACGGCAGGACAGACTGATGGAACGGCCGATGGATCCAAAGGGGCGCTGCCGTCATCGGCTCTCATGATAGATGCTTCGGGGGTATGGAGCACGCTTCTTATGATGGCAGCTATTACTACGCTGCTCACATTCTAGGTCTTTCCGACCACACCTTTATCACTTGGTTCGCAGCTACCGATTGCCTAGAGAATAGGCTGCGGTCCTGCAGTAATCAGTTAGAATACTTAATTCAATTCACACCACGACTTCAAGAACACATGGGGCGTTCATGCATCGACTCGATGTTCCTCTGTTAACTTGAACTCTCCTCAATCCCCAAAACACTGAATGTTGCCGGCCTGGCCTACCAGAACAAGTCGGCGTCCTTCCCGGAGAGCCATTTCTCCATGCTGACGTACATCTGCTTCCAAGTAGTCTGATCCTTGACTGTGGCCAAGTGGAGATCGATCTTGTATCCCAGAAGCTGTTGAGCAGCTCCCAGGTACCTGTAGCCTTCAGGGAACGTGCTGAGGACGTCCTGGGAGAACGTCGGCGCGCGCACACCGTCGGCCGGCACAACCCTGTCCTTCTCGTACACGAGCTTGACATATTTCGCCTTCCACGAACGGAAGCCACCATCTTCAGAGGCGGTCACCGGGTCCTGTCTCTCGCAAAAGAAGAGGAAGCGGCAGTCGCAGTCGACATCGTATTCGATGCCAGTGCCCGGCTCGACGAACCTCTGGGTGATGGTCGCCTTCATCTTGCCAACGGCTCGGCCGGCCTCGGAGTTGAGTTCGACGAGGGTACCGCACTCCCGGTGTTGGATGAAGGCACCAGTGGCTTTGCCCTTCTTTGACACGTCGATGAAGCCATCGATGGTCTGAACGCCACTCCAGGCTGGATGATGGTAAGTTACCAGGGCTGACATGGAAACACTGATCAAACTCACTGGTCCAGACTTGGGCATCATCCGTGAACAGAGACCGGAAGTTCATCCATTCCGAGGCATCTCGGTAGACGGGCCAGCCTTTGCAGAGCTCAGACACGGCGAGACGATCGATGAGGTCTTTGACAGACCCGTTGACGTGAGAGAACTGGCGAGAATGGGGTTCCTGGGGCGTAGACATTCTGAAGATACACAGGATAGGTTGGACAAGAAGCGACTTGCTGAGTGACGGGATATCACTTCATCTCGCCGGTCTTTCACGATTTTATACTGAAGCAACACCGGGATCCCACCGCATACTTCTACTTGGGAACACTGATATCGGCGGCAGCAGGAACCCGTCAAAGCCATCTCGTGGCCGTGGATTCACTCTTCTTGCCGCGATGGAAACGGCTCAAGCAGCCAGCCATGGCGCGGAAGGGAAGAAATTGCCGCGGCCTGGACATGGGAGGCTGATGAGGCCATTGCCACGGGATCTGCCAAGTCTTGTGCGATTCTCGGAGGAAATTGCAGGAGTTGATGGCGAGTGTTCTCCAAGAACGGTGATAGGATAGGTTGAGATGTCATTTGTTCACCGCTCGCCTAGTGATGTGTGCTGTCTCGAGACACCACTGAATGCGCCTCCTAAGACGGTACGTGCTGCAATTGGATACCCCAGATTTGCAGATTACATTCAGAGTCGTCATCTGAGTTTGAACTCAGTGTCCAACTTTTCGAGCGTACGAGCTAGCTCAACGAACGGCATCATGGTCATACAAGACTGCCGCTTGACAGCACCGAACCCGGGCTCTCCCGTGCGACGGGACACTTTGCCCCGGGGCGAGAACATTCAGCCACCCGGCAGGGCTCCGGTCCAACGCCGACGCGGCTGGGCGCATACTCACCGCCGGGGAAACGGTCGTGGTCGGAGACAGAGGGGCGTCCGTGGACAAGGTGCAACCCGAGCGACAGAATCAATCTCCGGGCAGTGGGCACCCTCCCTTGACGCTGGCGGCATCCCGCCGGCATCCCGCCAACATCAGGCCATTCTTCCCGGGCGAGGCGGGGGTGGTCCGGAGAGCAGGGCAGGGCGGCACAAGTTTAATGATAATGGACACTGACGTGCTGCTTCTCCACAAGTGATTCCCATGATTCGAAAGATGATGCTGGAGGGTGGCTGGTCTCAGCCACATCGTGGACAATCGTGTGTCGGGCTTAAACTTGATGCGGTGCTAAGTCCGAAATCACCACGACGCTGACTAAAACTCGATATTGGGTCTTTGCCGTTGGTCAGCGTATCATTTCGGGGTCAACGGGGGTTTGTGGCCCCAGGTGGAGGAAGAGGAGGGGGAGATGCCGACGGCACGCAGTATCAGTACGGTGACCATGGCCAGACAGACAGAACAGGGCAGGGCAAGTGAGTCGAGGTCTGAGGGTTGTACTAGGGAGGGGGGTGCTCGGAGAAACGGGGAAACATGAATCATCGCTGTGTTGCTGAGAGTCATTTTGCTGTGAGGTGTGTGGGCGTGCGGCGGTATATCGAGCGGGAGAAGGCCAGAGGGGTGATGCTTGGCATCTCGGCGGCCGGGGCATTGAGACGGATATAGACGGGGAGACACGGGCGTTTCCACAACCGGGAGAGGCGGAGGCGAGATGGGCTGGATCTGCCATCACATCCGCTTGTTCCATGTGTGGGTGGGAGGAAGGGAGTCGGGGGGAAAGGACGGACGGGAAGACTGAGTCGCTCCTAAGATGTCAGTGTTAGGCGTTAAGTGGGAGAGGCGTGACGCCTAATTCACAGCACAAATACAGGGCAAACAGGGACCTCGGGTGGGCCCGTGTTTTTTTGCGGTGAATCGTAATGCCGCTTTTTGCGGCATGGCAGTGGGATGAATTCACAGTGGCCCTATTGGATCGGGAAGTGTAGCACGGGACCAGATTGAAAACTTTATGACCAAGAACCCCCGACTCAGCAGAGGTGGAAGTAGCCGTCGGATAATGCCATGGTGAACAACCTGGTCGTTCCTTCTCCTCCATATTGGTATGTAATTCGGCCGGCAATCTGGCGGGCAAGTCCAGCCGCCGCGCCGCGCCACTGCGACGTCCCTTCCGAAAACGAGTCGTCCCTGCCCTGCCCTGCCATTTCACTCTAAACCACCCCCGACATGGTCATCCTGGAAAGTGCCAACATCCCGCCCAGTTCCAGTTCCTTTTCTCTGATGCGGGGCCGCCCCTCCCGATCATGGCAGCGTGGGTGTAGATGGTCAGGTCCGTGGGAGAATTGACTCCATCCAAGCTGAGATGCCAACACCGCTGCTGCTGCCGCTGTCCTTGATCCCACCCACTGCCGACAGGGCGAAATACCCTGTCGTGACCCGGCAAAGCCGAGCCGCCAGCAGTCAGTATCTTCCCACCAGACCATCCGAGACCTCTTGATCGCCACACCCCTTCGCAGCTCTTGCCCCCCCAAGTGCCCCCCCTTTTCTAGCTGGGCTTCGACGCACGCACGCTGGGGCCGCGCCTGACACGTGGTACTTTCCAGGGCATCCCACCTGCTGCAACTGCCTGAACTAAACTAAAAATCACCCGCCTGTCGGTCTCGTCGGTCCGCTCGGGAACTGCCCCAACTGCACTGCAAACCTCCCCTCCCATCGTTCCCCCATCTTTGGGTCGTACCGATCCGAGTTCGTACTTGACCTGTACGAGGAACCTTGATGCCGCCCACCCATCAACACACTCAGGTCACTACCCCCTAGGTCATCACGCCACGTCTTTTGCTGCACTGCACTGCGTAAATCGACCCGACTCCCCCACACCACTGGCACACATCATAGCACAGCATTCGCAGCGCACCACGGCACGGCGCAACAGCCCCCGTCCATTCCCCTCCTCAGGTCGTTCGCCGTCCATCGCCTCGGAATCCTGTGCTGTGATACAGTACCCAACTCCTCATCTTCCACATGTCACTCCGATTTCTTCTCAATCATAACCAGGAGGAGCCTGAGGATTCCGGTGCCGTCGCGCAGTGGTACCTGCGGGGCGAGTCTGGCAGCCCGGGTCACGGCGAACCAAGCAGGTATGTACATCCCTTGCCCTGCCTATCACTTCACACCCTCTGACCGCCTCCAAGATCTCGCATCGAAGGGTCTAGATCTCCCGATGGCGTTGCACCTGGATCACCAGCTACTCTGCTAGGCAAGAGGAAAGCTGCTGCTCGTGATGACGAGTCTGGTACCGAAGGCCAGTCTCCCGGCAGTGAGTGCACCGCCTGGAGCAATCCTGCGTCCCAGGTCCGCGCCGACGACTCCTCAGATCGCCAGAGAGCAAGGAGCCGCTCTTCCTTGCTAGCCGAGAAGGCTGGTTTTCCGGGCCAAGCAGCAACGCCAAGCGCCAGACCCCAGAGCAGAAGCGCAAACAGCATGGCCTCCTCCACGTCACAGGGCTCAACACAGCACGACAGCATCTGCTACGGCATGGTGAGTTTTCCCCTCTTATCTCACGGGTCTCCACTCTCTGACTTCCATGATAGCTGCACCGTGTGGACGTGAAGCTCTTGGGCGACCTGACGGAAACCTCAAAACAGCTTGACGCATTACGCACGTCCGAGGGCTACATTGTCCTCAGCGTCTCAGAGCAGGCAGATCACGTCCTCGTCAGCTTCTCAGACGGCGGGCCCCTCGGCTACCTCCGCTCTCACATGAAGGACGCCCTCGGTCCTCTGCTACGCCAGAAGGACATGGAGTTTGACGTGCTGGTCGAGATTGCCGCGCTGCAGGAAACCATCATCAAAGCCCGAAAAACAGCCGGCGTCGTCCTCGACACTGACGTCTACCTGTACGGCCCCGCCCGTCTGGCACCCATGGTGGGCGAGCGACTATCACAGTGGAAGCTGTGGTTGCAACGGCCTGGCAGGGGGAGGCCAGGCGCCGCGTACGAGAACCCGCACTTTTTCGTGCTTGACAAGATGCTGAGGAGAAAGGTGATGGCGTGAGAGGGCCGGCTGGCCGGCAGGTTGTTGGTCTAGGGATCTAGGTGGTGGTTGATGGCGTTTATAGGAGTTCCACGGTCATGGCGAGGGTGACAGGATACTCCTACGGGAATCTCTGTCTTGGGGAAGCGTTGCCAATATTTATTTTGATTTCTGATGAACGAAACTGTCTTATCACGGTGAACACTGCGTAATTGTCATGGAGCTCATATTGACTTGCTTGAGAGTCTGGCTGTGAAGCTCTTTTGTTCCTTGAGTATGATGTAAATCTCATTCGACTGAAATGTGACTACATCCAAACAACGACACAAGCGCCAACAGCAGCTGCAGGGGGACTGAGCGTTGGTGCTTCTAGACTTACATCCGTAGTCTCCCACCTACTTGATACTTTTAGGTTGCACTGCTCTACTCCTAAAAGGGAAATTTTGTCATCACTGGCGGCCTTCCCGGTCGGAAATGTTGAAAGCATGAGCAGCCCCCGAAACATGAAGGGGTAATATTGAAATGAGAACAGACCCATTTCGCCAAACCAGGCCTGAAAATAATACCCCCTCTCCATCTTCTATCACCACATCTCTATTTCTCCGGAATGAGCGCCCAGCCTTCCCAGAGCGTTCGCTCTCAGTCTCGTCCCCGACTCGCGCGACACCGCATCAAGTCCGCAACGTTATCCTCGGACGTGCCGACAGCCTGGTGATAGCCACAGCCGCCCGCCGCCCAGCCGAACCAGGCAAACATGTAACGGCGGCGCTTGCTGCTAGGCTGACCGGGCTTTCGTTAGGGGCACTTGAACCGGTCATGAGATGGGCCGGGCTGTCCACCACGTGGGAACAAGCTCAGGACCATTCTGCAGGTTTGGAGGCGGCGTCGATGTCAGCCGCTTCGTTCGCGTCTGTAACAGCAATCGGTGATCGGTTGTCAATTGTGATCAGTGATCAACCCGAGGCCGTACAGGGGTGCGGGCGGTTCGGACTGACCTCAGCGGCCTGTAACCCCCCGAGTCAGCGGGTCGAAGGGCCGCTTTACAGGGGGGATGTGATGCAAGCTGCTGACTGCCAGTGCTTACAAATTCGGGGCCCGGCAATTCGCAAGGGTTGCAATCTGCCGTTCGCTCGGTGGCCAGCTCGCGTCTAGACTACCTATGGGGTGGGTGGTTCGGCAAATAGGGGATGGGCGTCTGGACAAAGACGAACGCCTTCTCACCTCGGCAGTCAATGATAGGGTTCCAGGACGGTCCCTGCCATCATGCCCCTACGAGCCCATTTTACTGACACAATTGGCGGACGAAAGAGCTGAAAGCAGTGATTGAGACCGGACGGGGTCAAGGCGAAGGGGGATCATGGATCAGGAGCCGAGTGACGAGTCCACCGGCATTTCGGGTTCG
Organism: Plectosphaerella plurivora; assembly: GCA_020726575.1. Lineage (NCBI taxonomy): Eukaryota > Fungi > Ascomycota > Sordariomycetes > Glomerellales > Plectosphaerellaceae > Plectosphaerella > Plectosphaerella plurivora. The sequence goes on from JAGSXJ010000030.1 coordinate 380,921, forward strand.
CGAGCAAGAACCCGAAATGTTTGCCACCAGAGCCGATGGGTGCAGGGGAGAAACTCCGAAACTACGCATCCCTCCTCCAATTCATCCCACGCGCGGGCCGGCGCTTTCCAAGGCCACCTGGAACATATCCTACCGTACCAACGAGATGAGGCATCCAAGCGTGCATGTCAAGTATTGTCAAATTGTTTGGTCCTCCGCAACAAGTCCGCAGTTTGTCCGCCTCGCCCTGACTCTGGCAGGCTCGTGGTTGACTCGTCGTGCGTGATCAACTTGTCAAGACAGGACTTGGCAGATCTGCCAGACTGCCAGGTAGATCCCATCAAGTGCCGGGCCTCCCACTCCTCACCGACAGTTAGGGAGGGGCGGGCAGCTGGAACTCTGATCCATCCCATCCTTGCTTGGTTTAACTTCCCCTCCCACCCGTATAGATACGGGTGGTGGTGTCTGGGTCCGCCTTTGTCAAGCTCTAGCCGCCGCGGATCAGGCGTCAGTAGGCACCGGGCGATTGACATAACGGCCTGTCGCAAGTCTGCAATGCAGTGCAGAGAGGTGGAGATCAGCCCGGCTAACTTCCAGCTTTCGAAGGATGATCCCCATTTTTGGCAGACCATTTGTTTCGGAGTCGGAGGGCAAAGGATGTCCGCCGTCGCCCGGCGGTCGCTTCGTGGAGCTCCTCCCGGGGGGCAAATTAGCCCACCAGAGGTGCCGCCGGAAGCCGGCCGGCTCTCGCCAACCGCCACTGTCAGTTCAATGCTGTGCAGGCAGGAGCAAAACCCCAAAAATGGCAAGCGTGGAGGGATGCACTTGCCTTGCAGACATGAACGTCGCAATCGGAAGGCACCACCCGCCCATGGTACCGGTGCAGTTTTAGTACATCAGATCGCTCATGCAGAATGTTGCCCTTGAAACGGGGCATCGTCATCAGAGCAGGCAGAAGAACTGATTCCGTTCAATTCGTAGCGCAAGAGAACGGACCGCCCTTGGTCCTTGCTCACCCACTCACGAAATGATGCGAGACCGAGACCCAAGAGGGATGACACGACGACTCCACGAGCTTAATCAATCAATCAGGGGTCGGACGCCGCCAAGCACTGCCTTTCCCAGCGCCCGACTCGGGACGTCCCAGTCGGTCCAGGTGGCCCGGGACCCCCTCCAACCCTCCGAGTCGGCGCTTCGTTCCCTGACACCTCTTCCTTGCGTCCACTGCCATTCCCTGTCCCGTCCCTCCTTTTCCCCCTCTCGGGGCATCTCCCACGGACACGAGTAATGCCTCCCGACAGCCGCCGCCCGCGCTCCCAAGGCCTAGGCACAGCACCACCTCGAATGCCATGCGACGACATCGGAAAAGCACAACCCTGGAATTCCGTAAACGCCGAAAATACCCCAGACGGTGCCTGGTCCCGCGGCCTCGACCTCCTTCCCGTCTGCACTTCACAGCATCTTTTGCGCGACCCCTCGACCTAGACCTCGACAACCTCGCCTTTGTGCGCGCCTCGATGACGTCCCCCTGATACCCTCTCCCCTCCCCCGCCCCTCCTCGCCATGGAGTCGCCTCCGAGGCAACATGCTCGCGCCCTCCAGAACACCCTCGACGACTTCCGCGCATGGCTCTCTCAGGCCCAGGACGCCGACTTTGCTTCGGCGTCGTTCGAGGACCTGCGCAAAGCTCTGCTCGATATCCAGGACGACCAGGATCGTCGCCGAACCATGATGAACCTCACCCGAATCGGCCCATACCTCGTCGCCCTCGACACCCTCGATGCTGCTCTGGCTTCCTTTTTGCCTCCCGACGTCGCCAGGTCCCTCATGGCCTTTGTCTGGGGCCCAACACGCTGGCTCGTCGCGACTGCTAGTGCCGAAGACTACGCCTTTGACCTGCTGCTCGACCTGTACCAGAGATTGGGGACCGAAATGGGCTTCCTGAGGGTCGACGATACCTCCACCTGGTTGTCGCCTGACAGTCGCGTATTGCTGGTCGACCTCTACCAGGACATCCTGTCCATGAACAAGACCATCCTCGCCTTCTTCAGGCGACCATGTAAGTCTACGGACCCTCTTTTCCTTGTGGTGGACTGCCAGAATTCTGACCATGTCCTCCTCCAACAGCTTGGCAGAAAATCTTCAGGCCTTGTTGGCACGACCTCACAGACGTATTCGATGCGCTTGTGCGCGCAGCTTCCGTGCAGACGGAGCTAGCCGAATTTCTCACCCTACAACACGACCGCGGTGCCACCCAGAACCTGTCCGAAATCCAAGAATACACACGTCGAAGGGCCGTCTTCCTGGCAGACCTTGAGCGCACCAAAGCTGCCAAACAGGGCAACCAAAAGGCGATAGTGTCGAGATGGATCCAGGCCTCTTCCCGGAACCGCGATCTCCACGACCACTACCAGAGCGAGCGGCGCGCATGGCCTGGCTGCGGAGGCTGGCTGCTGAATCACTCCCTCGTCCACAGCTGGATGCGGACGGACGATGCGAGCGGATCAAGAGTCTGGCTCGATGGAGAACCTGGCATTGGTATGTGCGGCGATGACAATGCCCACCAAACGACATTGCGAGCTAACGTACTTTTCCTCGTAGGAAAGACAATGTTGGCTTCGGCCCTGATTGATAGCTGCGCTTCTCTCAAAGGAAGCGGCGCCATCCCTCCAGATAGCGAAGTATACTACTTCTACTGTCAAGGCACAGACCCTGGCTCCGATACCGGACTGGGTTTTGCCAAAGTGATGGTTTCCCAGCTTCTGGCCTACCAGCAAGACCTGTTACCCGTCTTCATCGATGCTGCCAAGACCAGTGGGCAGGTCACTTTGACCTCAACTGATAGGGCGAGAGAACTGTTATCTCTAGGGCTGGAGACCGAACGGCGCCAATACTTTATTGTTGATGGCCTCGATGCTTGCGAGTTTCCCCGCGCCAGGAATATCATTTCAACCCTGAATCAGATTCTAAGGGACAAGTCACTTTTGCCGGGTGCCAGCAAGGCTCGTGTTCTTCTAACGGGCTGCTTGACCCACGAGCTGAAGACACTGCTGGGAGGAGACGTTGTAGCGACCCAAATTCGACCGGACGATGTCCAGGACGATATTGGGAGATTTGCAAGGATCAGTCTGCTAAGCTTGCAGCCGAGGATATCAGCTCTAAGTGAGGTTGACATTGGCTACATTCAACGCAAGGTGGTTCAGCAAAGTAGAGGTGAGTCCATTCTTGTTTTTCTATCTTATGTCGTATTCCTTCCGTTCCATGCGCTGATCATGCTCTCACACTCAGGAAACTTCCTCCGAGCCCGACTCATCGTTGAAACCCTTCTTCTACAACCGACCAAAGACGACTTGCTCCGGGCTGTGTCATACACAGCCTCAGCTGGCTCGGTTCGCGACCTGTATGTCATCTATATACAAGGCGCTCTTGCCATCAGGTTGAGACACAAAGTGCTAACAATTGGACAGATGTTCTAAAATTGCAGAGACAATCAACGATGGTCTTCGGCTCAAGTCGAATGGCCATGTTGTCATTGCTAACACCTTGGTCTCATGGTTTGGAGGCGCCAAGAGACCCCTTGTCTGGCACGAGATGGAATCGATCTGTCGGTTACACTGGGCCCCCGAGTCGTCAGGTCACTCGCCACGCAATATTCTTCTTGAAGTGCTTGAAGCCTATCGCCCGGTTTTGCGGGTGACAGCCAGCAGAGAGGTGCTCTGGGTTCATGAGACGGCCAGACAGTAAGTTGCAACCCCAACCTGAGGCCTTCTTGGGATACTGATATTTCCAAGCTACATCACCTCGGCCGACCAACAGGCGCAGTTCAACTTGGCCATATTCTGTCTCTTGTATCTCTCCGGCCCTACCTTCAGCCCTGATTGTTCGATGGACGTGAGAGACAAGGAGGCCCGAAGGGGCAACCTGGCGTTGCAGGACTACGCCGCCGCCCACTGGGCAGACCATGTTGAGGATCTCCTCGGCAACCATCAAACTGTCTTCAGGCAGCAGCACTACGAGGCCGCCTTCAGCAACGTCCTCAAGGCGTTTGTAAGCTCGCACCGGCACAGCCTTGACGGTGACCCCGCTGCGCGCGAGGCTGCCGCGCGATGTGTGAGCTTTTCTGAGTATAGCTTTTACGAAGAGCTGTGTCTGCTTTATCGTCACGTCTTCAGATACCGGCACGGCGATGCGCCTGATCCCAGTCTACCGCTTGGCATAGCCTCCATTTCTCAGGCATTGGAGCTTAACCGCACAGCCATCGAGAAGCTGACGACGAGCCCGTCCCAGGACGACCGCGATGCCGCCGCAGCGCACTACGGCACGCTCATCTTCAAGTGCAAGATTCCAACATGCCCGGCCTTTCTCGAAGGCTTCCCCGTTGAGATTGAACGCGCAGCGCATCTTAACCGCCATGACCGGCCGTTCCCGTGCCCATTGGACCGCTGCACACAGGCGCCCTTTGGCTTCACGTCCAAGAAGGACCAGGAACGACACATTAGGCACTACCACCCGGAGCACAGCGATCAGCCGCCGGCGTTTGTGCAGCCTACGCGGCGCATTGAGGACGCGCGCTTCGTGTGTGATATTTGTGGCAAGGCCTTTACGCGGAACATCAACCTCAAGGGGCACATGAGAAGTCACTTTGGCGACCGCCCGTACGCGTGCTCGTCCTGTGGCAAGGCATTCACGAGGTTGAATGACTGCAGAAGACATGAGAAGATTCACGAGAAGAAGGGATAGGACACGGTCTCCATGGAATTGAACATGTCACGATGTCGAGCATACTCTCCTACCCAACTGTGAACGTAACGTAATGCGTGGCCTCGAAATCCCACCCCTGACCGGCTCTGCTGTTCCCCGAACTAGTGCCGAGTCTATCTGTCCAAGACTTCCGTCACGGTATGGGATCGACACGTACGGATCGGCGCTGCAAGGCGAGCCACGTTTGTCCACTGCACCGGATGTTCTAGAAACGGCCATCACGGGGGTCTGAGTTTTCCGTATGCCGGTTGTGGTCGGGTAATTGTTCAAGTGGGAATTTCGCGCCGCTACGATATGAGGATACACTAACTGGGCAATTAAGACTTGAGACTCATACATCATTTCCATGTGTCTCTGAACCGAGGCGTAACAATTTGTCTTTGCTGTGATGGCTGCCACCAAACGTGGGCGATCAGAGCCCTCGGCGGGTTTGGCGGACTTGGCCCCGGACGCGTATCAGCAACCATCAAAAATTCTCCGCCACGAACCGCGGCCGGGTAAAAACGCACATTGAACCACCACGGCGATTTGAACCTCACAGGACATTTCAGTGATCCGCGCAGTGGTCACCGAAATGGGCAGTCTATCCCGGACTGGCGTCGGGGGCAAGCCTGGTACCGACGGGACAACCACTCGGCAGACCGAGCATCACGGTGATTGGCCAGGTCAGTCGTATAGAGGGCGGCAAGTGATCGGCAGGTTAGCCACATTGAAATCTCGCTACGGGCGAGCCTGGCCTCGGAGTACAGGACAGGGTCGTGATGGATGTGATGCGATGCGGCCGGGCTGGCAGGCAGGCCTGGCACAGAACTTTGAAGAGGAGGGCAGAAGTCTGGGGAAGACAGGGGTTCATCTTGCACGGACTCCCTCGGAAGACCACAATGGTAAGACCATCTCCGGCGGCGGCGGCTGGAGTGAACCTGGAACCCCTTGGCATGGCCGACTACGAGCTGCTGGACCTGGGAGGTTGGTCAGGCTGCGGTGCTACTAGTACAACAGTAGCCAGGGACCGGCCTGCTCGGTCTCGAGATTACAGTCCGTGTGATGGACGCGAATTGATGGCGAACACGTTGACATTGGCCCTCTCTAGTGCCGTCTCGTCCATCAGGCAATTGATGCGCGCTCGAGGATGGGTTCCTGCACAATACCGGCCGCCAACCGGCTGCATCGAAGGGCGGGTTTGCACAGCCTCCTCCACGGGCGAGCCCTTGGCCATTTCGGAGATATGGACCAGGGTGAGCTGGCGGCGGGATTGATTGACAAAGCAGTGCAGCGACTGCTGAGCCAAGAGAAGGGCTGCATTTCCGCTGCAGCATCGTCATTCAGTGGCGACTGGTGACAATGACGCCAAATTGGCCGATGATGGCCGCCACCTGATGATCCAGAGGGTCTGCCTCTCGAGAATGGTACAATTAATGCTTGATGTGCTTTGTGTGTGCTCGCATGGGTCTCTGCTTCACCGAGCACTGACAGATCTAACTCTGCTTGGCGCGGCGATATTGAGGGCGTCACAGGACCATCAAGCAGGGGTCAAGACCAGGGGCCTGCAGCACAGGGTGTGTTTGTCGCTGCAGATAAGCCGCCAGACCTCACAACAGGAGAGGGCCAATGCCTGTAGAGGTATGGCCGTGGGGCAATCTGGACAGAGCCTCGAGCAGTATCTCGTAGCAAAGGCTCCGATTACGGGAAGACGTGCTCGTGGCGGCACGTGTTTGCGCGCGCAGACAGATAGACAGCCTGGCCGAGGCGGCCGTTGGATGTTTCGAATGGAAGCTGCCATATCACGGCGAAGGATGAGCCCACTTGGGCGAATCGCTGGACCGACGTGACTTGACATGGACTGGTCGCCAAGTCCACATCCATCCTGACCTGCAGACGGGCCCCGTTGCGTGTCCGGTCTGTGAGGTGGCTGCGAGACGCTCCACCGACGTAACAGTAGCATGGCCAAGGGTTGGGTTGTGGGTGTGCGGGACCCTGGAACGACGCGTGCGCTGCACCGTGGCGCGGAGGAAGACCATGACACTGTGTCGAGGTACCGCGATGGTTATGAGGCGGACGACCGACAACCGGACATGCTGTATGTCAGTCAGTCAGCGGCGAAAGAGAGAGCGAGGTTGGACGTATGTTGCCAAGCGTGACTGATATTGGTGCGATGCTCTGGGACAGCAAGGGTGTCTATCGGCCTGATGTCCGTGATATTGACGCTCTGGTGGATGTGATGTTGTAGGGGGGCTTGCTGTCAGATAACGGCGGGTGGTTGGCGTTTCGTCACAAGGAGCTGGTGGCTCTTGGTGGTCCTGCCCCTGGTGTGACGGGTCGTACTTGAAGCCTCGAATCTTGGCCCGGAAGGAGTCTCTGACAAGGTGATGGTACATGCCGATGAATCTACAAGAGGCTCCGCTGCTCATCGTCCTAGGACGTAGCTGCAGCTGAACGGTGATGAGGCTTCGCAACGGGCCTGGGAAGGCGCCTTGCGCCGGCCTGGTTGGTTGGGCGGGTCACAGTGTGTGTGTCGTGGTGTGGTGTGGCCAGCAAGCAGCCGGTTCCCGGTGGGTGGTGCCTTCTTCGTCCGTCGGAAAGGGTGCCCCGCAATTTGGGGCCATGGTGGTCCAATCGACGCGGGCCGCAGCCGCGCACTGTCCACGTTGACCAACCACATCCACCCGAACAGCGCAGTCCAGCGCACCTGCTGTACCAAGTAAAGTCTGGCTGGCCTGGGCCTGTGGCATATGCTGCCGCCCATTGGTCGCCTGACCCCTGCGCCGTGCTATCCTTGGCTCAGGTCATTCCCGTTTCTCTTTGGAGCTCTCTCTCCATCCACAACGTTCGGGGGGCTTTGAGGCCTCGAACATCCATGCCATGCGGGTGATTCTTCGCTGTGCTGCTTCCATGCACTTTCAGTTGGTGCCATAAATTATGACTCCCACCGACCCGTCTCCACTCACCTTGCAGCGGCCGCGACTTGGTTGTGCTCTCACTGCTGCAAGTCATCGCCCGTTGGCAAGGTCCCTGGCCATTGGAAGCAAGCTCGGAGCAAAGTAACCTCTCTTTTGCCTCTTGGCCAGGCGCCAGAAGATGTATCTCACCAATTTAGTATTCCACGGAGGCTAGGGACGGGTTCGGGCGGCTAATGACTCCATTTCTGGAGCTCTCGTCCCACCGGGTGTCCGGTTGTGTTGTCGATGCGTCGCTTCCAGACTTCCCATCCAAGGGATGTGGGTAGGGCAACGTTGGGACGGATGTGCTCATTTTCCGACCACATGATGGATAATGACAAAAGGGGTCTTGCTTCAGGTTGCTTGATAGTCCCCGTCCGTTCTCTTCTCCGACGGCATGGCGTGTCAGTAGCTTTCCACTGCTCGCTCTTGGTCGCGGTGTACTGTACTGTACATCAGGTTACCTTAAGCGGCTGTTCTCCGCCGCCGCAGGCCGAGACTGGTGCGATGCGATCCGTAGAGCGGGTTCTCAACAACATATCAGGCGTCGTGCATCTGAAGCCCTGCATCAGGAACCACCCGCGGCTCCACAAAGAAGCGGCTTTTTCTCTCATTTTGCCTCATCGACTTTTCGCCCGTTGCATCCCAAACTTGTTCTAAATATCTCGAAACGCCCAGGACTGGCAAGGCAGGGGTGTGTGGGCGGGAGCCGATCTCCAGCCGACCGACCTCCCTCGAGGGTTTATCGCCTTCAGCACCACGCACAGTGCACACGCTGGTAGCGACCCCTGTTCGGACTCTGGCCGCCCACAGCGCGGTGCAGCACCACCACCACCACAGCCATCACACTTTGCAGCAAAGGACTGACTGCAGGAGACCTCCACCGGCTTTTGCAGCGCGCAGCGCAGACATGCCGTGCATCGTTCTGCTGCCGGACAACCTGGAAGAAGCTGCAGCGCGCGCGCATGAAAAGTTGCGGGTGCTGCGTCACGAGGAACCTGGGGGGCTGTCTTCACCTTGAGGTTGCGTTGCGTCGCGTTGCAGGGATGTATGCGCACCTTTCCCTTTCCCCCCCGTCGTTCGAGAGTGGTCTGCCGTGTCCGTCACGAACCCTTCATTCCTCCGAGGGCCACCACCAGCTTCGCTCTCCCCATGTTCCGATGAGGTCATTCCTTCCCCTTGCCCCGTTCCTGGGGTCGCGCCCGTATTCACCGACTCGGATCTGGGAGGTGTCTTGCTCTGATCCGGCTCGTGTCTCACACCTCAGACGCCAATGGCTCCATGCACAAAGACGCCTCGTAGCGTGGCTAGCACAGGTACTTGTAGCTCGAGGTAGCTTCTCGCGTCCCCGGCATGCATCGGAAAAGTTTATGGCTCAGCAGGCCCGGCCGGAGCCTCTTTTACAGAGGTATTGGACGAATTCTCAGATATGTTGAGGCTGGCTTCACTGCGATGTAGGGATACGTATTTGGCAGCTACTCGGGTCGACATCCCAAACCTTTCCGGTATGCCGAGTGTCGGACGTGTCGCTCGCTGGCAGATGGCGCGAGGCACCTGATGCCATCCTCCCATCGAACAAACGGCTGGACCGAACCACGACACACCATTCAAAGGTCGGCACCCGTTATCCAGGGGTGAGCTGCACGTTGATGGGATCGCTGCGTATTCCGAGCTCGTAGTCTTCTGCCGAGGTGCTCACAGCGCTGTGACATACATGTAGAGCAGTGGCCTTTGCCTTCAAGTTGTGATTAATCGCCTCGCCTTCGACTTCGCAAACGTGGCTCATCCAGTACACCGAGACTTGCCGGCCGGCGTATCAGAACCGAGGGCGCAACTGTACGCACCCAGCCTTCCATGTCCGGGAGCTAAGGAGAATAGGGGCTGGTCAGCAGATCCCAGAGGTAGCTCGGAGCCCGCCCACCGCTTGTTGGACCATCAAACTTTCCGGGCCGGCAAAAGGGGCGCCGCCGCCTCCTGGCCTGCGTAAGCTGTTGAGCAGGATCCAGGGCTTGAACGAAGCAGCAGTCCCAACTTGAAGCCATGCTGCCCATCGTCATCACTATCGTCGGTGACCTGGGCCATCAAGGCTGGTGGTTTCGGCCCTCTGCCTCAGTAACGCCGCATGCTGCTGTCGCCGTTGAATACGCGACGCGGGACGACGAGGTACGATGGTACATCCACCCACAGTGCCCAGACGCGGACTGCCACCCGCCCACCCCCCTGCCCCCCCTGCTGGCCTCACCACCTCGCGACCTTGAGATGGTGGTCTTTCGAGATGCGGGCTAGGCCAGGATCGGACAAGTGTGGTGCGCCTCCAATTACGATGCTGCCAGGGTCGTGGGCCGAACTCGCACGGTGCGCTTGATGGTCACGCCGAACACCGCCCGGGTGAAGCATTGGGGGACTTGGGGGGGATGCCAAGGCGATGATTCCCGGACCTAGGCTCGCCTCTTTCCTCCGACCAAAGACGGGAAAGTACTTGTATGCAGGCTTTCTCCGTACCGTGCGTCAGACGGACCATTTCGAGGTGCAAGTAGTGGAAGCACCGGATTGCAGGGTCGCCGCCGCACCACCAAAAACACACACACACAACTTGGCCATCAGGCCCGCACCCCTGTGTCGCGCAAGTAACCAGGTACCCAGGTACCTAGGGTCTTCGACGAGGTTTACCGGCGCTTGACCAATCATGTTCGCGTCCGTCCTACCTCCGTCAGCTGTTGTGACGGAGCTCCAAAAGTGTTGGTAGTGGGCGCTGGGGCCCTGCCACTGCCTGGGACCTGAGCCGACCCGTGGACGTGCCCGTGCCCAGCCTGCCTGGCTGCCCTTGCCTTGCCCTGTCAGGGAAGGTACCTGGCCCTTGTACCTTCTCCAGCCGGGCCTTCTCTAACACGCGCTAACTCCCTGACCGGCCGGCCTGACCTCTCGGGCTGCGGCGGCGTCTCGTCTTCTCGTCCCTTTCCCTCCCACTCTCCCATCCGCCTTCCCGTGTCCCTGATCAAACCTACCTCACCTCAACCTCTTCCTCCAAAATCATACCGAAGAGCAGCAAGCAAGAGCGAAACCGTCACGACAAGGAACAATCGTCATCGCGGTCCTTGGTATGCGCTCGTCGGCTACTGGTTAAACACGCCTTCCGCCGCCTCTTCCCCCCGCCACGACACGCCCGCGCCGCCTTTCCCCCCCGCCACCCACCCAGCCCACCGCCGCCTCGGTGCCTCGCCCGCCGCCAGTCGCTCGCTCGTCAATCGTGAGGTGACTCGACTCGCCCGTCCGTCCATCTCCCAGACCGCTGCGCAGTACACGATTCCGATTGAGCCCGCCCCGCGATACCATTATCTACCGCCCACCAATTCCATTCCCTTGCGCGCATATTCAGAACAGACAAAAAAGGGGTGGAAAAATCATGACCATGAACGAACCTGCTGTAAAGGCAGATGCTTCCATTTCCATGCCGGCCCCCAGCGCTCCCAAACCCAACGGCGCTGCGACTGCCGCCACCACGGAAGACAACGTGAATGGTACGAGAGTCCCGCCCTGCCCCCCCTCCACTGGCACGCCCCCCTGTGGTGGCCCTACGCCTATGCCCCTCCTGTTCCCACATCCCACCTTTTGGGGCCACAGCTTGGTCGCACCACCAAAACACCACCCCGCCATTAGATATCATTCATCCTGCATCGCCTTTTGCCATCTATCCAACTTGCTGTCACCGCCAAACGTCGTCGCTGCTGCTGCTTCTGCTTCTTCTGTTGCTGTTGCTGCTTCCGCCTCATTCTTATCCTCTCTTGATTTATTCTTACTGACATTGCAATGCGATCATCAGCTTCTTCAATCACTGTCAATACGAAAGTCCCCGCGGCTCCGTTCCCGCCGCCCAAGACCGATAAACCCCGCCCTCATGTTTGCGGCACTTGTCAGCGCTCGTTCGCTCGTCTTGAGCACCTGAAAAGGCACGAGCGCTCCCACACCAAGGAGAAGCCTTTTGAGTGTCCTGAATGCACTCGATGCTTCGCCAGGCGGGACCTGCTGCTGCGGCATCAGCAGAAGCTGCACCAGACCACAACGCCCTCGTCCCGCCCCCGTGCTCGCAGGGAGAGCGCAAGTGGCGCGGCCCCTGGTCAGAGCAGAGCTCGCAAGAACAGTATGGCTGGACCCCATGCTGCCGCCGCCGCCGCCGCTGCCAACGGTAATACCGCCGCCACTTCGATGCGTCCGAGGGCCAATACCATCAGCCATGTCGATGTCAATGCTGTGCAGATGATGGCCTCGGCCAACGCGCAGGTCGCAAGAGGTGGTATGGCCCCGACCATCGGTCACAGCCGTCACCCTAGCCTCATGGGCATGTCTACCCACCACCATGTGGATTATGGCTTCAACGGCATGGCCGCCGCCATGGGCCAGCGCGGCATGGGCCACGGGCTTCCCAAGCTCGAGACTCATCAGATGAACAATAACCTTGATTTTGCCAGTAACGGACTGAGGACCGCCCCTCCCATGGCTTTCAACGCCGACTTCGACTTTGAAGGCCTCCTGTTTGGTCCCGGCTCCACCATCAACCCCAACGCCCTGCACTATAACGATTCGCCCCAGTCCATGGCCCTGGACTCGACTTCGCCTTTCATCACCGGCATGCCCGACGGCCTGCAGGACCTGTCCAGCACCCACCAGCTCGACGACAGCTTCGACTGGCTGACCGGCTTCGAGCACCAAATGTCCTTCCAGGACACGACCCAGACCGCCATCGACGGCTCGAGCCCCTCGGCCATCAGCACCGGCAGCCAGAGCGGCATCAGCGACGTCATGCTGGACGGATCCAACAACCCCGTGGCCGCGACCACCAGCTCCCTTTGGCAACCCGCCATCATGGGCCCTCCCCAGGTTCCCAATCCGTTCTCTTTGGACATGACCGGCTCTGTCTTTCCGGATCTCTTAAATGGTGCGCCCCTTTCCCCCCAGCCGCCTGCTCAAAAGGTCAATGATGTCTACTTTTCGACACCGCCACCTTCCATGAGCTCGCTGAGTCCTTCCATGGTCCAGGGGCTGAATTCCCAGAACCTCAACCAGGCCATGAACCTCACCGCCGGTCCTGAGACGCCATCCTCCCTCAACGGCGGCAACCACGGCGTCTCTCCCGTCTCCACCATTACCGAAGCAACAAGAAACGCCATCCTCAACTCTCTGTCGCAATGCTCCCCCTTTGGCGGTCGAAAATACTCCTTCACCGCCCCAGGCTCGCCCCTGTCCCCCGGTCTTCAACACAACCCGACGGCACTCCCAGACAGCGTAAAAAACCTCCCGAGCACCGCCGAACTTCAACGATTCGTCGGCGCCTACCTTCGCTACTTTCACCCACACCTGCCGTTCCTCCACATCCCCACCCTCTCATTTGACATGTCCAGCTCCTCCCTCGGCCGCAACTCGGGCGTCGGGGGCAGCGGCTGCCTGATACTCTCCATGGCAGCCATAGGCGCTCTGTACGAAGCGGAGCCCTTCAAGTCAAAGGACCTCTTTGAGATGGCCAAGAAGATGATTCAACTGTACCTCGAAGAACGCCGGAAAGCCGACGTACGCAAGGCCGATTTCCGCAGGACACCTGGCTCCGACGCACACTCACAGACCGCTGAGGGCGCCGTTCACACCCCGGTCTGGCTGGTTCAGGCCATGCTCCTCAACGTCGTGTACGGACACAACTGCGGTGACAAGACGTCGAGCGACATTGCCTCGACACACTCGGCGGCATTGGTAAGCCTGGCCCAGGCCGCAGATTTGTTGCGGCCTGTCCGGCTAGACCCCAAAGAAGATGTGCAGATGACGGGCGACAGCAATAACTGGACCGGCGTCAAGTCCGATGCTGAAGATCAAGCCGAATGGCTCCAGTGGAAAGCCATGGAGGAGCGCAAGCGCACCCTCTACGTCGTCTTCATTCTTTCCAGTCTGCTGGTGGCCGCTTACAATCACACTCCTGCCCTGACAAATTCAGAAATTCTTCTGGACCTTCCCTGTGACGAGGAGTTCTACGCCGCCGAGAGCAGCACCGCATTTGCGGCCAAGGGTGGCCTGCGAGCCGTGAGCCACAACCGCATGACTTTCCACGAAGCCTTGGGTGACCTCCTCCGCACAAACGAGAGGCAGCACAGACGTGCCAGTGAGGCATCTCCCACCGGCGACGCATCGAATGCGGCGCTGAAGCCCTCGACCTTTGGTTGCGTAATTCTCATCAACGCTCTCCACAATTACATTTGGGAGACCCGACAGCGCCATCACAACAAGGTCTGGACAAACGAGGAGACCGAGAAGATGCATCGACATATCGAGCCAGCACTCAAGGCGTGGCAAGCGGCATGGGCCAGCAATCCCCACCACAGCGCAGAACGACCAAACCCATTCGGCCTCGGCCCCCTCTCAGCCGATGCGATCCCACTTCTTGATCTTGCCTACATCCGACTATTTGTGAACCTTTCTCGCTCAAAGGAGAAGTTCTGGCAACGAGACTGGGATGGCATGGCCGAGGAGCTATCTCGGGGCAGCGAGATCATCCAACATGCCGAACACTCGCCAACCAATGCTGGGGCGGAGGGACTTGGCACAGATGCTGGTGACCAGCTGCCTACCGATCTGAACTTTGTGGATGGTTCTTCCAACCAGGAGCCTCCGGCAGCTGAACTCACCAGCGGCAACCTTCAAGGCCCGACTCAAGCAACCCAGCCCTCACACGACGCGAGCAGGTCCATCTCCCGTCGCGAAAAACATCTGAGGAAGGCTGCATTTTACGCTGCTGACTCGCTGGCCATGTCGGACAAGATGGGCGTCACATTTGCCGACTTCAATAGCAAAGAGCTTCCGCTCCAGTCAGCCATGTGCGCCTTTGACTGCGCCCAGGTCCTGGCCGAGTGGATCGCAACACTGCAAGACCGCGTCGGTCGCTACCTCGGCATCCTGGGCCAGGACGAAGTGGACCTCTCTCAAGTACCCGCAATCATGCTCCTCGAGGACGACGACGTCAAGCTGCTGGGCAAAGTGCAGGAAGTGTTGGTTTCGGCGGAGATGAAGATGAACATGAGCATCATCAGCGGCACGAATCCAGCAATGCAGATGGACGACCATACAGGCTACGCCGCCAAGATCTTGAGAATCACGGCGTTCATGCTGGACAGAGCCGCTGTATGGCCGAGTAAGTGTTCCTTTTCTAAGATTCGTGCTCATCGCATTTGCTAACCTATGCTGCGCAGTCACACATCTGATGGCACGATGCCTCGAAAGTCATGCCACGCATATGCGTGCCCGAGCCGAAAAATCCGTTGTCGCCTGCGAATAATTCCGACATCGATCCGCAGTCCCGACTACCTCCCGAGGCCCTCCGAGCGATGGGAAGAAGAAAAATCACGACGATCAATTGACACGACATTACTGAATGGGAGCGACCCCGACCCGAGGGGCAATGTTTTTGCACGATTTACGGGAAGACAAAAGAAGTTATGAGAGAAGAAGCCGACAGCGTGTGGGATAAATGAAAAAAAGGATACCCCGAGGTTACGAGGACGTTTGGCGCCGTCGACGAGGCGCGCCCGTTTCGCGGCAGATGTTCCTGGGAATGTCTATGCCTGGAGCATGCCAGCATCGTTGGACGAGCGGCATGCTCATCGACATGTCGATGCGAATACGGGAGGAGGCTCTGAGCTTGGAGAGCTTCTGCACGCCTGGAGTGCCATGGATCAAGGGGCGCTCGGCAATAAGCGATGATGTCTGGCCATGGGTTGCTGGCCCTCTGCATATTTGGGAGGAACGGACCGGTCAGGACGAATGGATTGGAGCGTCGCGTATGAAAAATGTACGCGGAACTAAATGAACAAAAAATAAAAGCAATAAAAGCAAGCTTGCAGTGCGTGCTGACGACGCGTGATTTATTTCAGTACTTCAGGCATGATGCGGTCGGTGGCTACAAATCGAAATGCCTTGGCCACGCGAAGTACCTAACATGAGGATTGGTCGAGGCACATTTGATAGATTCTGTGTGTATCCATTCGATGCATCAAACAACAGTTTCCGCCTCCTGATCTGATAACCAAACGCCATTCCATGCAAGACAGCTGCCTCGGAGGCCACTCTACTTTCTACATTCTTTTCATCTTGGAGGGGTGGAAGGAAGCCAGCTCCAGGTCCCGCGCAATATCAAACTCCCTTCGGATAGGATATCTGGTTCAACACGGTACGGAGGACGAGGAGGGGTCGAGGACTTTCGGCGGACCTACCTCGCGGGGTTGGCGAGCAGAGGTTCGTGGTCGGCGGGCTGCTCCTCGGACTGGGTGGCCTTCTTGGAGCCCAGGTGACCCTTCTCCTTGATGCCCAGGTAGAGGAAGCCGAGCGAGACGGCGATCCAGTACAGGTTGTAAGAGAGGATGGAGCCGACGGTGGCCGAGTTTTGCCAGCCAAGGACGGCGTTGAAGATGCCCCAGAGGCCGCCGCCGTTGAGGTAGGGGTTGCAGCACTAAGCTTGTCAGCAAGAGGGAAAAGTGATGGAAAGAGAGTACTGACGTTGACGTGCCAGACACTCCTTCGGATGTCGTATGATCCAGGGCCGGATCCAAGCTCTGCGGCATCTCCGCCGACGACCTGGTTCCACTGGTTGGCCTCGAGGTGCCAAATGCCCTTGGAGAACAGACCAGCCGCGACGAGGTAGAGCAGGCAGGTCGACATGACCAGGAAGTACTGGATGGGGGCGACGTTGGATCCCCTGGTCAAGTCAGTACAGAGCTTTGAGCGAGGCATATGCCATTGTCCGGAAAACTTACTTGTAAATGAGGAAACCAACGGCAGAGCCGATGAACAAACCGGCGAGGACAGACAGCGGGATAGCAGAGGCGGGAATGCCAATGCCGACACCCGCAATGAAAATGACGCCCTCGAAGCCCTCCCTCAGAACGGTGATGAAGGGGAGGATAAAGAGGGCGTACTTCTCCGACCAGTACTTGAAGCGGTCCATCAGACGCCCGGAGCTCTCAGGGCCGGGCCCGGTGGCGGACATGGCCTTTGCGAGCTTCATGCGCCACTTGTCCTGCAGCTTGCCGACGCGGAGTAGCACGGCGCCCATGACGGTGATGACGATGGATGCGCTGAGGGAGAAGATGGCCTCCCAGAGATCCTCGGCGCCGCCAATCTCATCAGCGGCAAGGCCGTAGAGCCCACCGATGATGACGATGCCCATGAGGACGCAGGTTATGACGCCGACAAGGGTGCCGAGCCAGACCTGGCGGACCATGGTAGAGTAGATGACTGGTTCATCCTGGCGGTTGATGGTGCGCTTGATGATGGCGAGGAGGACCGAGACGATGATGCCGGTCTCGAGAGCCTCACGGAAGCTGATGAAGAAGACTGTGGTGGTCAGCTCATGTGAGGTGGCGAGGTGGCGAATCGGGCCAGTACTCACTTGGAAGGGAGAAGAGGTCCTCCATCTTGTTTAATGAGTGTCGTTGTTGATGGAGATGTCGGCCTGCGAGCGGGCTGGGCGCATGGCGGTTAGGTATCTGGATGGACGTTATGTGCGAGCGAGTCGGAAGCCGAGCGAGGCGAGGGCAGGCGGTGCGGGAAAATTGAGGAGTCAAGCGATTTTGGAGCCTTACCGGGATCAGATAAGATGGATGAGATAATGCGGAGCCTACATCTCCACCTTGCCCGCGCCTGGGGCGGTGCTTCAGCGGTCTCGGGCGCTGTGATTGGGGGATGAGGGAGCATTCTTCGGGGCTCCGAGACCGCTAGGACCGAGCCGGCGGGGTCATTCAGTGGTGTGCCACTGCATTTTCTGCCGCTCCGTCTCGTCTCGCCTCGCTTCGAGTTCTCGATCGACTGATGACGCCTCGCCTCACTTTTTGTCGGCCTGTCCATATCGAAACGACCACCAACGCCAACGCCTCTCCCCCGTCGGCCATGATATCGGTGTAGCTTGCATCGCTCCACCCATCTATGGATACATCTGAGTGACAAGGCTCACCTTCAACATCTCCTCAGCCTGGCTCGCCACCCAACCAAACAGTCACGTCTCGAAATCGCCCTCCTGCCGGACCCTAGATCACCATGCTCGGCTCATCGCGGTTCGCCTGCCTGGCAGCCGGCCTCGCTGCCGTTCTGGGCAGTGCCCAAGCGGCTACTATCCACCACGACTTCACCGTGGGCTGGGTGACGGCAAACCCTGATGGCGCCTTTGATCGCCCGACAATTGGCGTCAACGGGCAGTGGCCGCTGCCTCTCATCAGCGCCAATGTCGGCGACAGGCTCATCCTCAACGTGCACAACGACCTGGGCAACGCGAGCACGAGCATCCACTTCCACGGTCTGTTCCAGAATGGGACAAACTACATGGACGGCGCCGTGGGTGTCACGCAGTGCGCCATTCCTCCTGGGTCATCCTTTGTCTACGACTTCAAGGTGAGAGAGGGCCCGTAGTAGCATACGATGTACCCATACTGATCCCCGCGTAGTTTGACCAGCCTGGAACGTATTGGTACCACGCCCACAACGACGGCCAGTACCCCGAGGGCCTGCGCGGCCCCGTCGTCGTCCACGACCCCAACGGCCCCTACGAGGGCAAGTATGATGAAGAGGTCGTCATCACCCTGTCCGACTGGTACCACCAGCCTGTACAGACCCTCCTGAAGCAGTTCATCAGTGTCGAGAACCCCACGGGTGCCGAGCCCGTGCCACAGGCGGCCCTCATGAACGACACACAGAACCTCCAGGTCAATGTCAAGCCAGACCAGACATATCTCGTGCGCTTCGTCAACATTGGTGCGTTCGCCGCCCATTACCTCTGGATCGAGGGCCACGAGATGCGGATCGTCGAGGTCGATGGCGTCTGGGTCGATGAGGCCCCCGCCGAAAGGCTGTACATCGCCGCTGCTCAGCGGTACAGCGTGCTCGTCACTACCAAGGCCGACGCCTCGAAGAACTTTGCCATTGTCAGCGCCATGGACGAGGAGCTCTTCGACGTCATCCCCGAGGACCAAAACTCCAACGTCACCGGATGGCTGGTGTACGATAGTGCGAAGCCTCTGCCAAAGCCTCTTGATGTCGACGAGCTCGAGGCATTTGACGACTTCACCCTCAAGCCCGTCGACCGCCAGGGTCTCTTCCCTGAGCCTGACATGTCTTTCACCCTCGATGTCAAGATGGACAACCTCGGCGATGGCGCAAACTACGCCTTCTTCAACGACCTGACCTACGTGGCGCCCAAGGTGCCCTCCCTCTACTCGGCCCTGACCGTCGGCAAGGAGCACGCGGCGAACCCCCGGGTGTACGGCACCAACACAATCTCCCACGTGCTGAACCACAACGAGGTGATCCAGATTGTCCTCAACAACGGTGACGACGGCACCCACCCATTCCATCTCCACGGCCACAACTTCCAGCTCGTGCACCGGTCCGAGGAGGATGCCGGCGTCTTCATCGACGACGAGAGCGTCAAGCTTCCGCAGGTGCCCATGCGCCGCGATACCGTCCTGGTCCGCGGCAACGGCAACCTGGTGATCCGCTTCCGCGCCGATAACCCGGGTGTCTGGCTCTTCCACTGCCACATCGAGTGGCACATGGACCAGGGCCTGATCGCCACCATCATCGAGGCACCCGCGCAGATCCAGGCCCTCTCGATTCCTGGGGATCATCTCGCTGCCTGCGATGCTGGCAAAACGCCCAGCCGGGGTAACGCCGCCGGCAACACCAAGGACGTGCTGGACCTTACCGGCGAGAATAGGCAGCCCGCGCCGCTACCCGAAGGCTTCACGGCCAAGGGATACATTGCTCTGATTGCCAGTGTCGTGTCAGCCTTTATCGGTCTTGGCACGATAGCCTGGTACGGCACGATTGGCATGGGTCCCAAGGATGAGGGCGAGGAGAGCCAGTAGTGGCCCAGGGGTGCACGTGTTTCGACAATCTGATACCCCTAGGACGGCGGCATGGCATGTATGCACATCTATTTTCACCCATATTTCAGACGCAAAAGTAATGCATTGATTATATATCTCATGTTGGGCTGCCGAGGGCGCCCGCAAGCGGATTCTTCTTGCTCGCTTCTATGATGTATGTGCCAGACGCCAATCGCTTCTGGAAAAAATGACAAGACGACCAAAGTCCCAAATCCTTCGCCTCCTGCTTACTTCTCTTGGCCAATAGCCCACGCCCAGGCGGAGGCAATGGCAGACCAGTATTGTTCAGAGTGCTGCCTCATGTGGCCGACGTGGCCGGTACCCTCGAAGATCTCGCCGCGCACATGGTAGCCCTTTTCCCTTGCGATGGCCGAGAACTTCTCAATGTCTTCAGAGGAGATGATCTCGTCGGCCTCGCTGTAGAGGTAGATGCGCTTGGCGTCCTTGGTCTCATAGTCATGGCTATCGGTGGTCTTGAGGGCGTAGACGCCGGCGAAGTCGTTGCCGGTGAACCAACCCCAGATCCGGGTTGCGACCAGAACAATTGTCCACATGATCTGGGTGACGAAGAAGGGCCAGGGGAACCAGGCAGCAGTGCCGAGGGTCATGGCGCGCGCCCACTTGTGGAGGGTCTTTCGCGTCATGTAGGGGCTGCCGGGGGTTGAGTCGAGGGTGAAGAGGGCGTGGGGGAGAGGAGCCTCGTTGCGGATGCGGAAGGCGTTGAGGGTGAC
Organism: Plectosphaerella plurivora; assembly: GCA_020726575.1. Lineage (NCBI taxonomy): Eukaryota > Fungi > Ascomycota > Sordariomycetes > Glomerellales > Plectosphaerellaceae > Plectosphaerella > Plectosphaerella plurivora. The sequence continues at coordinate 401,237 of JAGSXJ010000030.1, forward strand.
TGCGTAGTTGCTGGCGCCCGTGTTGGACATTGTGTGGACGAGGATGCGCGGCTTGACGGCGGCCTTGTGGTAGTCTTTGCCGTGGATCTCCTCGAGGGCGTCGACGACGGGGACCATGCCGGAGGTGCGCTCGGCCAGGGGCGCGAAGAGGCTCTTCCAGATGGGGCCGAGGATGACAATCTGGCGCGAGTGAGGGAAGAGGACGCGGTAGCCCTCGGCGTACTTTGCGACGTGCTTGGGAATGCCGTCGCCCCAGCCGTAGATGAGGATGGTCTCTGGGTGGATGGCAGGGATGGGTTGGTCGCTGGGCTCGCTGACGAGGATGACGTCGTTGACGGCTTTGAAGCCGGGGATCATGGGGAGCTTCTTAGACATGGCGGCGGTACTGAGGATGTGGTATGGGTGTGGTGTAAGGGTATGGATATGGTGGTTATATTGATGCATCTAGGTACATGTATGCTCCGTGGAATAGGCCCTCTTCTCTCTTAAGTACCGTCCACGGAACCGGCGCATTACGCAAGCCCGCATGAAGATGTGAAAGAAATGTTGGGATCAATCTTCGCAGCAAAATTGGCGTCTCGCAAGGTCTTGACGTCTTGACATCGGAGCTCCCGAGCGCAAAACGGGGCCCAGGGGGGCGCGATATGAAAGATTGTTGAGATTTTTTCCTGCGATGCCTCGGCTTGATGATAAATTTGGCCCCTAAATAGCTTATCGCCGGGCGTTGCGGATGCTGGTTTTCAGGGGGTTTTCCACGTTAAAAGCCTGTCGTGGCCAATGGGAGCCTGGAAGGATAGGACCCCTGAATCGCGCCAAGGGGACGAGCCGAGGCACGGGGAGGCGGAAGACGGTGTTATGGAGCGCCGATCTGATCAGATGCCATCCCATCGCTTTTCATCGCATTCGCTTGTCAAACTGCTGAGCGGATGGGTTCCATGGTAATGGAAGATGGGGGCGGAGAAAAGTATGCTTAATCTCGAGGTTGGGTCGTGACAGGTTCGGTGGACAATGAGCCTGGCCGTCACACTGCAGTGCTGGAAGACCCGGGATTGTAAGTGGGGCGGCCATGCTGTGCCCCTGGACTTTGGCATGTGTCGGGGGGTCGATGACGTTTCTTCCGGCCGGTGGTGTGCTTCCAGCTGTCTGATGTCTGGGTAATCTGGCTAACTACACAGGCGCCACGAGGAGTCTCTCGCGATTATCTTGTCCCGCAGAGCGAGACCATCGAAACAATTCACATCAGGCTTGCCCCTGACGGCCAACTGGGAACAGATCAGATCGGCGGTAACACAGCAAGCCCCTTTGGACAGACGACCGACCATCCTTACCCCTTACGCCATACTGGGCATCTTGTATCTAGTGCCCGGTCTATCAAATAATTCTATTTACAGCAAGCCCAGAAAAGGACCTGACAAAGCAATGAACCTCCCCGGTTATCTGTCTCATCCAACGCAGAACAGTAATGCCACGCGGTCGGGTTGGGGTGAGAGGGGGCGTGACGCTTCCTTCTAAACCACAACCAATAGCACCTGCATGAGCAACGGCACCTGAGCCATCGACGCACGCTTAGCTTCCACGTGAGCCATTCCCAAGTGCCGAAGCCATCACCGTCAAGTCTGCCCTCCGGCCCTCTCGGTCCTTCAACTCTCATCTCGATAGTATGCCCCATCATCGTTTGAGGGCATTACCCCAGAATCAGGATTCCATCACCTCACATCCTCAAATTCTGCCTCCGCGATGATGCTTGGAAGGCGGACTCTCCGCTAGTGCTGCGACTCAACCCCTCCTCCGCAACCCCCTGAAGAGAAGTCCGCCCGCTGCCAGATCGGCCCGTCGTCGGCCCTCCACACGTCAAACCGGCTTGGTTCCGGCACCGAGAGAAGCTATCATTCGTCAACGCCTGTTCTTCATCGACGGTAGTAGACAGACTTCAGCGCGGGGTCGCGGGGGATCTGCTGGCGTGCATCAACCCCGGCCTGCAAACGAGGGGAAGGGCCGGTTGAGGCCCGAGCCGAGTGTCGGCAATACCTCATACTCCCAAGCGAGTAAGTGAAGTCATGGGCGAGGTGCATGCAAGTAGAAGCTAACGAGTCACAGACTGACAGCTCTGGATTTGGGCTCGGTGTTCGGCCAACTTGCTACTTATTTAAGGGCAGAAGCATCCAAGGACATAGGATTCGCAACAGCAGCAAAGACAACTGCCTTCTCACCAGGACGGCAACTTCAAACAGACGCAGACATGAAGCTCTCACTTGCCTGGCTCGCAAGCGCTCTTCCACTTGTGGATTTTGCGTTGGCAGCCGACACGGCGTCGTGGCGAAGCCGGTCCATCTACTTTGCTCTCACGGACCGCATCGCACGCAGCAGCAATGATGGTGGCGGCGGATCCTGCGGAAATCTTGGAAACTACTGCGGTGGAACCTTTGCTGGTCTCGAATCCAAGCTCGACTACATCAAGGGCATGGGATTCGATGCCATCTGGATCACTCCCGTGGTCGCCAGTAAGTTAAACGGCATGGTCTACATGTAACCTCCGTATTTTGGCTGACAGGCTACTCTCAGATACTCCTGGCGGCTATCACGGGTACTGGGCCTCGGATCTTTATGCCATCAACCCCAACTATGGATCGGCCGATGACCTGAAGCGACTGGTCAATGCAGCTCACTCCAAGGTATGTCTCCGTAGAAGCCGTTTCCCATAACTTGAGATTCACATTTGATTGCAGGGCATGTTTGTCATGGCAGACATTGTCGTGAACCACATGGGCCCAGGCAACATTGCAGACTTCCGCCCATCACCTCTGAACCAACAGAGTTCGTACCACTCCCGCTGCGAGATCAACTACGGCAGCCAGAGCAGCATCGAGAACTGCTGGATTGCTGGCCTTCCCGACATCAACACCGGCGACTCAAACGTCCGGCGGGCTCTTCACGACTGGGTTCGTTGGTTCGTGAGCGAGTTCAGCTTTGACGGTCTCCGTCTCGACACAGTCAAGCACGTCGAAAAGAGTTTCTGGCCCGACTTTGCCTGGGCATCGGGGGTATACACCATCGGCGAGGTCTGGGATGGCAATCCGGATTATCTGGCTGGATACGCCGGACTCATGGCCGGTCTCCTGGACTATGCAATCTACTACCCCATGAACCGGTTCTACCAGCAGAACGGCGGCGCCCAGGAACTCGTCGACATGCACGACCGTCTTAACGGGCTGCTCCCCGACCCCGCGGCGATGGGCACCTTCCTCGACAACCACGACAACGCACGCTGGCTGAACCAGAAGAATGACGTGTCGCTACTCAAAAACTGTCTCGCCTACGTCATCCTTTCTCGAGGCATTCCCATCGTTTATTACGGAACGGAACAGGGATACGCTGGGGGCAATGACCCCGCCAACCGTGAAGATCTCTGGCGAAGCGGCTTCAACACCAACGCGGACCTCTATCGAGCTATTGCGCGCCTCCATACAGCCAAGCGAGCCGTCGGTGGTCTGGGTTCCAACGATCATGTGCATTTGCACGTAGAGTCCAGGGGGTACGCATGGAGTAGAGCGGGAGGGAATCTCATCGTGTTGACTGTCAACCGAGGGTCTGGCTGGAACAGCGAGTACTGCTTCAACACCCGGCGCAACAACGGCGCATGGAACGATGTGTTTGGTAGCGGAAGGTACACTTCGGATGGAAGTGGACGGATCTGTGTCAGAGTGGTCAACGGAGAGCCCGTTGTCCTTGTCGCGGCTTGATTTGGGGGAGGAAGCTGGTGTCATTGCCAGATTGAGATGTGTTAATGCTGACACCTTGACCCATTTTCATCAATTAGCGGCTATGGTGTAGTGGTTAGCATTAATGATTTCCATTCATTAGAGCCTGGTTCGATTCCTGGTGGCCGCATATTTTTTGTCTCCAATCGCTGGAGACATCTTTGGTCTCTTTTTGCGACCAATCGGGGTCTCGACAGCGGGGCGTGGGGTCCCCTGAAGCCCCTGTCACGATGGCCTCATGGATGCTGGGATCACGTTGCACACATGTTGAGTTTGTTTAGGCACCTTATTACTAATATCAATAAGTTACAGACGCTATGTAAGTACTGTGGTCAAAGGGGTGTCTGTCGGTGCTGTATCAGGTTCCTCCTCAGCCCCGTGTCGTCTACACGATCCGCCTGTCGCTCTCGTACACTTCAAATTCGACGGTTTTGCTAATCCCCGGTCGTTTTGGGTCCATGACTTCGAGGTCGATCTCTGACGTCGGTGATCTTGACGTTCCGTTGTCAATGATTCGTTCTTGTGAATCGGTCCTTGTCCTCTTCGTGCCGTTGGCCCCTGGCCCGCCATGGATGTTGACAAAGTTCTCCCCATGAGTCTGCGTGAGCATGATGTTGCCATTCCTGCTCGCAGTGTGGTGCCCTGGCGTTGCCTTGGATGGTTGCCGGCTTCTTGACGAGCCTTCGTAGTAGATGTGATTTGTGAACACGACCTTCGATGCAAGAATGTCGATGCTGAGAAGATGGTCAGCAAAGAGCTGTGGTTTTCGGGTAGCTCAAGAGCACTTACAATAGAATGACTGGGAAAAGACACTCCAAGGTGTATGCGAATCGATCCAGCTGACTTGCAATGTCTGTTGCGCTCTGAGCCTGGGTCTGGAAGGAATATGTGATGGCGCGCATGACACCCAGGACAGCAAGGAGTGCAAGACGCACTTCGGTGCTGCGCATCAGATACTTGAAGAATCCCGTCTGAGTGGCCGCTGCCCTGGCCGAGTCGGACTTTGCTCCGGCGAAGATCTTGAGAAGGAAGCCAGCGCTAAGGCACTCCACGGCGGCAATGAGAACAAAGTAGCCGATGTGCAGGCCGTTGATCATAGCCTGAAGGTTGTGTCCGTCGACCTCGAGAAGGGCCCTGACCCTGGTGATGGCGATGACGATGCGAATCGCAGCGATGCCGAGCATCAGGGACCAGAAGAACCCGGCAAAGATGTACCATGTCCGGCCGCGGAGCACCCTGCTGAGGATGACGTAGCTGTAGAAGGACAGTCCTGCTTCTTGGATCTGTTACGCGAGGTCAGCAACAGCCCTTGACCGAGAAAAGGAAACCCGGCACCCACCATCCACAAGATGTCTCCAAAAGCTGCGGCTACGGCTTTGCTCTTAAGAGAATATGATGGATCGTAGTAGGCATAGTAGCAAAGACCGTTGGCAACGGCACCAGCGGCTGAGGTGATGATGGGAACGAGCGAGACCGGAGAGAGGGAGGTGATGCCGGCGACGAGGAGGCCGAAGAGAACGTTGGCGATACCGATGGTGCTGAGGATGGACCAGCCAAGCTCGAAATAGACCGGTTGGGCTACTGAAGACATAGTGAAATGGTACGGCTGAGAACCTGGTAATGAGAGAAGCCTTCCAAGATGTCGACCATCTTCCAAGGGAGAAGAAAAAGTGAGCCCGACCGAATGGCGCCTCCCCAGTACAATATAACTGCCCCTCGTCCGACCTCCTCCCGTCCTCGTCCGGCTAGAGCGTCGTCGTCGCAGATTCCCTGTCCTGCCCTCCAGGGACCGATCCCATAGACAAGAGACGACATGAACATGTGGCTTCCATGGCTAGCGTCGTTCTCAGAGTCATACCCTTTGCAGATCGAGCCCCGGGGGAGTGTGGCAGGTCCCCTGGACGTCCATGACTCTCGAAAACTGCCAACGGGCATCAAAGCGCAGAGGCACGGCTGCGACTGGTTGACGAGGCATCCCAAGACGTTGTGTGGCTTGGACTAGAGACGCCACTGTTCTGGGAGTGTCGTCGTCCAGGGGAGGAGAGTCTGAAGAGATAGCTGTCGAAGCAGGGGGGGATGGGCCCGACTTGAACGCCGATCCAGCCTCTGTTCCACATTCCCCGCGATGTTAGGGGGGGGACGTTTGAAATAGGGGGGGCCCTCGCTGCCCTCGGGTTGGAGAACCCCTGTAGAGGCGCGGACGAGGCCCTATCAGTGTGTTGTCTAGGCCTAAACCGGGGGAGTGCATGAGGACAAGAGCTCGGCTAGCGTTGGTGTTTCCCCATCCACGTGGCGGGGAGAGCGATGGATGAGATGATATGACACGATTTCTGGAGGCCCTCCTTTCCTCCAGGAGTGCTGCCTTGACCAGGGGGCGGTCCAGAACTGCTGCTCGGGCTTGGATCCGGCCTCAGATCTCCGAGGTCACAGACTTCTTCTCGATCTCGGCAGAACGGGTTGGGGTTTTGGGGCTCGCTTCTCGACCCAAGCACTGGGCGCTCGCTCTCATACTCGACCTGAGCACTGCGATTGGCACAGGGATTAGAGGGATCAGAGAGGGGGGAGAGCTAGCCAGGCAAGGATATCCTTTGCTTTTGAAGACGAGTTGGGGAAGATGTGAAAGTATCATAGATAGCTCCCAATCCTTCGCCCGTGGCGGAGCGTTGGTGTGTCCTGCAGACGGCGTGGTTTCACTCGTGCATTCATTTCGCCTAATTTCCGTCAAGTGCCCTGTCCATGATACCACTCGCAGCCGTCATCGATCAGTAGCAGCAGCACATGGTTGCATCGCGATCAGCTGAAAGAACACCCTTGACAGCACGCCAGACCAGCCCAACAGCCCCTGTATTTTCGATATGTCCGAGGCCCACTGGTTCGATTCGAGCAGGCAGCTCGAGGCCCGTTTCATTCCGAGTCGACGAGGAGTCCAGCTGGCGAGCAGAACCACGTTACGTGATCTCCGAAGCCCAGCCTCAGCCACGGACAGCAACGCCCGCCCCCCTTCCCCCCAAATCCGAAGTTCCGGTCGACCAGGTTCGTCGTACCTGGTTTCAAGCATGTCCCGGATCGTCGCTCGTCTGAACTTGTGAATCCGAACGACCAGACCTTTATGCGGTCGAGACGACAGCACGACAGTGGCTGACGGAGTCGATGCCGGACATTCAGGTGGCGGTTTGCTAGTAGCTCGGGCAGCCAAGTCAGGCACCAGGAATCGAGTCCGCGTGGCTTCCTAGCGGTAGGCCGCCTTCGGCATTGTCTCGCCGGATTGCAAGCCTTCGCGGCATCTGCCAGTTCAGTGGCTGTTGCACGTCCTTTCGGGTCGATGGCATCCGCCAGGCTCTTCTGCCGAATTAGCCCGCCCTCGGCAGGACAACAGGCCGGCGGCGACGGCCCAACGGGGCAAGCCATGGCGCCATTGATAGTTGCTAGGCACCTCAACTTCACATGCCGAGGGTGGGTCGCAATAGTCCTATCGGTATAATCACGACGGCAATGCCTCTGAATCGTGCACACCTCGTATCAGGCTTGTGGCGTGAAGGTTACCTGCCCACCTATCCATATCTAGGCACGAGTTGCTTCCAATGTGGACTGGGCAGATTGATACCTGCCTGGCCGGAGATCAGTTGCTGCGAAGAGTCGCCTCGGAAAAGCTTTCTCGTCGGAAGCATCAACTTGCCAGCATTTCCGATTGAGCAATTCGCAGCTGCCTACAATGGGCAGAAACCGTCAAACACCAATGTCATCAGTCCGACGAAGACCATGTTCAATTCACAACTCTTTTCAGGATTGACATCCAAGGCTGACGATTGGTAATCCCTAACCCATTAACCACCGCGGCAAATGATGCCGACTTCCATGCCCAGCTCTAAGCCCGCTTCTTGAACACCAGTTGGCACTCGTCCTGTTCCAGTCAGCTCATGATCAATCATCAGGATAGGCGTTCTTACCATTGGGAACAGTGTGGCGAACACGCGGATCTCTTCAGACCTAGGAGTTGCGTGGTGCTCCCAGTCCAATTCCAGCGCCGCCTTGCCAATCATGGCAGCCATGGACAGCGGCACATATCTCTTTGCCAGGCAGTCGTGGGGTCCGGCACCGAAGACGAGCCAGTTCTTCGTCTTGGACTCTGCATCCCCAGTGATCCAGCGATCCGGGTCAAACACCTCTGGCTGGGGGTACACGTCTGGATCGTGCAGCGCAGGGTAACAGGATGGGATGATCATGCTTCCCTTGGGGGCAGTGTAGTTGGAAGTGATGGGGAAGCTCTTGGTGGCGAGGTAAGGGACGAAAATAACGGGTGGTCGGTAGCGAAGCAGCTCTTTGATGACAGCGGTAGTGTAGGGAAGTGACTCCAGCATCGGGAGGTCGAAGCCCTTGTTCCTGTCACCGCCGCGCGCGGCCAGGTTCTCCTCACGTAGTCGCTTGAGCACATCGGGTCGTTGGGCGATGATCTGGAACAGCCAGGTCGTGGCACTGCTGGAAGCGTCTTGCGATGCGAAGAGGAAGGTGAAGAGGGTCTCACTGATCTCCTCGTTGGTGAACTCGCGGATGAGGTTGGAAGGTCTCGGGAAGTCAACGTTTCCGGCGGCAATCTCCTCGCGGTACCTGTTCGAGGCCTGCATGTGTAGCACCCACTGGTCGACGATGCAAGTGGGCTTTGCGCCTGTGGCCATGTTCTTCTTGCATGCCGCGGCGCAGTTGGCAAACTCGACATGAACGGCATCTGCGATGCGCTTTCCCCACCAGGGCTTGGTGAAGGGGATGTACATGGACAGCGGGACGTTGACCAGCTCCAGAGCGGCAGTTACGAGGTAGAAGTCGTCGGCAATCCTCTTCACTGCATCTTGGGAAATGTAGTCGCCGAAGAAGGTGCGGCATGAGAGGGCGCAGTTGATCTCGCGGAAGAGGCCCATGAATGCCGTCGGGTTTCCCTTGTTCTCTTCACTGAAGTCGACGAACTTATCAAAGTATTCTCCGAGGACTCTCTCGTGGACTGGAAGGTAGGTCGAGATGGCCTTGTTGGTGAACAGGGGAACCAAGCCTCTCCGGTACTCGGCGTGGTCCTTGCCTTGCAGGAAGACCCATGACCTGTGGCCTAGAATATCTTTGGCGATGGGAACGATGCAAGGCTCGGCGTAGGCAGGCGACTTGAACACCTTGTGAGCCAGATCTCTGTCGGAGGCGAGCACGACGAATCTGGGTGTAGTACGGTCAGCCTGGAGGTTCTGGCGACAACGAGGAGGATCAGTCTGACTTGTGGAAGACGGAGACGCAGCTAAGGGGACCACTGGCCCACTGCTCAAGGTACGACTCGAACTTTGGATGAAGTGCTTGAATGAATGGACCCATGAACGGGATCTTGAGGGGCGGGCCGGCGATCGTTCCCTTGCGTTTGATGTACATGACTGCGGAGTCGAGTCAACAGAATGCAGCAAGACGCAGTCAATGGTGTCGCCTTACCTTGATCATAGATGACCGCGCCAAGAAGAGCAGTGGTGACATATTGCCATGTCGCCCAGCCCGAGAAGTAGGAGGGCAGGCGGAGGTTGTCCTCGAGACGAGTCGCATTGAAGGACCATGCCGGCTGTCCAAAGGACGAGTTGACAAAGTCAGTGACGACTCGGATGGACGCCATCTTGGATGACTTGATGTCGAAATGTCCAGATACTGAGGAAGAGGTCGCTCTCCAGGAACCTGGCGGCGTTGAAGACCTTATAAGGGATGCTCCATCCATGTCCCAGGGGCTCGGAGTCAACAGTACTCCGTGAGAACCCGTACAAGACATCGACAACTTACTTGGTAATCACCTCCTTCTGGTTAGCCAAATCTTCAATCTTCCCAAATACTCGTCCGCCAAATCTGCCCAGACGTGAGCTCACTTGCAATGTGGATCCCCCGCTCGGCCATATCGGGACGAAAGTGAAGTCGTCACCAGTCATCGTCGAGACAGCGTCCGGATTAGGACTAGACTCCGCGAGCTGCCCAAACGCCAAGACGGATATCTGGAGAGGCGGAGACTAGTCCTCTTTGGACGAGGGCGTGGATTCGATATGGATGTGCCAAAGTTCCCCTCGGGTTCGATCTGAGCTCACTCGTCTGCTCAGACCACCTTCGTCAACGACCTACTTCCTCCTCTAAACGCGCCATTGAACCTGTCTACCTTGCAACAGATAGACGAACAGCTAAAGCTACAGCACGGTACCCCCAGGATGCGCCAGACTCTCCGCCGCTCGTGCGATGCATGTGCCAAGTCCAAGCACAGCTGCGACCTCCGCACACCCCGATGCTCCCGCTGCGTCAAGCGCCAGGTCCGGTGTCTCTATGCAAACGAGCCATTGACAGCAACGCCCATCGCACCGAAGAAGATCGAGAGCGCTCCATTACCGTCGCCACCAGACCTAGGCGGGTCTGCCTTTCCTTTAGTCAGTCACCGGCTAGGGTCCATCGATCCTTTCGACTCCTATCCGCAGACAAGACTCCCTCGTGAACGAGTCCAGCGACTCATACACAGCTGTAGGTGAAAGTTCGGGTCTTGCCGGACCATTGCTCACTGATGTAGTCCTCAACAAAATCGCCTTTCAGTATTACCCCTTGGACCTCAACGCATCGTCCAACCCATTTCTCGTCTCATGGTGGCCACTTGCTCTTGGTGACCCGGCCCTCTTCCACGTCTCGCTACAGACAGCATGTCTCGACGAAGAGCTCATCGCCCAGAAGGGCTTCCAAGCCTCCGAGATCCTCATGGCCGACTCGGTAGCCCTGCTGCGACGGAAGGTAGAGGACGAGTCACAGGCTGTGCAGGATGGGACCATGAACTCTGTCATTACCCTGGCGGCCATCGAGGTGAGCCAGTACCCGAGACCTTTCCGGAGAAGGACATGCCTAATGAATAATCCAGTTCGGGAAAGGCAACATCAAAGTAGCAGATATGCACGTCGCTGGCGTAAAGAGGCTAGCCGACATGAGGGGTGGTATCAATGCCGTCAGACAGACAAGCCCATTAACAGCAAGGATGGTCAGCTGGTAAGGCATTCCTGGCATCTTACTGTTGCTGCATTTCAAGTCCTCCCGCCAACATGCCACCTCTAGGGTCTCCATGCTCATCCTAGGCCACCCGCAATTCACTACCCAAGACGATCTGGGGACCGGCCTTGGTATCCCACCCACTCCTGAGTGGCAGCTAGATCTTGCTACCCTCTACGACCAGCCCTCCGTCATCGATGGGCTCGACATTGACTACGACGTGGCCAACGTCTTTCTTCGCCTCCGGGCCATATTCCAACGCGCAGCAACCATCCCCCTTTCCACAACCCGACTGCACGACCTCACATGCTTCGTCATCCATCGGCTGCTCCCCTCAAAGTCAGACCTCAGCCATTCCGGCCTTTCTCCAATAACCGAGAGCGTCCGATACGCAGTGATTCTCTACATGTTCATCATCCACGGGCCGACCTATTACTCCCACGCCGTCATCCTCGACGATATCACCGCACGATTCATCCACAACCTCCAGCAGCTTGATACTGTCATCGCAGGACACGAGTCTTTGGCGGTGTGGTTCACAGCAATAGGGTTGGTTGCGTCGTCTGACTCGGCTCATTACGGGTGGTTCAGTGAAAGAGCCGGCGTGTTGGCGGCATCTTTGGGCGTCGAGGTGTGGCATGAACTCTTCACTCGGATCAGAAGTGTCTTATGGCTGGAGATGACAAGAGGCGAATACACATTCAGCCCCCATTGGGACGCTGCTCTTGGACAGGGCAACCTCTCTCCTGCAGCGTCGTCGCTATCGGGGGACGTCATATTCTGGAAGTAATATGAATGAGAATGGTTTCATATCCTCGCCAGTTCGCGGAAGCAGGCAGCCCATGAGCAGCCTTCTTGTACGACTTCCAGAGCTAGCTTGACGTGGAGACGTTCTGCGGCTTTGACGCACATCGCGCATCGCGATGCGTCTTGTCGCCCGGCATCCAGACTTCTGGCACCTACAACTCACTGCCCAACAAGACGCCTCAAGATTTTGTGTGGCCTGGGTTTGGGCGACCTTGGGGCTTGATGTTCGGCCTAGGACGCTGGCGTCGGTTCGGCGTTGGTAACAACCATGGCAGCAAGGAAAGTCGCGGCCTCGACACCCTGCCTCCTAGGTTCGGCGTCATCCTGGGTTCTAGACTTCGCTGCATCTCGTCAGCACCCCGGGAGCAATGCACAGCTCGTTGCCGTGGGCCATATATGCGCCCTCGATGCCGGGGCCGTTGTCTTGAGGCAATTCCCGGCCAAGGCTGCGGTGTCTCAATTCAACCTCTGTGTTGCTAAGTGTAGTTGAAAGAAGAAGACCAAGGATCTGTTGGCAAAGCGCATGGAAGCAACTGGGCAGGCAGCATGAGGTACCTCCGGCATATGCCTGCGGAAAGGTCTTGGGAGGAGTCGGGTCAGCTCGATCTGCGAGTTTCTTGCGCAGCTTGCCCGTCGAGAGTGATGCAATCGATGCCAGGAAAATAGAAGTAGGGAGCCTGGTAATTGATCTACAAGACATCCCTGGGTGTTGAGACTGGACTGGGACACAGCCTGCTTGAAGCAGGCGGGAGAAATGCTAGGGCTCGCGGGGCGACCACCTGGATGGACGGCACGCAGGAGCTTGCCGGACCCACCCGTTGTGGACGTGATCTTCGGCCGTTGCGGATGACGGCCACCTGCTTCTGTACATCCACGGCCTCGATTGAAGCCAATTGAACCAGCCAGGCTGCCATCGGGTCGCTGTGCATGACATGAACGCACTTTCTTGACCACATTCCTTTTTTTCCTATTTTCTTCTTACCGACCGACCGACCGCCATGTCCCAACGAGCCCCCCGCAATCAGCCGCCGAGTCTGCCCGACTACAAATCAATCGCCGAAGAATATGCTCGCGCAAAGCGTGCGAAAGACGCGGCAGAGGCCAACAAGACACAGCAGGAGCTGGACAATGAGAAGCAACAGCAGGCTCGGCAAGCCGAGCTCCGACAGAGCCAGCGAAAGGCCTTCGAGTCCCGTCGTAAAAAGGCATTCGAGGCTCGATGGTGGTGGACGCTCGGTTTCTGGACCTGGCTGCTTCTCGTCCATGCCGCCGGCATCTTCTTCTTCACCAACGGATTCCTCTTGACGAGGCACGTCCTTACCGAACAGTCCGTTTGCGACAAACCCCCTATCGAGCTGGGACAAACATGGAAGGGCCAGGGCACGGTCGAGGGTGGATGCTGGCACCCAAAGTCCTTTGACAAGGCCGTCATCATCATCATCGACGCGTTGCGATACGACTTTACAGTCCCCGTGGAAGACCAGGCCCCCTTCCACAACGCCTTCCCGTTCCTCCACGAGACTGCCGTCAACTCGCCCCAGCAGGCCTTCCTCCGACCCTTCATCGCCGATCCTCCCACTGCCACCCTGCAGCGCCTCAAGGGCCTCACCACCGGCACGCTGCCTACATTTATCGATCTTGGGAGCAACTTTGCGGGCACTGCAATTGATGAGGACAACCTCCTCATGCAGATGAAGAACCTGGGCAAGCGTGTCGTTCACCTTGGAGACGACACTTGGCTGTCGCTGTTCCCAGGCTACTTCGAGCCCAACATCAGCCGCGCATACGACAGCTTCCAGGTTTGGGATCTGCACACGGTGGACAATGGAGTCATCGAGCACTTGTCTCCCCTGCTGCAGCCGGCCAACAAGGGCCGCTGGGATGTTCTCATCGGTCACCTTCTGGGTGTGGACCACGCTGGTCACCGCTACGGTCCCGACCACAGTGCCATGACGGCCAAGCTGCAACAGATGGATGGCTTCATCCGCGACGTCGCCTCCCAGATTGACGACGACACAGTGCTTGTCGTCATGGGTGACCACGGAATGGACGGCAAGGGAGATCATGGCGGCGAAAGCGATGACGAGGTCGAGGCGGCTCTGTGGATGTACGCGAAGCGCCCATTCTTCGGCAGGACCCAGGCTGCGCATGTCCACCCCCCCGCCACGGCCAAGGAACGTTCCGTCAACCAGATCGACCTGGTGCCGACCCTGGCTCTCCTTCTCGGACTTCCAATCCCATTCAACAACCTGGGAGCACCCATCGAGGAGGCCTTTGCGAGCGTCAAGGGCAAAGCTTGGGACAACTTGGCCGCCGTCTCGCGCATGACAGCTGCCGGTATCCAGCGCTACCAAGACGCCTACTTTGCCGCCCGTGGCTTTGAAGGCTCCTCGTCCGGTCAGACCGCGGCTACTCTCAAGAAGGCCCAGGATGCCTTTGCGGCCAAGACGTGGACAAACGCTTACAGCACCTTTACCGCCTTCCAACAGGAAAACCTCCGTATTTGCAAGGATCTCTGGGCGAGGTTCGATGTCGCAAAGATGATCACGGGAATCACCATCATGGTCGCCGGTCTTCTGGCTCTGCTCGCCTACTCCTCGCGACACGAAGATGAAGATTTTGCCACTACGGAAGACGTTGAGCTCGACTTTGCTGAAAGAAAGCTCGAGCTCCTTGGCGAGGGGTCCGGTGCGGCACCTTACAAGACGCTGCACAGGGATGTCGTCATCGCCGCTGGCGTCGGTGCGGTCCTGGGAGCCGGCGTTGGTGCCCTGGGCTCCTCGCTGATCGGCCTCGATGACATGTCGTACATTGCGGCCGCGGCAGTCTTGTCGAGCATCCTGGCCGTCTTGGTTCCTCTTACTAGTGCGGGTAAATCGCTGCTCAACATCCTGCCCGACAATGTCTGGGGCTGGCTCTCCGTCGTCTTCACCGTGGCCCAGTCTGCTGGGTTCGCGTCCAACTCGTACACCATCTGGGAAGACTCGATTCTCTTGTTCTTCGTCAGCACCTTTGGCGCAGTCAGTGCCATCGCCTCATTCTCCATTCCGAGCGTCAAGGACCGCACGCTGGCAGTCTATCACTCGGTTATGTTCGTGGTCCTCGGTAGGGCTGCGTCGTACTCGAAACTGTGCAGAGAGGAGCAGATGCCCTACTGCACCACGACCTATTACTCCTCCACGACGTCCTCCACATCGTCGGCGTGGCAGCTTCTTGTTCCTTTTGTCGTCGCACTGGTGCTTCCCACCATTATCAAGACCTTCCTGACGCCTTCTCGGTCATTCGAGGGTCTTGCCCCCACATGGATCGGATACATTTACCGATCATGCCTGCTTCTGGCGGCCAGCTACTGGGTCCTCGATGCCGCCGACAACGGCAACTGGTTCCCCAGCCTTCCCGCCCAGTCTCTCAAAACCATCGCCGTCTACCTTGCCCAGCTTGTCTTGGCCCTCGTCTTTGTTGCTGGATCGACCGCCTTCGTCTGGGCTCCTCCGCTGGTGTCTGTCATCAGCACGGCTGCTTCCGGGGGCAACACAGTGACGATCCTGGGATATGGAAACACCAACGGAGCTCGCTACCTTCTGCTTCCTCTCAACATTCTCGCCGCCTGCATTCTGCTGTCGAAGCCAATGGGCGGCGGCGCTCTGACACTCATCTTCTGGCAGATCATGTCATTGATGGAGATCCTGGATTTGAATAACCTGACAGCCGAGTCCATTGGGCCGGTCATGCTCGGTGTCTTGGGAAACTTTGGGTACTTCAAGACCGGCCACCAGGCAACACTCGCCAGCCTCCAGTGGGACAGCGCCTTCATCCCCCTTTTTAAGATCCGATACCCCTGGACCCCCATTGTCGTCGCCCTCAACACATTTGCCGGACAGATCGTTGCCGCGGCTGCGATCCCGCTGGTCGTGCTTTGGAAGGTGGGCCCCAAGAGGAAGGGCGTCCTCGAAAGCTCGAGCAGGGCATTGGGTGCCTTCATCTCCTACTACGCCGTTGAGTGCCTCGCAACCATGGCGTGGGCCGGACACCTTCGGAGGCACCTCATGCTGTACCGAGTGTTCAGTCCCAGGTTTATGATGGGAGCTGCCCTGCTTCTTGTCATGGATATTGTGGGCATCCTCGTGACACTGACGGGAGTGCGGTCAAACACTCTGGCAGTCGGCGAGGTGTTTGGTTTTGCAGACTGAGCCACCAGATGGGCCACCTCAAACCCCCTCCACTGTAAAATTGGGCTCATGATCGTAGCCCTTTGTCGTCGACATGCGCGACATGCTTCATGTACAACTGTAAAAGACACACATCCAACACAAATAGAATCCAATTGTGCAAGCCCCCTCATCAAAGAAATCGACATGTTTGCTTCGAGTTTATCGTGCTCACACACTGGTGATACCAAAGAACGCTAGCGCTGGTTAGGTAATCCCACAAGGGCTTAAAGGTGGGAAAGCCCGCTTCTCCATACCGGCTTTCCCTTGTTGAGCATAGTAAAAGACGCTCGGGCCAAGTCGTGATCGGCTGGCGCTGTCGTTGCCCTTGTGTTTTTCTATTGCCTTCGGCCAAGACGGACGACGCTGCTCCTGCTGCCTCCATCCCAAATCTTGCGCGCTCCCAACCCAAGTCCACGGCTACAGCTTCTCCCCCCCTCCCTCTTCCCCCGAACCTCGGCTCCTCCCTTCGACTCTCTCACTCGACGAATCGCCCTCCTTGTTCTCTCCTCGGACCCTCGATTCACCTCGAGTATTTCCACCTTTGACAAAGCGACGGAGTTTGTACCCTGCGCTTGACACCTGCGACTACGGAGTGTCTTGAACCTCGTCCATCCTTCAGTAGCTTGGCCCCGGGCTTTCTGTCTTTCTCTTCCAACCTATCTTTCGCCATCTTGCATTGCGCATCTTGCGTATCAATCATCGACTTCTGGTAGAGCTCCCAATAGTTCCAATTGGCATTGTGCTTTGGGAATACCCCTCTGACTCCGATCTCTAGTCTCCTTCACGAAACCGGGCTCCCCCTCACACCCCGACTTCATCCCACTCCCGACGCCGCCTTTGGGTTGCATTTCTACACGACCCCTTCTCCTCCTCATCACAAATTAAACCTCAGACACCATGGCGACCAACGGTAGCTACGAGAGCCAGGACCAGCTCAAGAACTCGGACCAGGCCACCACCGTCTCTGTCGAGTCCAGCTCTTCCAACGCCAACCTGAGCAAGGATGAGGTCGGCTGGTACTTTGTTGAGCAGTACTACACTACTCTGAGCAAGACGCCCGAGAAGCTTCACGTATGTCAAGCCCAAACCCTCAAATGGACACGGAGGCGTGCCAAAGCTTGTCGCCCCACATGGCAAAAGTGGATGGCGACAGCCTCAAAGCCCGCATCGCATACTGTGCCGTCTCTATGTTGCAAATGCTGACCATCCGTCCAGCTCTTCTACAGCAAGCGCTCTCAGTTCGTCTATGGCAAGGAGGCGGAGGTTGCCACGGTTTCCGTCGGCCGCGCTGTCAGTACAAGCATTACCCCCACGATGAAATTCCATTTCTAACGATTTAATGAACAGGCCATCCAGGAGCGCATCAAGGAACTGGATTTCCAGGATTGCAAGGTCCGCGTCACTAACGTTGACTCGATGGCCTCTTTCGACAACATCGTTATCCAGGTCATCGGAGAGACCTCCAACAGGGGCGGCGAGTCCAGGAAGTTCTGCCAGACCTTCGTCCTGGCTCCCCAGCCCAGCGGATACTTCGTCGTCAACGACATCCTGCGCTTCGTCAGCGACGAGGAGCAGGAGGAGGCCACCGCTCCCACCCAGGAGGAGCCCGCCGCTGCCGAGACTGAGGAGGCGCCTTCTGCCGAGGCCGAAGAGAAGGAGGCTCAGATCGATGTCGATGCTGTTGACCAGAAGCTCGAGAAGGAGCAGGAGGCTCCCGCCGTCGAGGCCGCCCCCGTCGCGAAGCCCGAAGTCGCCGTTCCCGAGTTCCCCAAGGTCGAGGCCGCCCCCGAGCCCGAGACCACCGAGGCTGCTGTCGATCCCGAAGTCGCTGCCCGCGAGGTCGCCGAGGAGGACGCGAAGGAGCAGGAGAAGCCCGTTGACCCCAGCCCTACTCCCAACGCTGCGGCCAAGGCTCCCGCCCCTGCTCCCGCTCCTGCTGCTCCCGCTGCGCCTGCCAAGCCCATGTCCTGGGCCAGCCGCGCCGCTGCCGCCGCCTCCGTCGGCAACAAGGCCGTTGTCCCCGTCGTCCCCAAGACGGCCACTCCCCCTGCTCAGGGCAAGCCTGCTCCCGCCAAGTCTGCCGCGGCCGCTACCCCCGCCGCCGCCCCGGCTGCCTCTGCTGCCCCGGCCGCTGCCCAGCAGCCCACCGACCCCAAGGAATCCAGCGAATGGCAATCTGTGTCGGACTCGAAGCGCCAGAACCGCCCCCAGTCCATCTCAGGTCCCCCTGCTGACAACGGCACTCTGGGTTACGTTAAGTACGTGACGGAGAAGATCGACACGGAGGAGCTCCGCGCTGTCCTGCAGCGTTCCGGCGAGCTGACCTACTTTGATGTTAACCGCCAGAAGGTAAGTTTCTGGTGCCTGGTGTGACGCTTGTACCTCATGTGGCTAACGTTGACTGTCCAGAACTGCGCCTTTGTCGAGTTCGCTACCCCCGCCGGCTACCAGGCGGCCGTGGCTGCCAACCCCCACGTCATCAACGGCGAGAACATCGTCGTCGAGCCCAGGCGCCCCAAGGCTGGTGCCTACGGCGGCAGCAACTACTCCTCCGCCCGCGGCGGTGTTCCCGCTCGCGGCGGCCGCGGTGGCTTCGACGGCCAGCGCTCCGGCAGCCAGGGTGGTGGCCGCGGTGGCTTCGCTCCCGGCCAGGGACGCGGACGTGGCGGTGCTCCCCGCGGCCGCGGTGCTTCTCAGGCGGCCGCCAACGCTTGAAGCAGCCCACCGAAAGAACAGGTGATACAGTGATTGCCCGATTTTGAGACTGAGTCGACCCGTCAAAAGTCGAGCCGTCATTGCATCACGCTGCAGACCCAACACAAAAAAAAAGCCAAAAACGCCCTCTAATCAAAACCCCTATACCTTTACATGCTAATACCGGCCGATGAGGCCTTCGGTTGGAGTTGCAAGAAAAGTTACTGGCCCTAATGGTTATGTTACGGGCATGGTTC
Organism: Plectosphaerella plurivora; assembly: GCA_020726575.1. NCBI lineage: Eukaryota > Fungi > Ascomycota > Sordariomycetes > Glomerellales > Plectosphaerellaceae > Plectosphaerella > Plectosphaerella plurivora. The sequence continues at coordinate 419,987 of JAGSXJ010000030.1, forward strand.
TCCTTAGGAGGACCGTCTGTGTGAAGCAGGCGCCTAGGTGCAGTGGCAATGTTTCGTGTTTTTACCCTTCTTCCCCTTTTCCCCCTCTCTCTTTTCTCAGCATATCGCCCGTAGCATTTGCATTTTTGTCGCAGGTCGGCCTGGTCTAGGTAGGATGAGCCGAGCCTTTGCAAAGCAGCCTCCCTGGGCTGGACTGGACTGGCACGTTTCCCATGTCACGAGGTGACGAACTGTATATTCACACAACGGGGCTGGGGCTGGGCTGGACTGTAGGATTTTGTGCCTCGTGAGGCCGGGGATGGATTTGCTTTCTGTAGGCAGGCAGGTTGGATGGATGGATGGACGGGGCAGGGTGCATGGCGGCGTGGAAGTGGGAGGATGTACTATACTAGTTGCCAAGGTCATCTGTTGACAGTGGTGGTCTCTTTGGGAGTCCAAAAACACAATTGCTAATGATGAATTTGACAAAAAAGGGGCTTGCAGTGATGTCGAGTCGCGGCAGGGAAACCGACGCGCGACCTTTGGGCGCTGGACGTGGTGGTGTGGTTCAAGGTGTCAGACGAGATGGTGTGCTCATGTTACGCTGCAGGCCAATGTGATGAAGCGGAGCGACGGGAATGGCGTCCGGCAGCTGGACTGGTGTCTTGGCTGGGAAGGGATGGGGACATCATGGGGTCGACCAGGGACCTGTTCTCCGGCCAAATAAAAGGCGTCTCGGCCAGAAAACTTACTCGTCGCGATCGCGGCTGCAACGGTGCGTGAGTCGGACTCATATTTTTTGCAGGTAGTGTGACTGGTGGAGGGCCAGGAGGGGCGGTTCTCCAGGGATGTCGCGGGGAAACATTTGACGAGAGCCTTGATGGTTGGAGCCACGGGCTGCACAGTGGTTCGTTCGTTCAGTGCATGGACGTCAGCGGAGATGACAATGTGTGCTGAGGCAGGTGCTATCCACCAAAACCCACCAGAGCTCCAGGGCTCCTTCCAATCTCAGCGGCCGCGACCAAAGTATTAGGTACGAATGGTCACACTGACACTGGACACGACGCGCGGGCAACGTTTCCCTCCATCCACATCTTCCACGTCTTCTCCATCACCATCACCGCCTCTTCAGACTCGCTCGTCACCAAATCGCTCGTCACCGCCGAGGGGCTTTTCGACAAGTCAAGGACATGCCGCTTTCGACCACCAAATATCCCCTCCCCCTCCTCTGCATGCCGATAGCCGTGGTCGGTCGCACACACCTCGACACCCTAGCCAGGACACACCAACCGACAGTGCCGAGTCACCCCATCGTTTCGTTCCGTGGGCCCCTCTGGAAGCATGTGTGGAACAATGCATGGAAGCGATGGAAGGTTCCCAGCGGGCTTGGCCTGGGCGGGACAGGGGCATCCCATCCCCTCCTGCACGCCCTCTGTCGACAGGACACCCAGGCCCAGACAGCATTTGGAGGGTTGCATGTCATCTCCATCCATCCCGACGTTTCCTCCTCGGATAGGAGAGGGGCCGCGAGCTGGCGCGAATCACGTCGAGCAAACGCGCCGCCGATCACGGGCAGCAGATGCAGCAATGGAAAAGTCGGCCAACCTGTGGTTGTCCTGCCCTGGATGGCCCCTGGGCCCTGGGGGTCAGCGGGCAGGCATGTGCGTGCGTGCGTCTGAGGGTGTTCTTCCGAGTGCGCCGAAGACCTGCCTCACCCGTCCAGCTAGGCCGCTTCACCTACCCGTAACGGCCTAGCAACGGCTCTGGTCCGTTATTAACCAAAAGGCACAGGCCGGGGCCCCGTCCACTCACACATCGCGCCGTGGAGGGAACCGTCGTTTTCGACAAGACAAATCCATATGCGCGCAGACGCCCATCCCATCCATCTTTCGCACGGGCCGTTGACGATCATCGCCTCGAATACGGTACATCGCGGACTTCCTCTCTGTCTTGTGTCGTCCCCTGAACACCCAACATCCTCGGCGTTCCCGCGAATGCGCACGAGGAAAGGAGGGGTGGACCGGCCATTGGCGAGGACAGAGGACCATGGAGGGGGCAAATGGTGTTTGCGTCGCATCTGCTCCCCTCCGGCAATAGGGGCGGACGCCTTTTCGGTGCTTACGTGCCCGAGATGGGGTCGCGAAAATGGCACTTGGGATGCCTCTCGGTCCCATTGGGGGTCCCCCCTGAACAGACCCGTCATTCCAATCGACTCGGTCGCCGCTGGCCGCCGCTCAATCCATGTCCTCTCCATCCGGGGCGTGACATGGGGCGGCCAGACAGGGTTCCACCAGATCTTCACTGGATCTGTCTCCTTGTTATGTACTTACTTGCACTTGTCGGCCATGTCGAAGCTTGTCGCCGTTTTCCCCGTTTCTCTCCTTCTTTCTCATCTAGGCCCCAGACGTCCTTGTTTGTTTCGAGTCGACCAGCATCTTCACTTCTTCAAACAACATATTACGCCATTCCATCTCCTCAACCGGCCTGTCCATCCATCCATCGCTCCGGTCTTCGGTCTTCGGCCAGCCACCATTAGTGTCACCTACGCCCTTTCACCTAACGACATCCACATCGTGACGGGACTTTTCCGCGACGCTGCGGCACTTGTACCGGCGTCCGGGCACCACAAAGTGGCTCCTCTGGCCATCCTCGCGCCCTATTGCGTCTTGCCGCCGAACCCCAGGCTGCTGGATGACTCGCCCACGACGGAGACATATTACATATCCGCAGAGCCCTGCCCCCCTCGCCGGTGGCACGACGTCCTGTCATCTCTCTACTGGGTCTAGGACAATCTTTGTCCAAGTTATACCAGGCCTGCCTCGTTTTCTCAGGATGAAGATCGGAGGCTAGATCAAGGCCTAACCTTCAATCGCTTAACTTTTGAGACCTGTCCGGCTTCACTGTTCGGCCCGTCCACGCCTTTGCGTGCCGCCTGCATCCGGCCTCGGGTGCCTTACAGCGGCGAATACCCCGAATGTCGTTCAACCCTGACATCTCATGAGCTCCTCAGACTCTCACGGCGGAGATGGATCCTCTACCGCCACCACCCGGCGTCCGCCATCCTCCACCGGCACTGGAGGCTCACCACTCCGGCATCGTCTGTCTCTGGAGGAGGACTACTTCTACCAGCAGCTCATGACAGCAGACCCCCGCCCGCCAGTAGAGCAACCGCCTCCTTACACGCCGTACAAGCCAACGCCTAGGCCTAGGGGTGCATCAGGTGCCCTCAGTGTCAGTGAGGGCGCCCAGAGCGTTCGGCAACAACCTCCCGCCTACTCGACCGACATTGAAATCCAAGGCATCTGGGAGATGAAAATGGAGTTGACCGATGCCGTCCGCCGTGCAGATGACCGGCAGTGGCGGACAACGGTTGCACATCTCCGAGGGACGAGCCTCGCCTTTTACGCGGTCAACAAGGAATGGGGATGGGGCATGGCCCGAGAATGGGCCTCCAACCCCGACCCGGACAACCCGCCATGGGCCAAAAAGGCCAACCTGTTGAAGTCCTACAACCTGCAGCATGCTGATGTCGGGATCGCCGCCGACTACAAAAAGTGAGTCCATAACACTTGCTAAGCCCCATGGTGTCCATTGCTAACCTTGATGTTTCTTATTAGACGCCGGAACGTCATCCGTCTCCGCCTCGAGAGTGACCAGCTGCTCATTGCCTGCGTGGAACCATGCACCTTTGTGAAATGGCTCGATGCCTTGTTTGCGGCATTGGCCATCGCGCACGACATCGACGAGCGGGACTTTCCCGTGGATCAGAGCGTCCCGCGTAGTCAGCGATCCAGGTTGCAGAGGGCGCAAGCTCAGAGGGCGCCTCCAAGGCAAAGATATCTCGTTCCTACACCCAGGCCGCTGGATCAACTCCGACTCAACGGATCCAGCACATCCAGTCTGGATGGTATGGAGGCGTCTGCGGGCATTTTCAGTGCCTTTAGTGAAGTCAGGGGCGGGTTGGAGCATGGGAGGCGACCATATGCTCCCAGCGTCACGTCCAGCCTGACAAGTCTGAGCCACGACGTGGACATCGACGCTGACCCCTGGCCGTTTCCTGGGCCCCAACCTCCTGGTCCTGCGCAGTCCGCCACGGCTCTGCAGCTGATGCGAAGCAGCTCAAGCTCCTCTCCCGCTTCCACGTCAGCAACCACCCCGTCTTCATCCATATCACGAGCACCATCCTTCCGGCCCATGGACCGTCGCTCTACCACATCCACAACCCACCGTCCGCCTACATCTGCCGCGACGACGCCGTCAGACATATCCCGCCCGGGAACCAGCGGTACCGGTATGCCGGAATCGCCGGGCACACTGGAACCCGGCAAGTGGCGGCCTGCCCACGAGAATCGCCCCCCTGGCGACGACCTCCGATATGCGCGGCTTTGCTACGCCATCCTTCTCTTCGGGAGTCCACGCAAGTCGGACTACATCATCAAGCGTCAGACAAAGTGGCACGTGGACTGGGATTCGGGGAGAATGACAAGAGCGCTGCCGCCCTTGTACAAAGACATTGGCTTGGTTGAGTACGACCGCATGGCGCTGCGGGCGAAACGGGCTCTTCACCCAGCTGCCAGCATGATGGTGACGAATTAAGGAAGGATTGCACGATGTTACGGCCGCCATCTGCATTTCTCATGTAGAGCACATACGGGTTAGATGAGGCAGGGCGCAAGCCCCGGCGGGAGAGGCATTCAGGGCGGGCTGCAGCGGGTTTGTGTGTCCATTTGAAATGATCATGGCATCGTTGGTATCATAGCAGCATAGCATAGTATACAGGCGCGAACAGGAATACCCCACCAGATTACATCCATCATTCCTCACATGCCCGTCATTTCGACATCGGCTCTCCTCGCCTCAGCGGCCAGTTCTGGGGCGACCTCGGCGAGGAGCGCGTTGGCTCCGTCAACATCGGCAACGACGCTTTCTAGGGCGGCCAGGAGAGTCTGCACCTCCTCGCGCTGGGCCTTGATATCCTCAAAGAGCTTCTCGTTTTCGAGTTTTGTATTTGCCAGGGCGGCGCCAAGGTGGGAGTGTTGCTGAGCGAGATGGGGGTGAAGATGAGCTCGGAGGATGGTTTCGGGGGGTAGTGTATGCGGGCTGGTATGAGGGTGGTTAGCCACGGACGCTGTGGTGGTTGGAGGCTCAGAACTCACGGTACGGGTGGCGGGGCGTCAGAGGCATGTTCCCGTCGCCGCCGTTCGGCATCCTGGACGAGGGACTCGAGCTCATTGATCTTGCGTATCACATCGCGCTCTTCGAGGATAGTATGGAAATCTTTCTACACGGCGCAGAGTGCATGTCAGCGGCGGTGTTTGTTGAAGCTAGTATAGAGGAGGGAACCCACGTTGCAGCGGTCGTCCAGGTAGTCGACCATTTGCTTCTGGACGTTGGCGCAGGGCATTGGG